>CM017764.1:35663591-36263591 GCA_008009225.1 Acer yangbiense
CTTTCATCATACCCTTTCACACAAGGTTGTCCATCGGGCTTTAGGATTGAGCATACATCTTTTTCTAAACAAAGACGGAATATCCTTCATCACTTAGATGTGAAATGCTTATTACATTGGCTTTCAAGCCATCAACAAATAAAGCATCGGATAAGGAGGGTAACCCGGGAACGGAAATGGTTCATTTCCTTACAACTTCTCTTTTGGATCCATCACCAAAAGTGACATATCCTCCTTCCTCCATACAAGAGTCCTCGAACAGAAACTCTTGTTTCCCGTCATGTGTGCCTAGAGCACCCACTATCTAAATACCAAAAATTAGAAAATTGCCTTCAAGGCTATTTGTGCAACATGGCAACCATTTTCATTCTTTTTAATCCACTAGAAAACATCTTAGCTTTCTTAGTGGTCTTTGGTACATGGGTTCTAGATGTTCTAGGATCATGCATAATCATATTATCATTCCTAGGAACATGCATCATGGCTTTTTTCTTTTTTTTCTTTTTTTTCTCTATCATGCTTCTAGTTTTGCACATTTTTTATATCGAAAGCAATGTGGTCTAATATGACCATCAAATCCACAAAGTGACATATATGAGTAAAATAAGGATCATTAATACCTTGTCCCTTGTCTTGTGGATGAAAGGGTTCAATCAATCCGTCTTCGTTGTTAAAACGGTCTAGATTGCTTCCTAGCTTGAGGTTGCATGATATGTTCTCTTTTCCTTTGTGAGCACAATTGTGGAGGAATGGTTGGCTTGAGGGACCCTAGGGGGTTGAGCTTGAGGTTTGCCTTCTTGGCCCCATCTTCACTTGTGCATTTGAACATTGTCCTACTTCTAACTTCTTCCTAGGAATTTGCACATATGAAGTTTCTTCGTTCTTCAAACTCTTGACAAACACGGGCTTGTTCTTGAGTTGAACTCTTCTTTTCTTCTTGCCATCTTCATACCCAAGACCCCTCTTTTCACATGGACTCTTTCCAACCCAACATATGGTAAAGCTTCTTGGTGCTAGAAATCCATCCTAGTCATAGACTCTCTTACTTCTTCAAGTTCCCCTCTTTAGGCTTTCTTTCTATTCTTCTCATCCTAGATAAGACTAACTCCACTCTTAGCTTATCTTCCTCTTCTTGAATTTTTCCACTTGTTCACCTAAGTGGTCATTATGAGATGCAAGCTCAAGATTTTCTTCTCTCAACATCTTGATCTTTCTTGTGCCTTGAATGCTAAATCATTAAACTCGGCATGATATTTTCAAGCACCTTTTTCTCCACAAATCCATTCATGGAGTTCGAAAGAAATCACATTCTTTTTCACTTGAGTCCTTTTCCTCTTGACTCATTTCCTCTCTCTCACTAGCACTTTTGCTTTTATGGGAGGAGGCAAAAGCTAGGAGGTTAGCCATGAGCTCTTCATCACTTGAAGACTCATCTCCCTCAATGGAGTCATCACTACTACTACTCCATGTGGCGGCCATCACTTTACTTTCTTCTTAACATTGTGATTTGCACATTCGGGGGCAAAGTGACCTATGCCACCACACTCGAAACACATCGAACCCCTTTCCTTTCGGTCCTTTCTTGCCTAGGTTCAAACTTCTTGAAAGAGCCCTTTTTCTTCAAATCTTAACCTTTTGATCCAAAGCCCTTTCTTCTAAACTTCATAACCTGTTGAACCTTTTTACAAAAGGCAAGGTCTTTATCCTCAACCTTCTTTGCCTCCTTTTCATCCTTGGAGGTTTTTAAAGCAATCCTTTTTTGCTTTTTAGTGGGTGTGGAGATAGGCCCTTTTCTAGACTCATAAGCTAGAAGTCTCCAATCACCTCACTCGGCTCATATCCTCATAATCTTTTGCTTGATTCTCCTATCCGAATATGGATCACCAAGTTGATGGCTTTGGTTGACTATATCCATCAACTTGATGTCGAAGTCGTTGAAGCACTCATTCTCCTCCATCTTAAGCATCTCGAATTGAGTTTGGAGGACTTGAAGCTTAGAGTCCTCACCACTTCGGTTCCCTCAAGTGCAATCTCTAGGATGTCCCAAGCCTCCTTAGCTATCCTAGTAGTTTGAATCAATTTATATTGATTTTCATCCATAGCACATAAGATGGCATGCCGCCTTCCTATTCCACTTTGAAGCCTCAAACTCTTGCGCGTTCCATGCGCCTTAGGCTTCAATACTTCTTCTCCTCCACCATCAGGAGTCATCGTGGGTAGATCATATCCGTCTTCCACCGCCATCCATGCACGGTCATGAATTTGGCATATGTAGGATTCCATTTCCCTTTCCATTGGAAAGTTCAATCCGGTAAGAAGTGGAGGCCTGTGCTAGAAGCACCTTCGTTGCCACCACCATTTCCACCGTTTCCACTCATAGTGTTTATGAATGAATGAAATGAATGCAATGTATGAATGATCAAAAATCACACAAAATGCAAAACACACCAAAATAAGCAAGGATCACCTATGTATGTCTAGGAACCTGCTCTGATACCAATTGAAACAAATATAGCACGTGTGTATAAAACTATCTAGAGGGGGGGTGAATAGATTTTAAGCTTATTATACCCAATTTTTTGTGATTAGTCAAAATAACAAATTACCCCCTAAATAGATAAAGCAATAAATCAAGTATAAAATGCAGAAATTAATAACACTTGATTTTTACGTGGAAACCCTCACGGAAAAAACCACGGGCTAGTAAGTAAGCCACACTCGAACCTCGAATCCACTAAATGTGTAAAACGATTACAACCTAATCCCAGAAGTAATCACACACTACCTAATCCCGGTATGAGTGAACCTAGTCCTATTGCTTGCGAATTAAGCAACCTAATCCCGGTCATAACACAAGACTTAATTCCTAAAAAGAGATTAACACCCTAAGTGAATGTTGAATATTCAAATGCAACATAGAGCAAGGGAAACCCTATATGCTTATCTAAGATGATAAATTTGCAATTAAAAACAATCCTAGATATTAAAGCAAATGACATTTCAATTAGCTTAGATAATCATAGATTATAGAAACCTAGATATCTATCATAAAAACAACACTCAATCAAATCAACACAACAATCTCTATCTTGAATATTAGAATATAATCTAAGAACAATCAAGTAATAAAAGGATGCCATAATAAATTAAACACTAATTATGTATGATAATAGTGAAAAACTTACCAAAGCAAGTGTGATGATGAAAAGACCCCTGCAAGCAAGCATCCTAGATATGCTAGAGAATGCTAGATGAACTTTGATGTGCAAATGGATTTTGGTTTGAGTGTTTTATGAGCAAACTTGATTGCTTTCTCTCTTAAAAATCTCTCTGTTAAAGTAGGGTTCTTGATGATTAAAGAGTCACATTCAGAACAAGAGAAAGTGATGTATTATAGGCATGAAAAACAGAGCATGTGAAAAGACAAGTTTGCCCCTGAAACGCACCGATCGACGGTTTCAATCGGCAGTCAGGCTGGCTGCCGATCACAACCGCCGAACTGGCCCGAGAGGAACAAGGGACCAACGGCGGTTTCATTCGGTGGTTTCGTGACCGCCGATCCAACCGCCGAATCAAACCTGAGATTAAAAAATCAATCAGGTATGAAAACGGCGGTTTTCATTCGTGACCGCCAATTCAACCTCCTAATTAGGCCGAGAGATAAAATCAATCAGGTCTTGAACGGCGGTTTTGAACGGCGGTCGTGACCAAAAAATCATAACCGCAGAATCGCTCCATACACTACTGGAAGCAAACGGCGGTTATGATCGGCGGCCAGGCCACCGATCATAACCGCCGAACACCATGAAGGTGAAAACCAAGGAGAGCCAAGGGCATTCTCCGTAGGCGGTCCTCGCGCTAAACCAAGCACATTCTAGTGCATGCGCGGACGTTTCCGAAAACTATCGGGAAACGAATTACAACAACAAGACACAATTACACACACAAAATATAACAATAAGTGCAAGTGTGAAATGTGACAAGTGAAGAGAATGCACACATATGTAATGTATGTTAAGTGTGTGTGTGCAACTAATCTCTTTAAAGAAAAGTAAGCACATAGAAATTTACCTTCGGTGCTTATCAAGACGAGGTCTTCAAAGGGCTTGAGCAATAACACCGATACCTAGGCTACCCTTACAAAGAACCCCCAACATGTGGTTTGTCCACGAAATGAGCCAATCAACAAATGGGAACCTTACATCCCCCATTATCCACATCTGCAAAAAAAGGAAGAAGCAGGAAAATCATTTAAAGACACACTCCATGAAGACAAGAAACAAGAGAAGTACTGCTCAAGAGGCTTCGAAAACTAAGGAGAAGAACGATGCAGTGACTATGATGACTAAAGATAGGTGGTCTATGGAGGAGGAAATATTAATAGTGGTGAAGAAAGGGCAGCAAGAGGATTGTTGTCTTCAAAAGGAGATGGATCGAGAATGATAACAGTGAGTGGATTTGGAAGTAGAGGTGGTGAAAGTGATAGAAACGGGGGCGGCCCTCGGTTTTGATTTTAATGGAATAGAAGAGGATATTACCAAGGAGATCATCTGAAGAGAGACTCAAGATATTCGAAGGTTTTAGGAGTTAAAGCATAAATAGTTGTTCGAGCTTCTTGGTCGGGGTGGGGGTTTTTTGATTGTCAATGTTAGTTCTTTCTTGGAATATAAGAGGTCTTGGTAGGGTGGAAAAAAGAGAGCGGGTTAGGAATTTGGTGGCAATGCACAAACCCATTTTTCTTTTCATTCAAGACTCAAAGTAGAGTAAGTTTGATAATAGGTTTATAAGTTCTTTGGGAAGCTCTTGCTTACTAAAGGTGTCGGAGTGGAAGTCGATGGAATGGTGGGTGGGTTGATCACATTATGGAATGAATAATTCTTCACTTACAAGTCTGTATTACAAATCCCTATAGTATAATGGTGGGGACAACTGGTCCATCTTAAGAAAGCTGCCATGTTTTGTAACGTTTACGCTTTAAACGTCGAAAATGAGAGGAAGGGGAAGTGGTAATATTATGGGCTATCAAGATGAGAGAAAATGGTGCATGGGGGGATTTTAACATGGTGTTAATCCCTTTGGAGAGAAGATGAGAGGACTACTCGATGGGCTCTTTAAGAAGCTTCAATCAGTTTATTCTTAAGGCTAAAGTGGTAGACATTCTGATGTAAGGAACCGCTTTCACATGGACTAATAGTAAGGAGAGAGCCTCTTGGGCAAGATTGGACTGATTTTTGCTCTCACCCATGATGTTGTCTTGGTTCCCAAACTTGATTCAAAAGGGTCTCCCTCGAGATCTTTCGAACCACAATGCAATCCTTTTGGAGAACCCTCCCTCGATTGGGGCCCTTGTCAGTTTTGGTTCTTCAATAATTTATTGGAAGACAAAGAGATGGTTAGGGACGCCATCAAAGGTTGGAAAGATTGTAAAGTTAGAGGTTCTAAGGGCTATGTCTTGTTTTCTAAGGCAAGAGAAGCTAAGCTTTATTAAAGAAATGGTGGAGGTAGGAGAAAGGAACACCCCCTCAAAGAGATTGAAGACAAGTTAGGCATTGTTGAATCAAGAGCTAGAAGTGATGGGTGGTCCTTGGCTTTGAGACAAGAGAGGTGGATTTTGATTTCGAAGCTTTGGAAAGGTCTTCGTTTGGAGGAGCAAAAATGGAGACAAAAGTCGAGAGTGAAGTGGCTGCTCGAAGGAGACAAAAATTCAAGATTTTTCCATGCATTTCCATTCTAAAAGGAGGAATAATCATATTGGAGAGATGGCCTTTAATGGGATCACTTATACTAAACCCCATTAGGTTAGAAATGGCATATATGAGTTCTTTAAGGAGCATTTTAGGAATGCTCAATAGAGTAAGCCTACTTTAAGGAATCCTGTCCTTAGGCAACTATCTTCAGTGGAGAGGATCTTTTAGAGGATGAGTTCAAAGAAGAGAAGGTGTGGTCTGCTTTAAAGAGTTGTGATGGTAATAAAGCGCCCAACTTGGATGAGTTGAATTTAAATTTTATAAAGGAGAATTAGGGTGAGATTAAGGATGACTTTATGAGGTTTATTAGAGAATTTCACAATGATAGTTCCATTGTCAAGGAGTTGAACATGACTTTCTTAACTCTTATCCCCAAGATTTGCAAACTAGAGACCATGAAAGATTTCAGACTGAAACAAATAATACCACGGTGTGTATAAAACTATCTAGAGGGGGGGTGAATAGATTTTAAGCTTTTTACCCAATTTTTCGTATAAGACAAAATTACGAATTTACCCCTAAATAGATAAAGCAATAAATCAAGTATAAAATGCGGAAATTAAATAAGACTTGATTTTTACGTGAAACCCTCACGGGAAAACCACGGGCTAGTAAGTAAGCCACACTCGAACCTCGAATCCACTAAATGTGTAAAACGATTACAACCTAATCCCGGAAGTAATCACACACCTACCTAATCCCGGTATGAGTGAACCTAGTCCAATTTGCTTGCGATCTAAGCAACCTAATCCCGGATGCTACACACAAGGCTTACTTTCTCTATGAAGAGAATAACAACCCTAAGTGAATATATGAATATTCAAAATGCAACATAGAGCAAGGGAAACCCTATATGCTTATCTAAGATGATTAATATGCAATTAGAGCAATCCTATATATCAAAACTAAATGACATGTCAAATCAAATAGATTAGCGAATCAATATTAAGCACAAAACCTAATATGCTAGCACAATACAACTTCTCAAACATACATCATACTCATCTCAATATTGTATCCAAAGCATACAAAATAACAAACAAGTAATTAATTGAGATTGCTAGATAAGAGAAACACAAAACATGTAAGATATTAGTGAAAAGTGTAAGGATTCCCATTAAATGATTGGCTTATTTCGTGGTCAAACCACATGTTGGGGTTTGGTTGTAAGGGTAGTCTAAGTATCAGTCTTATTGTTCGAAACCCTTTTGAAGACCTCGTGTTGATAAGCACCGAAGGTAAATTTCTATGTGCTTACTTTTCTTTGAAGAGATTAGTTGCACACACACACTTAACATTCATTGCATATGTGTGCATTCTCTTCATTTGTCACATTTCACACTTGCACTTATTTATTATATTTTATGGTGTGTAATTGTGTCATGTTGTTGTATAATTCGTTTCCCGATAACTTTCGGAAACGTCCGCGCATGCACGAGAATGTGCTTGGTTTAGCGCGAGGACCGCCTATGGAGAATGCCCTTGGCTTCTCCTTGGTTTTCACCTATCTAGGTGATCGGCGGTTATTATCGGCAGCCTGGCCGCCGAATGTAACCGCCGTTTCAGTCCAGATTGGTCTGAAGCTTTTCTGCGGTTAAGATCGGCGGTCACGACCGCCGTTCGAAACCGCCGATTCAAGACCTGATTGATTTATCTCTCAGTCTAATTCAGCGGTTGAAACGGCGGGCATGAAACCGCCGTTAGAAACCGCCGTTCATACCTGGTTGATTTTGATCTCTCTGTTCTGTTTCGGCGGTTGGATTCGGCGGTCACTAAACCGCCGAATGAACCGCCGTTTATGCTCTGTTCTTCACGAGCTCTATTCGGCGGTCATGAACGGCGGCCTGGCTGCCGATTGAAACCGCCGATTGGCGCGTTTCTTTGAAACTTACTTAAACGACCACACTTTGATTTGGCCCCCTATATATATGTCACTTTGACTTTAGGTCAATAAAGAGAGTTCATATTCAGAATTCATACTTAGGATATTTTTCAAAGAGAAGAAAAATTCCAAGAACTCCATTCTTGATTCTCAAACACTTTTCATGATCATCAATCATCATCTAGCATCATCTTAGATCATCTAGATGTCATCTAGCATGGAATCTTCATCATACTTTGCTTGGTAAGCTTTTCACTAATATCTTACATGTTTTGTGTTTCTCTTATCTAGCAATCTCAATTAATTACTTGTTTGTTATTTTGTATGCTTTAGATACAATATTGAGATGAGTATGATGTATGTTTGAGATTTTATATTGTGGGTTTTGTGCTTAATATTGATTAGCTAAACTAATTGACATGTCATTTAGTTTTGATATCTAGGATTATACTTAATTGCATATTAATCATCTTAGATAAGCATATAGGGTTTCCCTTGCTCTATGTTGCATTTTGGATATTCACATATATTCACTTAGGGTTGTATTCTCTTCAAAGAGAAAGTAAGTCTTGTGTGTAGCATCCGGGATTAGGTTGCTTAGAACGCAAGCAAATTGGACTAGGTTCACTCATACCGGGATTAGGTAGGTGTGTGATTACTTCCGGGATTAGGTTGTAATCGTTTGCACATTTAGTGGATTCGAGGTTCGAGTGTGGCTTACTTACATAGCCCGTGGTTTTTCCCGTGAGGGTTTCCACGTAAAAACCAAGTGTTGTTTTAATTTCCGCACCATATTACAATTGCTTGGTTATATTATCTTGAGGGCATTTTCGTAATTTTGACTAACACGAAAAATTGGGTAAAAAGCGTAAAATCTATTCACCCCCCCTCTAGATAGCTTTATACACACCGTGCTATAATTTGTTTCAATTGGTATCAGAGCGGGTTCCTAGACATACATAGGTGATCCTTGCTTATTTTGGTGTGTTTTGCATTTTGTGTGATTTTTGATCTTTCATACATTTGCATTCATTTCATTCATTCATAAACACTATGAGTGGAAACGGTGGAAATGGTGGTGGCCACGAAGGAGCTTCTAGCACAAGGCCTCCACTTCTTACCGGATTGAACTATTCCCAATGGAAAGGGAAGATGGAATCCTACATATGCCAAATTCATGACCGTGCATGGATGGCGGTGGAAGACGGATATGATCTCCCTATGATGACTCCCGATGGTGGAGGACAAGATGTTTTGAAGCCTAAGGCGCAATGGAACGCGCAAGAGTTTGAGGCTTCTAAGTGGAATAGGAAGGCTATGCATGCCATTATGTGTGCTATGGATGAGAATCAGTACAAGCTTATTCAGAATACTCAGATTGCCAAAGTGGCATGGGACATCCTTCTAGTTGCACATGAGGGAACCGAGGTGGTGAAGGAGTCCAAGCTTCAAGTCCTCCAAACTCAGTTTGAGCTACTTAGGATGGGAGAGGATGAATGCTTCAATGACTTCGAAATCAAATTGATGGATATTGTAAATCAAAGCCATCAACTCGGAGACCCGTATTCGGATAGGAGAGTCAAGCAAAAAATTATGAGATCTCTCCCCGATAGGTTTGAATCCAAGGTGACGGCCATAGAAGAAAATAGTGGCTACATGGATATGAAGCCAAGTGAGGTGATTGGGCGTCTCCTTGCATATGAGTCTAGGAAGGCTCCTAGCACCACTACTCCTCCTAAGAAGTCTAAAGGAATAGCTTTGAAAGCATCTAAGGATGCAAAGGAGGCAAAGCATGAATCGGATGAAGACCTTGCCTTATTTGTGAAAAGGTTCAACAAGGTTATGGGGTTCAAGAAGAAGAAGGGATTTGGGTCAAGAGGACAAGATTTGAAGAAAAAGAGTTCCTTCAAGAAGTTTGAGCCTAGACAAGAGAGGACCGAAAGGAAAGGGGTCCGATGCTTTGAATGTGGTGGGATTGGTCACTTTGCCCCCGAATGTGCTAATCACAATGATAAGAAGAAGAGCAAAGTGATGGCCGCCACTTGGAGTGGGAGTAGTGATGACTCCAATGAGGAAGATGAGTCTTCAAGTGAAGAAGAGCTCATGGCTAACCTCCTAGCTTTTGCCTCCTCACATAAGAGCAAAAGTGGTAGTGAGAAAGAGGAAATGAGTCAAGAGGAAAATGACTCAAGTGAAGAAGAAAGTGATTCCTCATCTAACTCCATAAGTAGTTTTGTGGAGAAAAAGGTGCTTGCTAAATGCCATGCCGAGTTTAATGATTTAGCAATCAAGAGCACAAGAAAGATCAAGATGTTGAGAGAAGAAAATCTTGAGCTTGCATCTCATAATGACCACTTAGGTGAACAAGTGGAAAAATTCAAGAAGATAGAAGATAAGCTAAGAGAGGAGTTAGCTTTATCTAGGAGGAATGAAGAAAGTCTAAAGAGTGAGCTTGAAGAAGTTAGAAATTCTATGACTAGGATGGATTCTAGCACCAAGAAGCTTGACCATATGCTTGGTGTTGGAAAGAGTCCATGTGACAAGAGGGGTCTTGGGTATGAAGATGACAAGAAGATCTCTACCTCTAACAAGACCGTGTTTGTCAAGAGCTTGAAGAAAGAAGAAAATTTGTGCAAGCTCCTAGAAAGAAATTAGAAGTAGGACAATGCTCTAATGCACAAGTGAAGATGGGTCCAAGAAGGAAACCTCAAGCTCAACCCCCTAGGGTCTCTCAAGCCAACATTCCTCCTCAAATGGCTCACAAAGGAAAGAGACCTATCATGCAACCTCAAGCTAGGAAGCAACCAAGACCGGTTCAACAACGAAGAAGGATTGAACCCTTTCATCCACAAAGACAAGGACAAGGTATGATTCCTTATTTCACTCCTATATGTCATTTTTGTGGATTTGATGGTCATATTAGACCACATTGCTTTCGATATATAAAAATGTGCAAAACTAGAAGCATGATAGAGAAGAAAAAGAAAAGAGCCATGATGCATGTTCCTAGGAATGATAATACTATTATGCATGATCCTAGGACATCTAGAGCCCATATACCAAAAACCACTAAGAAAGCTAAGATTGTTTCTAGGTGGATTAGAAAGAATGACATTGTTTGCCATGTTGCTCAAATAGCCTTGAAGGCAAATTCTTCTAATTTTTGGTATCTAGATAGTGGGTGCTCTAGGCACATGACGGGAAACAAGAGTTTCTTCGAGACTCTTGTTATGGAGGAAGGTGGATATGTCACTTTTGGTGATGGATCCAAAAAGAAAGTTGTAGGGAAAGGAACCATTTCCGTTCCCGGATTACCCTCCTTATCCGATGCTTTATTTGTTGATGGCTTGAAAGCCAATTTAATAAGCATTTCACATCTAAGTGATGAAGGATATTCCGTCTTGTTTTGTAAAGATGATTGCTCAATCCTAAAGCCCGATGGACAAACCTTATTGAAAGGTATGAGATCTAGCGACAATTGCTATTGTCTTGAAGCTAGAATAGTCTCAAACAATGTGTCCATGGATGAGCAAATTGAGTTGTGGCATGAAAGACTTGGCCACATGAACTTTAGGGATCTACGGACCCTTGGAAAGTTCGAGTGTGTGCGTGGCCTCCCTAAGCTTGGGAAGAAAGCCAATGGTGTTTGTGGACCTTGCCAACAAGGAAAGCAAACTAAAAGCATGCACAAAAAGGGTAAGTATCTCACCACCAAGGAGCCTCTTGAGCTTCTCCACATGGACCTCATGGGTCCCATGCAAACCGAAAGTTTGGGTGGAAAGAGATACATTTTTGTATGTGTTGATGATTTCTCTAGATTTACATGGACATACTTTCTTAGAGAAAAATCCGAAACTTTTGATAAGTTTAAAATGCTTTGTACTAAATTACAAAATGAAATGAAATCTAACATTAGAAGCATTAAACGGATTAGAAGTGACCATGGGAGAGAGTTTGAGAATGCCTCTTTTGAAAGCTTTTGTGATAGCTTAGGCATCTCCCATGAGTTTTCGGCTCCTAGGACACCTCAACAAAATGGAGTTGTTGAGAGGAAAAATAGGGTCCTCCAAGAGATGGCCCGAGTGATGTTGCTTAGCAACAATGTCCCTAGGAACCTATGGGCCGAAGCCATCAATACGGCTTGCTATATAGGAAATCGTGTGTTCCTAAGGCCCGGTTCTAGAAACACCTCCTATGAGCTATGGAAGGGTAGGAAGCCAAATGTTAGCTACTTCCACACATTTGGAAGCAAATGCTACATTTTAAATGACCGTGATCAACTTGGCAAGTTTGATGCTAAGAGTGATGAGGGTATCTTTATTGGCTACGCCTTGAATAGTAAAGCCTATAGAGTTTTCAACTTGAAGACTCGAACCGTCATGGAATCATCAAATGTGGTCATTGATGATACTAGGCTCAAGTCTAATGACCATGAGGAGGAGGATGTTCTAGAGGATGACACTCCTTTGGAGAGGGTTGTGGTGACTCCCAATGTTGGGACATCTAATGAAGTCACACAACCCATTACTAGAGTTCCTAACTTGGACTCTAATGAACCCGCTCCATGGGTTAGAAGACTCCATAACAAAGAGGATGTTATTGGAGATGTTAATGAGGGTGTTAGGACTAGACGTCAACTTGCTAATCTTATTAGCTATACTTGCTACACCTCTCAAATTGAACCCAAAAAGGTTGAAGAAGCCTTACATGATGAATTTTGGGTTCTTGCCATGCAAGAAGAGCTAAACCAATTCAAAAGGAATGAGGTTTGGACTCTAGTTCCTAGGCCTAAGACCACTAATGTCATAGGCACTAAATGGATATTTAGGAACAAATCCGATGAGGATGGCAACATAGTGCGGAACAAGGCTAGACTTGTAGCACAAGGGTACTCTCAAATTGAGGGTATCGACTTTGAGGAGACATTTGCTCCCGTTGCCCGTCTAGAGTCTATTAGGCTTCTCTTGTCCATTTCTTGTGTGCACAAGTTCAAATTGCACCAAATGGATGTCAAGAGTGCCTTCCTCAATGGCTTCTTGCAAGAGGAAGTGTTTGTTGAACAACCCAATGGGTTTGTGGATGCACACCACCCCAACCATGTCTATCGCCTAAAGAATGCTCTATATGGGTTGAAACAAGCACCAAGGGCTTGGTATAAGCCCCTCACTCAATTTCTTGTTGAAAATAACTACACAAGAGGTAGTGTTGACAAGACACTATTCATCAAGAAAGACAATGATGAGCTTTTCATAGCTCAAATATATATTGATGACATAGTGTTTAGCTCTACCAACAACACCAAGGTCCAACAATTTGTTGATGTCATGTCTCATGAATTTGAGATGAGTCTTATTGGTGAGCTAAATTACTTCCTAGGGTTGCAAATTAGGCAACTTGATAATGGGATCTTCATAACCCAAGCCAAATATGCCAAAAACCTTGTGAAGAAGTTTGGTCTTGAAAAATCCAAACATTGTGACACTCCTATGAGCACCACTTTGAAGCTAAGCAAGGATGCTAGCGGTAAAAGTGTGGACCAAACCTTATATCATGGCATGATAGGGAGCTTGCTCTATTTGACCGCAAGTAGGCCCGATATATCTTTTAGTGTAGGAGTTTGTGCTAGGTACCAATCCGATCCCAAGGAGTCCCATCTCTCTTCGGTTAAGAGAGTCATTCGCTTTGTGAATGGGACTTCCAACTATGGGATTTGGTGCTCATTTGACACTAATCCTAGTCTTGTAGGATATAGTGATGCGGATTGGGCAGGAAATTGTGATGATAGGAAGAGCACATCGGGCGGTTGCTTCTTTCTAGGCAACAACTTGGTGTCTTGGTTTTGCAAGAAGCAAAACTCGATTTCCTTGTCCACGGCGGAAGCCGAGTACATAGCCGCGGGGAGTGGATGCACTCAACTTATGTGGATGAAGCAAATGCTAGTGGATTACGGATTCAACCAAGGTACTCTCACTCTCTTTTGTGATAACATGAGTGCCATTAATATTTCCAAGAATCCGGTGCAACATTCTAGAACTAAGCATATTGACATCCGCCATCACTTCATTAGAGAGCTTGTTGAAAATAAATGCATAGTACTTGAACATGTAGGTACTAATGATCAACTTGCGGACCTATTTACTAAACCCTTAGATGCTACTCGATTTAAAACTCTTAGTAGATCTATTGGGGTATGTCTTGTGGAGTGATGTTCTATGATTAACCCCATATGGGGAACTCAAGCAAAGAGAGCTATTTTGCATTCTTGTATCTTGCAAAAAATTTGAAATATCTTATGCCTCTTCTTTTATATTGCTTGAGTAAGCTTGGTTGTACATATGTATATATGTTTTAAAATTCCATAAGTGTGAACCTTGCTTGTCTACAATCCATGTCATATTTATGTTCAAACATGCATTTTGGACTAGGAGATTTACATTGGAAGTATGATTTGAATGACCTATGATTATCTCCATGACATGATGGTTCTTTAATAACATGCTAATGACAAATGACAAAGCATGAAATTCATATACCATGCTCACATGAAAAGCATGAATTGATGATTGCATATTCTTAAAAATGCAAAACTTGTGTGAAAACTTATGAGACTCAAAATGAATAAAGGATCTTGTATCCATTCAAAGGAATTTACATTCCAAATGTCTCTCTTTCTTTATTGTTGAACATGGTTACTATCATACGGATAATTTTATCCGGAAAAATCAAATAGGGTGCAAAGTCGCTCATGCCATGTTTCGCTTATAAAGTTGGATATAGTTGCTCTTATATTGAAATCAATAATCTCTATATCACTCTCCTTTGCCTATATCATGACAAAAAGGGGGAGTAGGATATGGTAAGGGGAGGTGCAAAATATAAAAGCTATTGTACACTTTGGGGAGACACTTTGGGGAGAACATACATTGAGGGGGAGTAACCCGTTGAGGGGGAGCATTGCATTTATCATACATTGCATACATTTGGTAATGTTGTGCCTAAATTCTAAAAATGCAAATGCTTGGTATTGTTCTCACATGATTAATCTCACACTTTTCTTGTATTAGAAATGTTAGAAACTCTTTTCAGGGATTGTTTATTCTACAAGAGGATTGAAGACTTCAAGTTGCATTAGCTTATCTCTTTGTAATGTAGAATATCATTATAGTCCCGTAGTTTCTATTTTTTTTGTGAGGAATCATTGTGAGTGATGGTTTTGTCACGAAATAGCCAAAGGGGGAGATTGTAAGGATTCCCGTTGTTTTTAATTGGCTTATTTCGTGATCAAACCATATGTGGGGGTTCTTTGTAAGGGTAGCCTAAATATCGGTCTTGTTGTTCGAAACCCTTTTGAAGACCTCGTGTTGATAAGCACCGAAGGTAAATTTCTATTTGCTTACTTTTCTTTGAAGAGATTAGTTGCACACACACACTTAACATTCATTGCATATGTGTGCATTCTCTTCATTTGTCACATTTCACACTTGCACTTATTTATTATATTTTATGGTGTGTAATTGTGTCATGTTGTTGTATAATTCGTTTCCCGATAACTTTCGGAAACGTCCGCGCATGCACGAGAATGTGCTTGGTTTAGCGCGAGGACCGCCTATGGAGAATGCCCTTGGCTTCTCCTTGGTTTTCACCTATCTAGGTGATCGGCGGTTATTATCGGCGGCCTGGCCGCCGAATGAAACCGCCGTTTCAGTCCAGATTGGTCTGAAGCTTTTCTGCGGTTAAGATCGGCGGTCACGACCGCCGTTCGAAACCGCCGATTCAAGACCTGATTGATTTATCTCTCAGTCTAATTCGGCGGTTGAAACGGCGGGCATGAAACCGCCGTTAGAAACCGCCGTTCATACCTGGTTGATTTTGATCTCTCTGTTCTGTTTCGGCGGTTGGATTCGGCGGTCACTAAACCGCCGAATGAACCGCCGTTTATGCTCTGTTCTTCACGAGCTCTATTCGGCGGTCATGAACGGCGGCCTGGCTGCCGATTGAAACCGCCGATTGGCGCGTTTCTTTGAAACTTACTTAAACGACCACACTTTGATTTGGCCCCCTATATATATGCCACTTTGACTTTAGGTCAATAAAGAGAGTTCATATTCAGAATTCATACTTAGGATATTTTTCAAAGAGAAGAAAAATTCCAAGAACTCCATTCTTGATTCTCAAACACTTTTCATGATCATCAATCATCATCTAGCATCATCTTAGATCATCTAGATGTCATCTAGCATGGAATCTTCATCATACTTTGCTTGGTAAGTGTAAGGATTCCCATTATTGATTGGCTTATTTCGTGGTCAAACCACATGTTGGGGTTTGGTTGTAAGGGTAGTCTAGGTGTTTGTTGAAGATCAAGACCCTTTCCAAGACCTCAAGAGGACAAGCACCAAAGGTATATATCTAGTGCTTACATTGGCTTGAAGAGATATAGTTGCACACACACACTCAACATGCATAACTCTTATTCTTGTATGGTGTGTTTATATTTTGTGTGCATTGTGCTTTATTGATTTATTCAATATCTCTTCTTGCATGTTGAATTGATTGCATCTTGTTATATGATAATGCCATGACATGTTAGGCATTAGGATGCATTCAATACCCACACTTGCACTTCATGTATGTTAGCTTTTAGTGTGGAGTAATTCGTTTCCCTAAGGATGTTCGGAAACGTCCGCGCGTGCACGGTAATGTGCTTTGATTTGCGCGATGATCGCCGGTGGAGATGCCTTTGGCTTCTCCTTGGTTTCACCATTTTGGTGAATCGGCGGTTACGTTCGGCGGCCTTGCCGCCGTTCGAAACCGCCGAATGAGACCTGATTGAAATATATCTCTCGGGTCCAAAACGGCGGTTGGGATCGGCGGTTTCCAAACCGCCGAATGAAGTCGCCGAAGTTCCCCTGTTCCACACGGGAGCCATTCGGCGGTTCATTTCGGCGGCCTGGCCGCCGACTGAAACCGCCGATCGGTGCGTTTCAAGGGCAAAATTGTATTTTCACCTGCCCTGTTTTTGGTCTCTATAAATACATCCTTATCTCTGGTTCAGAACACAAGTCTTTGATTATAAGAACCCTAGAGAGATATTTAGAGAGACTTGAGAGAGAAAGCTTAAAGATCATATCTTTATCTCTCTAAACCCATCCCCACATGCATAAATCTTCATCTAAGCATCATCTAGGATCATCTAGCATATGCTAATGCATGGGACTTCTTCAACACACATGGTATGATTTGTTGAACACTTTTATCTTACATAATTAGTGTTTCTACTTATCAATTTTATCTCATATTTTACTTATATGTGTTTAGATTAATTTCTACATATAAGATTGAGATTATGTGTTGATTGGGTTTTATTTGTTAGCTAGGCTTTAATGTTCATATGCCATCTAGCTAATTGATCTCATTTATTGATTGAGATTATTTCTCATAGCTTATTTGATTAGGTCATTATTGCCTAAAAGCTATGCCATGAACATTCTTGTGTGATGTATTGATAACTAGGTTGATAGATTGTTTTTAATCAACTAGTTAATCCTTTGAATGTTTATGGGTTTTATATGATAGCTTTGTATCTAGGATTGGTGATCCTTTACTTAGCTAAAGTTATATGCCATGTCATATAGCTATATGTGATATCTAGGATTGATTATATTGTCATCTTATAATCCTAGGTAAGCATTTAGAGTACCCTAGCTCTTATTGCATTAATTGAATATTCATACATATTCACATAGGGTTGTGCATCTCTTTTGAGAGATTGAAGTCTTGGGGCTAAGTGTGCTTAGGCCTCAAGCAAATTGGACTAGAGCCGCTATAAAAGGCCCGCGTGGTAGATTAGAGGGTGCTCACGCCAAGAGTAGTGTATCAGGGGATATCACTAGGGATTGAACCAAGAGTGGCGATTGGTAGTGTCCATAGCCTGAGGTTATCTAGGGTGAGGGTCCGAGAATCACTTGAGGGTGTAACCGTCTTTTCATATAGTGGATTTCGAGGTCCGAGTGTGGCGCACTTAACAGCCGTGGTTTTTCCCAGTGGTTGGGTTTTCCACGTATACATCAAGTGTCTTTTACTATTTCCGCATCTTATTACACTTGTATGTTTTGTTGACTTGCTAGGGGTATTTTCGTAAAATTGACATGCATGCGAAAATTGGGTAATAATTAGATAAAATCTATTCACCCCCCCTCTAGCTTTATATTGATGAACACACCTCGAGTATTTTATGAACTTTCAGTAAGCTTTTCACTAATATCTTACATGTTTTGTGTTTCTCTTATCTAGCAATCTCAATTAATTACTTGTTTGTTATTTTGTATGCTTTAGATACAATATTGAGATGAGTATGATGTATGTTTGAGATTTTATATTGTGCTTGCATATTAGGTTTTGTGCTTAATATTGATTAGCTAAACTAATTGACATGTCATTTAGTTTTGATATCTAGGATTATACTTAATTGCATATTAATCATCTTAGATAAGCATATAAGGTTTCCCTTGCTCTATGTTGCATTTTGGATATTCACATATATTCACTTAGGGTTGTATTCTCTTCAAAGAGAAAGTAAGTCTTGTGTGTAGCATCCGGGATTAGGTTGCTTAGAACGCAAGCAAATTGGACTAGGTTCACTCATACCGGGATTAGGTAGGTGTGTGATTACTTCCGGGATTAGGTTGTAATCGTTTGCACATTTAGTGGATTCGAGGTTCGAGTGTGGCTTACTTACATAGCCCGTGGTTTTTCCCGTGAGGGTTTCCACGTAAAAACCAAGTGTTGTTTTAATTTCCGCACCATATTACAATTGCTTGGTTATATTATCTTGAGGGCATTTTCGTAATTTTGACTAACACGAAAAATTGGGTAAAAAGCGTAAAATCTATTCACCCCCCCTCTAGATAGCTTTATACACACCGTGCTATAATTTGTTTCAAAAAGCTTACCAAGCAAAGTATGATGAAGAATCCATGCAAGATGTCATCTAGATGATCAAGGATGATGCTAGATGATGATTGATGATCACGGAAAAGTGTTTGAGAAAACTAAAATGAGTTCTTTGGAATTTTTCTTCTCTTTGAAAAATATCCTAAGTATGGAATCCGAATATGAACTCTTGTGTTTGACCTAAAGTCAAAGTGGCATATATATAGGAGGCCAAAACAAAGTGTGGTCGTTTTGATATGTTTGCCTCAAAATTGCCTTGGATGCTGTACGTAGAGCCCCTCATGTACAGCGCTTGTACAGCGCCCCTACTCTGTTCTCACGGGGAAAACAGAGTGGCGCTGTACGTAGAGCGCTTTGTACAGCGCCTGTACAGCGACCCAATAGCGACCGAATTAAATCGATCAGGTCTGAACAGCGCTCAATGGGCACTATTCATACAGCGCTTTTGGGAGCGCCCAATGCAAAAATGCAATCCTAAGTCTAAGCATGACAAGGCAATTGGATATGCAAGATGCAATCAAACTAACATGCAAGAAGAGATGTTAATGAACATTAATGCACAAAAGTAAGACACACAACATACAAGCATTAAACATATGCATGAGTTGTGAGTGTGTGCAACTATCTCTTCAAGACAAGTAAGCACAAAGAAATATACCTTCGGTGCTTATCAACACGAGGTCTTCAAAGGGCTTCGAACAATAAACCCAATACCTAGGCTACCCTTACAAAGAACCCCAACATGTGGTTTGTCCACGAAATGAGCCAATCAACAAATGGGAACCTTACAATCTCCCCCTTTGGCTATTTCATGACAAAACCACCACTCACATTGATTCCTCACAAAGAAATAGAAACTATGGGACTACATTGATATTCTACATTACAAAGAGATAAGAAAATGAAACTTGAGTCTTCAACCTCTTGTAGAATAACCAATCCCTGAAAATAAGTTTCTAACATTTCCAATACAAGTAAAGTGTGAGATTAATCAAGTGAGAACAATAACAAGCATTTGCATTTTAAAAGTTTAGGCACAACATTATGAAATGTATGTGTATGCAATGCTCCCCCTCAAAGGGTTACTCCCCCTCAATGTGTTAACTCCCCAAAGTGCACAATTGCAACACCAATTTGCATCTCCCCGTACCATATCCTACTCCCCCTTTTTGTCATGATATAGGCAAAGGAGTAGTCCCCAACCGGGTCACTCATAGCAACGAGAGATAGAAGCATGCAAGATATTTGCATATATATATAAGTCACTTTATGCACCTCAATTAATTGAAGAGAAACAAGGAGATTTATTTGAAAGAAAATGTGTGAATCAAACATGCTTTGCATACAAGACATGTAGCATTCAAGTCCAAAATACAATGGTATTTGGCAAAGCAAATGACAAAGGTTTCTAATAAGAATTCAAACCAATTTCACCAATGTCATGAGTAAAGCAAGGATATAGAATATATTGATTTCAATTTAAGAACAACTATATCCAACTTTATAAGCGAAACATGGCATGAGCGACTTTGCACCCTTTTTGATTTTTTTGGATAAGATATCCGTATGATAGTAGCCATGTTCAACCAATAAAGAAAGAGAGACATTTGGAATGTAAATTCCTTTGAACGGATACAAGATCCTTTATTCATTTTGAGTCTCATAAGCTTTCACACAAGGTTTTGCATTTTAAGACTATGCAATCATCAATTCATGTTTTTCATGTGAGCATGTGATATGAATTTCATGCTTTTTCATTTGACATTAGCATGTTATTAAAGAATCATCATGTCATGGAGATAATCATAGGTCATTCAAATCATACTTCCTACAAACATCTCCTAGTCCAAAAATGCATGTTTGAACATAAATATGACATGGATTGTAAACAAGCAAGGTTCACACTTATTGAATTGAAAACATATATACATATGTGCAACCAAGCTTACTCAAACAATTAAAAGAAGAGGCATAAGTTATTTCAAATTTTTTGCAAGTGACAAGAATGCAAAATAGCTCTCTTTGCTTGAGTTCCCCGTATGGGGTCAATCATAGAACATCACTCCACAAGACATATCCCAATAGATCTACTAAGAGTTTTTAATCGAGTAGCATCTAAGGGTTAGTAAATAAGTCCGCAAGTTGATCATTAGTACCTACATGTTCAAGTACTATGCATTTATTTTCAACAAGCTCTCTAATGAAGTGATGGCGGATGTCAATATGCTTAGTTCTAGAACGTTGTACCGGATTCTTGGAAATATTTGTAAGGATTCCCGTTTTGTTGATTGGCTTATTTCGTGGTCAAACCACATATTGGGGTTTTGAATGTAAGGGTAGTCTAAGTGTTTAAGGTTGAAGATCAAAGGCCCTTCCATGACCTCAAGACACAAGCACGCCAAAGGTATATTCTCTTGTGCTTGATTTTCATTTGAAGAGAATTAGTAGCACACTCACACTTAGCATTCTTGCTATGATTGCATATTTGCTTATTTTTATGTGCATCTCTTCACATGTCACTTTACACACTAGCACTTTGGTTGATATATCTTGTTGTGTGTATATGTGCTTTATAATTCGTTTCCCGACATTGTTCGGAAACGTCCGTGCTTGCACTAATGAGTGCATGGTTTCGCGCGAAGACCGCCTATGAAGAATGCCCTTGGCTTCTCCTTGGTTTTCACCATTGTTGGTGATCGGCGTTTATGATCGGCGGCCAGGCCGCCGAATGAAACCGCCATTTTAGTCCAGATTGGTCTGAAGCAATTATGCAGTCAAGATCGGCGGTCACGACTGCCGTTCGAAACCGCCGTTCGAAACCGCCGTTCATACCTGATCGATTTTAATCTCTCGGTCTAATTCGGCGGTTGGATCGGCGGTCACGAAACCGCCGAATGAAACCGCTGTTGATGCTCTGTTCTTCTCGGCAGCCTGGCCGCCGATTGAAAACCGCCGAACGGTGCGTTTCAGGGGCAAAATTGTCTTTTCAGATGCCCAATTCTTGATGTCTATAAATATCTTATTTTCTCATTCTCTGATTAAGTTCTTTGAGACCTTAGAACCCTAAACTTTCAAGAGAGATTTTTGAGAAAAAATCAAATCAAGAACTCAACTTTAAACACTCAAATCAAATCCCTTTTGCATCAAATTTCATATTTGATCTTCTATGTCTTCATAGAATTGATCCATGCATGGTTTTGAATCATCACATCTTATTTGGTATGTTCTTCACTAAATTCATATTACTTTAGTGTTTTTCATATTAATACATCTCTTTAATTACTTGTATGCTTTTGATTATATGCTAGATACAAGTTAGAGATTATTTGTGATGAAAATGATTGAGTGTTAATTGTGATAGCTAATTAGGTTTTTAATTAATCTTGATTAGCTAAGCTATTTGACATGTCATTTAGCAATTGATATCTAGGGTTGATTAAATTGATTATATCATCATCCTAGATAAGCATCTAAGGTTACCTAGCCTTGTTTGTTATTTGAATATTCATATATATTCACATAGGTTGTTTCTCTTCATTGAGAAGTAAGTCTTGAGGCTAAGAGTGCTTAGGCCTTAAGCAAATTGGAATAGGGTTGCTAATAAAGGCCCGCTGGGTAGAAGTGAGGGGTTACAGACCGGAGTGTTAGACGAGGTCTACATAGGTTGTAAACTTCATTTCAATTAGTGATTTCGAGTTCCGAGTGTGGCGCACTATACAGCCCGTGGTTTTTCCCAGTGGTTGGGTTTCCACGTATATATCTTGTGTTATTTAAATTCCGCACATATTACACTTGATATATTATTTTGACTAGTTAGGGGCATTTTCGTAAAATTGACTTGCATGCGAAAATTGGGTAATAATCGTTAAAATCTATTCACCCCCCCCCCCCCCCCCCCCCCCCCCCCCCCCTCTAGCTTTATATTATACACGCCTCTAGGACTTTCAATATTAATAGCACTCATGTTATCATAAAAGAGAGTGAGAGTACCTTGGTTGAATCCTTAGTCTACTAGCAATTGCTTCATCCATAGGAGTTGTGTGCATCCACTCCCCGCGGCTATGTATTCGGCCTCGGCCGTGGACAAGGAAATCGAGTTTTGCTTCTTGCAAAACCAAGATACCAAGTTGTTGCCTAGAAAGAAGCAACCGCCCGATGTGCTCTTTCTATCATCACAATTTCCTGCCCAATCCGCATGACTAAAGCCTACAAAACTAGCATTAGTATCAAAAGAGTACCAAATCCCATAGTTGGAAGTCCCATTCACATAGCGAATGATTCTCTTTACGGAAGAGAGATGGGACTCCTTGGGATCCGCTTGGTACCTAGCACACACACCCACACTAAAAGAAATATCGGGCCTACTTGCGGTCAAATAAAGCAAGCTACCTATCATGCCACGATATAACGTTTGTTCCACACTTTAACCACTAGCATCCTTGCTTAGCTTCAAAGTGGTACTCATGGGTGTATTACAATGTTTGGCATTCTCTAAACCAAACTTCTTCACTAGGTTTTTGGCATATTTGGCTTGGGTTATGAAAATCCCATCATCTAATTGCCTAATTTGCAAATCTAGGAAGTAACTAAGCTCACCAACAAGACTCATCTCAAATTCATGAGACATGACATCAACAAATTGTTGGACCTTGGTGTTGTTGGTGGAGCCAAATACAATGTCATCAACATAGATTTGAGCTATAAATAACTCATCTTTGTTTCTCTTGATGAACAAGGTCTTGTCAACACTACCTCTTGTGTAGTCATTGTCAACAAGAAATTGAGTGAGGCGCTCATACCAAGCCCTCGGTGCTTGTTTCAACCCATATAGTGCCTTCTTGAGGCGATAGACATGGTTGGGGTGGTGTGCATCCACAAACCCCTTGGGTTGTTTAACAAACACTTCCTCTTGCAAGAAGCCATTGAGGAAGGCACTCTTGACATCCATTTGGTGCAATTTGAACTTGTGCACACAAGAAATGGACAAGAGAAGCCTAATGGACTCTAAACGGGCAACGGGAGCAAATGTCTCCTCAAAGTCGATACCCTCAATTTGAGAGTACCCTTGTGCTACAAGTCTAGCCTTGTTCCGCACTATGTTGCCATCCTCATCGGATTTGTTCCTAAATATCCATTTAGTGCCTATGACATTAGTGGTCTTAGGCCTAGGAACTAGAGTCCAAACCTCATTCCTTTTGTATTGGTTTAGCTCTTCTTACATGGCAAGAACCCAAAATTCATCATTTAAGGCTTCTTCAACCTTTTTGGGTTCAATTTGAGAGGTGTAGCATGTGTAGCTAATAAGATTAGCAAGTTGACGTCTAGTCCTAACACCCTCATTAACATCTCCAATAACATCCTCTTTGTTATGGAGTCTTCTAACCCATGGAGCGGGTTCATTAGAGTCCAAGAGAGGTGAAAAGAATACTCGAGGTGTGTTCTATATATTATCTAGAGGGGGGGTGAATAGATTTTAACGATTATTACCCAATTTTCGCATGCAAGTCAATTTTACGAAAATGCCCCTACTAGTCAAAAATACATACAAGTGTAATAAGATGCGGAATTTAAATAACACTTGATATATACGTGGAAACCCAACCACTGGGAAAAACCACGGGCTGTATAGTGCGCTACACTCGGAACTCGAAATCACTAATTGAAATGAAGTTTACAACCTATGTAGACCTCGTCTAACACTCCGGTCTGTAACCCCTCACTTCTACCCAGCGGGCCTTTATTAGTAACCCTATTCCAATTTGCTTGAGGCCTAAGCACTCTTAGCCTCAAGACTTACTTCTCAATGAAGAGAAACAACCTATGTGAATATATATGAATATTCAAATAACAAACAAGGCTAGGTAACCTTAGATGCTTATCTAGGATGATGATATAATCAATTTAATCAACCCTAGATATCAATTGCTAAATGACATGTCAAATAGCTTAGCTAATCAAGATTAAGCAAAAACCTAATTAGCTATCACAATCAACACTCAATCATTTTCATCACAAATAATCTCTAACTTGTATCTAGCATATAATCAAAAGCATACAAGTAATTAAAGAGATGTATTAATATGAAAAACACTAAAGTAATATGAAATTAGTGAAGAACATACCAAATAAGATGTGATGATTCAAAACCATGCATGGATCAATTCTATAAAGGCATAGAAGATCAAATATGAAATTTGATGCAAAAGGGATTTGATTTGAGTGTTTAAAGTTGAGTTCTTGATTTGATTTTTTCTCAAAAATCTCTCTTGAATGTTTAGGGTTCTAAGGTCTCAAGAAGCTTGATCAGAGAATAAGAAAATAAGATATTATAGACATCAAGAATTGGGCATGTGAAAAGACAATTTTTACCCTGAAACGCACCGTTCGGCGGTTTCAATCGGTGGCCAGCCGATAACGACCGTCGAATTGAGCTCTTGAAGAACAGAGCATTAACGGCGGTTTCATTCGGCGGTTTCGCGACCGCCGATCCAACCGCCGAATCAAACCCGAGGGATTAAAATCGATCAGGTATGAACGGCGGTTTCGAACGGCGGTCGTGACGGCCGATCTGGACCGCATAATTGCTCAGACCAATCTGGACTGAAACGGCGGTTTCATTCGGCGGCTAAGCCGCCGATCATAACCGCCGATCACCAACAATGGTGAAAACCAAGGAGAAGCCAAGGGCATTCTCCATAGGCGGTCTTCGCGCGAAACCAAGCACTCATTAGTGCAAGCGCGGACTTTTCCGAACAATGTCGGGAAACGAATTATAAGGCACATATACACACAACAAGATATATCAACCAAAGTGCTAGTGTGTAAAGTGACATGTGAAGAGATGCACATAAAAATAAGCAAATATGCAATCATAGCAAGAATGCTAAGTGTGTGTGTGCTACTAAATCTCTTCAAAGAAAACCAAGCATAAGAGATTATACCTTTGGCGTGCTTGTATCTTGAGGTCATGGAAGGGCCTTTGATCTTCAACACTAATCACTTAGACTACCCTTACATTCAAAACCCCAACATGTGGTTTGACCACGAAATAAGCCAATCAACAAAACGGGAATCCTTACAAGAGGGACTCTAGTAGTGGGTTATGTGACTTCATCATTTTCATTAGATGTCCTAACATTGGGAGTCACCACAACCCTCTCCAAAGGAGAGTCATCACTAAAAATAACCTCCTCCTCATGATCATTTGACTTGAGCCTAGTATCATCAAATACGACATTGGATGATTCCATAACACTTAGAGTTTTTAAATTGAAAACGCTATAGGCTCTACTATTCAAGTCATAGCCAATAAAAATACCCTCATCACTCTTAGCATCGAATTTGCCAAGTTGATCACGGTCATTTAAAATGTAGCATTTGTAGGGAAAAATACGGTCAACGCAGCGGAAGCGAGACTAAAATCGAGTTTAGTATAGTTTAAAATTTTTCCATAATTTGAACCTTAACCCTTTAATTAATTAACATATAATACTAAAAATATCATACCTTTGTCGCGTGATCCGATTGACATTGCGTCGATGGTAATCCGCAAGATCTTCCAATCCAATCACGAACGTGAATCACCTAGGAGCGTGGTCTCCCTTCTCTTTGAATTGTGTACCTGAGGATGGATTAACAAAACTTTTTCTTTTTCGTTAGTCACAACAAATTCCAAGAGGCTACAAAAAATGTTCCAGTCACTTTTGAATTCACAATCGTTAGATCGAAACTCGCGTGAACCTTATTCGAAATCGTGCACAAAACCTTTTGATATAAAAGTTACTAGTGCACTATCGAAATAAGAACAAACTTTTCTCTCTTTTCCTCTTGGCCGAATTCTCACACTAATCTAAGAGTTGGATTCTATTTTTCTCTAGCAAAAGAAAAAACTCTCAAAACTTGCCCTTAGGGTTTTCCTTTTATCAATATAATATATATATATATATATATATATATATATATATATATATATATATATGTATGTGCGCACGAATTGCTTGCTGAATATCATATATATGTTCAAGCAATTATGCTCTCCTTATAAATAATATATATATCCTAATATATATAACAAATTCTGCATGCCTTATTCTGCATGCTATTTCAATATATATATATATCTCAATATATTCCTGCTGCACCATATAATATATATATATTACCGTATGCTTTTTAAATATATATATATTCCGGCAATTAATTGCCATATATATTTCATATATATCTATATATTGAAGCCGAAATCCTTTACCATGTAGGATTTGTGTCTTTTGACTTAAATCCTAACCCTAGGTAGATTTCCTTAGAATTCCAAACCCTAATCCAACTCTTTAGTGTATTTGTGACTATATCAAAGACTTCCTAATTTGACTAGATAAATAAATCCCTTATTTATCTACTTACCAAATAAAGTCTTTTATATTTATTATACTACCACAATAGTATACTACTAAGAAACATATTTCCTAGTCAGAAAAATATTTTGACATTTAATTAAATAATTAATTAATCAATTAATTAATTTCCTTTTAATCAAATAATAAAAATAAAACAATATAATATCATATATATATCTCGGCCATGTGCCATATATATTAATATATCTATATATTGTTTTTCTATTTTATTAAATCCATTGGACCTTAATAAAAGGCCCACATGTGAACTAGGCCCATTATTAATAAAAGAAACAAGCCCACATGCCTTTCATTAATATATTAATATAATTGATCAGCCCATTAAATAAATAATGTGCAAATTATATTCTTAATATATTAAATACAATTCTAGATGGACCCATAAATTGGTCCGGTAGAATATATCAAGTGATCCATGCAAGTCCGTGTGGATTGGGGATCTTGGCGGGTTATCTAAATTTAAGCTTCAATAGACATAACCTAATCACAATCAACAAATGATTCACTTAGGCCCGATCTATTAATTTTAACTCATTCCACTAAAGAGCTAAAATTGAACTCTTAAATAAAGATAGAATAAGTAAATATTTCTCATTCGTACCCTAGACAATCTTATTGGAGATGGTGTATCCTCGTGATTAATATCAGTAATCGCCAAGAGCTCATAGACCGCCTATAGCTCTCCAAGTTACCATATTTACTCATATGACCACATTTTGAACTTGGATATTTTGACTTGTCCAGAAGCCATGTTTCAATAGACTCTATCGAAAACTTAACGTTAAGATTCAATATCCAATGCCTCAAAACATCCATATGATGATATTCTACTCTCATTTAATAAATGGAGCCACGATGTCCATATCTATAAATGAAGTCCTCTATCGATTAACAAATGAATATCACCAAACTATCGAGGATAGACTATGCTATATAATCGTACTCATTGATAACTCAAATGATACCACTTGCAACCATAAGTCCATCATTTATCTCAGGATTAAGATAGACTCTCCGATTGTCCTGATAATGAAAAGACTATTATCTATTGACGGTTCTAGATAAAGTATTTCATTGTGATCCAGTTCAATGCACCCAGTGCACTAGATTCTTTTACTCGAAGACCCTCCGATGATTTTAGACTCATCATAACTCATTTGATCCCACTCAAATGCTAGCAAAAGAATTCTACAACTTTAACAAGATAAAGGTGCCCAACCTTTAACTTAAGTTGTGAACATTATTCAAGACTAACTAAAGAATTGTGTCTACCTCATACATATCCAGATGTACGAACAATTCTTCTTTTCTCATAGTCTTTTGACCTTATGATTATTTACTTTTGACAATTATAATAATTGAACTATAAATGCTATAAGATTTGTTAAACCAGAAATCACATTATTAATATGAATAGATTGTCAAAAACACTATTACACTCTTGCTATTGAGCATAATCCTAACAATCTCCCACTTGCGCTATAGCAAATGTGTCATATCTCTCATTCCCTTGTTCTCACCCCTATATACAATTTCCCTTAAAAGGTAATACTTCCTTTCAATGTGTTTTCCTCTCTTATGACTTTTTGGTTCTTTCGAATTAGCCACTGCTCCACTGTTGTCACAGTAGATAGTGATCTGCTTATTCGCACTAGGAACCACTTCCAAGTCAATCAAGAATTGGCGGAGCCAAACAGCCTCTTTGGCAGCCTCGCATGCAGCAACATACTCAGCTTCCATGGTGGAATCAACAATACAAGATTGCTTGATACTCCTCCATATAACTGTTCCTCCTCCAATAGTAAACACAGCCCCTGATGTGGATTTTCTGGAGTCAGAATCTGATTAGAAATCAGAATCTGTATACCCAACGGGAATTAAATCCCCTCCAGAGTATACAAGCATATTATCTCTCGTTCTCTTAAGATACTTGAAAATATGCTTGACTGCCGTCCAGTGATCAGGACCAGGTTTCGATTGAAACCTGCTAACTATGCCAACAGCAAAACAAATATCTGGTCTAGTGCAGAGCATTGCATACATGAGACTTCCAACTGCCGAGGCATATGGAACTCTACTCATGAATTGCTCTTCATGCTCATTCTTAGGAACTTGTTCCTTAGAAAGCTTGATTCTATGTCTGAAAGGTAACATACCTTTCTTGGAATCCTGCATGGAAAACCTAGACAAGATCTTGTCTATGTATGAAGCTTGGGATAATGCAATCGTTTTATTCTTTCTATCCCTTATTACTTGGATACCTAGAATAAAACTTGCTTCTCCTAAGTCCTTCATATCAAATTGTTTTGCTAACCATTCTTTTACTGATGTCAATACACCTACATCGTTTCCAATGAGTAGTATATCATCAACATAAAGAATCAGGAAAACCAACTTGTCGCCCTTAATCCTTTTGTATACACAAGGTTCGTCAGGATTCTGAATAAATCCAAAACCTTTCACAGCTTGATCGAACCTTATGTTCCAGGATCTGGATGCTTGCTTTAATCCATATATGGATTTCTGCAACTTGCATACCTTTTCCATTTGGCCCTTTTCAATGAATCCTTCTGGTTGCATCATGTAGATGCTTTCGTCAAGACTTCCATTAAGGAAAGCTGTCTTGAAGTCCATTTGCCAAATCTCTAGATCTAAAGATGCTGCAATGGATAAGAGTATCCTAATGGAAGCATGGCCACAGGAGAGAAGGTTTCCTCGTAATCGATACCTTTTTTCTGTGTATACCCTTTAGCTACCAATCTAGCTTTAAAGGTTTCCACCTTTCCATCCATACCTCTTTTCCTCTTGTATACCCACTTGCACACAATGGGTTTTATCCCTTTAGGCAAGTCTACAAGGGACCAGACTTTGTTATCGAACATGGATTCAATCTCAGATTGCATTGCCTTTTGCCAAATGGCGACTATCAACATCCTCCATTGCTTCCTTATACGTGTAGGGATCATCGTCGTCCGGGAGATTCTCAACTGATTCTCCTAGACCGATGTACCTTTCGGGTTGTGTTCTAACCCTCCCACTACGACGAGGAATGGTAGGTTGTTGATTTTGTGTTGGATCGGAACTTACAATTGGGTTAGGTTGTGTAACCTCTCGTGGAATTGTATCTCCTGACATCTCATTCAGGACAATTCTACTTCTAGGCACAAAATCATTCATATAGTCCTTTTCCAGAAATTTAGCATTTGTCGAAACAAATACTTTAAGATCTGAAGGACTATAGAAATAATATCCTTTAGTTTCTTTTGGATACCCTACAAATATACATGTTTCCGAACGGGACTCCATCTTTTCTGTCTTTCCTTTTAACACATGTGCAGGACAACCAAATATCCTTAAGTGTTGTAAACTAGGCTTGCGCCCAGTCCACAACTCATGCGGTGTTTGAGGAATGGACTTAGATGGTACATCGTTTAGAATGTATATAGCAGTTTGTAAAGCATATCCCCAAAAAGAAATAGGAAGTGTTGAATAACTCAACATAGACCTAACCATGTCTAAAAGAGTTCTATTTCTCCTTTCTACTACCCCATTCTATTGAGGTGTACCTGGTGCAGAAAACTGAGAAACTATCCCATTATCAATAAGATATTGCTGAAAACCCACCAGATCGATATTCTCCACCACGATCAGATCTCAAGATTTTTATGTGTTTCTCAAGCTGATTTTCTACTTCAGCTTTGAATGCTTTGAACTTGTCAAAAGCATCCGACTTATGTCGCATGAGATACACATAACCAAATCTCGAGTAATCATCTGTGAAGGTGATGAAGTACTCATATCCACCTCTAGCTTGAATGCTCATAGGACCACATACATCAGTGTGTATCAATCCTAAACATTCAGTGGCTCTTGCGCCTTTGGCCGAGTACGACCTTTTGGTCATTTTACCTTCCAAACAAGATTAACAAGTTGGTAGATCATCAACCTTTAAGTCACTTAAAGGTCCGTCACTTACCAATCTTTTAATCCTATTAAGGTTAATATGACCTAGGCGTAAATGCCATAGGTAAGTTTCATCTATTGATAATTTTACTCTTTTATGATTAGGCTCCGTTATTTCTGTGTCCAACAAGTGAGAGATATTTTTATGCAAAAAGAATAAGCTATTTTCCAATGTACCTTTGCAAATAAATTTGTTATTCTTACTAATAATAAAATCTTTATTAAAAGTAACCGAATATCCAAATTTATTCAAACAAGAAACTGAAATTAAATTTCTCTTGAATTGAGGTACATAATAAACGTCTATCAAATCTAAATGCCCTAAAAAAAAATCTAGATTAATTCTAATATCTCCCACTACACTTGCAGACACTAACGTTCCGTTGCCCAAACGCAAGTTGATTTCATTTTTATTCAACTTTCTCCTTTCTTGGAACCCCTGTAAGGAATAGCAAACATGATTTGTGGCTCCAGAGTCTATGATCCAAGAATCTGTAGAATATGTCAGAAAACATGTTTCAAGATAATTAATATTACCTTGTTCCTTCTTGTTCCGGGACTTTGGGCAATTTCTTTTCCAATGTCCCTTTTCACCACAAAGGAAGCACTTCCCTTTGATCTTGGTTACTTTCTTGGTCTCCTTCTTGGTAGGCCCAAGTTGCTTTTTCTTCTGTTGTTTCTTAACCTTTTGACGGGTCTTAACAGTAGCAACTTTACCAACCATATGAATCTGGGATTCATAAGTAGGAGCAGGTGGTTTAGGAGTAGACAGAACAAACTTATGTTTTTCAGCTTGCAGCAACAACCCAATTTTCCTTTTCCATGTGACATAATTATCTCCAGTTAAAATATTATCTTTTAAGATATTCATTAGGGATGGGGTCATGATTTCTGAATAAAACAAAAATATATATGAGTAAATAATCATGATAAAGCACTTTCGAATATTTATCTTGATTTAAATAAATAACTGAATCATAAAAATTCAACGGTGATCTAACACCCATAAATGTTACGCCTCCTTTGGAAGTTCGCACCATTTACTAGTTAGACTAGGTCCCACCTAATTGTTAACATAACAACCAGCGTTTTCAATTTTAGCCTTGCAATTTTACTGACAAGAACTCTTGGGAGGATATCAATAAAATTACATTGAGTGTGTTACCAAGATATCGACCCTCAATTTTCTCTCACAAAAATCCCTCCTTGGGGAGTAGATCTCGTTTGAGTCCATTATCTAGTCTATCCTTGTAAGGAAGTATGTTGCTAAATTCCATTCATGGACGCCCCTTGGGGGGATTACCAATAAATAATAAAGCTCAACTAACCTTGGAGGCCATAGGTGTTACAAAACACCTTCTCCCACTCAATTATTTAAGGCGTGTGATTAAATCCCATAGAATGATTTACCAAGTTATCTAGATGCCAATTTAGATACCTAAATCATTCAATGCATGTTCATACCAAAAGAGATATATGAGTGGCACTCCTATTCTATATGACATGTTATCATACAATAACAAATATTGTAATATTTATGCAAAAAATAAATAGCCACAATTTTGTCCATCCTAGAAAAGCAAGTAAATTACAATTTGTTAGAAATACAAGATCTTCAAGTGGCCATCAACCATCCACACATCCCTCGGCTGCCCCCCATAGGCGTGCACACCCCACAACCCCACAAAGGGGCTGCCGTGTGCAGCCCATGAGAGCATATAGGGCTGCCGTGCGCAGCCCACCATGATTTGGGCTTGCCATGCGCAGCCTAATCCACTCCTAGGGTGCGCACGGTGCTCGTTCTTGGTTCCGGTTGCTTCCTTTTTCTTCAAGTCTTCGAATCTTCAATGCTTGAACATATTACAGCAGTATATAAACTAATAAAATACTGCAGTATTAATTTTTTTATTTTTTTATTTTTATTCACTGCAGTACTTTTTTTTTTTTTTTACAAAAAAAAACTGCACTTAAAATTATAATAAATAAAAACTGCAGTAGTTTTTAATACCTAAAAACTGCACTTTAATATTACAATAAAATTAAAAGAAAACCTAGCAACTACCAAGAAGGAATTATGGCGATGATAGACCACCCTTCTTGTTACAAATCCGAAACAAAAAATACATTGAAATTCTATGACCAAAATCGAGCAACAACAATCCACATAAAAACATATATAAATCCATACATCCACATGTAATTATATATGCGAATACCTAGAGTGCCATCTCTTTTTAAAACATGCATAATCACAATAAAAAGAAATAGATTCACGTATATATACGTTAATTAATTAAAGGGTACAACCAGGCTCTGATACCAATTATAGGGAAAAATACGGTCAACGTAGCGGAAGCGAGACTAAAATAGAGTTTAGTATAGTTTAAAATTTTTCCATAATTTGAACCTTAACCCTCTAATTAATTAACATATAATACTAAAGATATCATACCTTTGTCGCGTGATCCGATTGACATTGCGTCGATGGTAATCCGCAAGATCTTCCAATCCAATCACGAACGTGAATCACCTAGGAGCGTGGTCTCCCTTCTCTTTGAATTGTGTACCTGAGGATGGATTAACAAAACTTTTTCTTTTTCGTTAGTCACAACAAATTCCAAGAGGCTACAAAGAATGTTCCGGTCACTTTTGAATTCACAATCGTTAGATCGAAACTCGCGTGAACCTTATTCGAAATTGTGCACAAAACCTTTTGATATAAAAGTTACTAGTGCACTATCGAAATAAGAACAAACTTTTCTCTCTTTTTCTCTTGGCCGAATTCTCACACTAATCTAAGAGTTGGATTCTATTTTTCTCTAGCAAAAGAAAAAACTCTCAAAACTTGCCCTTAGGGTTTTCCTTTTATCAATATAATATATATATATATATATATATATATATATATATATATATATATATATATATATATATATATGTATGTGCGCACGAATTGCTTGCTGAATATCATATATATGTTCAAGCAATTATGCTCTCCTTATAAATAATATATATAACAAATTCTGCATGCCTTATTCTGCATGCTATTTCAATATATATATATATATCTCAATATATTCCTGCTGCACCATATAATATATATATATTACCGTATGCTTTTTAAATATATATATATTCCGGCAATTAATTGCCATATATATTTCATATATATCTATATATTGAAGCCGAAATCCTTTACCATGTAGGATTTGTGTCTTTTGACTTAAATCCTAACCCTAGGTAGATTTCCTTAGAATTCCAAACCCTAATCCAATTCTTTAGTGTATTTGTGACTATATCAAAGACTTCCTAATTTGACTAGATAAATAAATCCCTTATTTATCTACTTACCAAATAAAGTCTTTTATATTTATTACACTACCACAATAGTATACTACTGAGAAACATATTTCCTAGTCAGAAAAAGATTTTGACATTTAATTAAATAATTAATTAATCAATTAATTAATTTTATTTTAATCAAATAATAAAAATAAAACAATATAATATCATATATATATCTCGGCCATGTGCCATATATATTAATATATCTATATATTGTTTTTCTATTTTATTAAATCCATTGGACCTTAATAAAAGGCCCACATGTGAACTAGGCCCATTATTAATAAAAGAAACAAGCCCACATGCCTTTCATTAATATATTAATATAATTGATCAGCCCATTAAATAAATAATGTGCAAATTATATTCTTAATATATTAAATACAATTCTAGATGGACCCATAAATTGGTCCGGTAGAATATATCAAGTGATCCATGCAAGTCCGTGTGGATTGGGGATCTTGGCGGGTTATCTAAATTTAAGCTTCAATAGACATAACCTAATCACAATCAACAAATGATTCACTTAGGTCCGATCTATTAATTTTAACTCATTCCACTAAAGAGCTAAAATTGAACTCTTAAATAAAGATAGAATAAGTAAATATTTCTCATTCGTACCCTAGACAATCTTATTAGAGATGGTGTATCCTCGTGAAGAATATCAGTAATCGCCAAGAGCTCATAGACCGCCTATAGCTCTCCAAGTTACCATATTTACTCATATGACCACATTTTGAACTTGGATATTTTGACTTGTCCAGAAGCCATGTTTCAATAGACTCTATCGAAAACTTAACGTTAAGATTCAATATCCAATACCTCAAAACATCCATATGATGATATTCTACTCTCATTTAATAAATGGAGCCACGATGTCCATATCTATAAATGAAGTCCTCTATCGATTAACAAATGAATATCACCAAACTATCGAGGATAGACTATGCTATATAATCGTACTCATTGATAACTCAAATGATACCACTTGCAACCATAAGTCCATCATTTATCTCAGGATTAAGATAGACTCTCCAATTGTCCTGATAATGAAAAGACTATTATCTATTGACGGTTCTAGATAAAGTATTTCATTGTGATCCAGTTCAATGCACCCAGTGCACTAGATTCTTTTACTCGAAGACCCTCCGATGATTTCAGACTCATCATAACTCATTTGATCCCACTCAAATGCTAGCAAAAGAATTCTACAACTTTAACAAGATAAAAGTGCCCAACCTTTAACTTAAGTTGTGAACATTATTCAAGACTAACTAAAGAATTGTGTCTACCTCATACATATCCAGATGTACGAACAATTCTTCTTTTCTCATAGTCTTTTGACCTTATGATTATTTACTTTTGACAATTATAATAATTGAACTATAAATGCTATAAGATTTGTTAAACCAGAAATCACATTATTAATATGAATAGATTGTCAAAAACACTATTACACTCTTGCTATTGAGCATAATCCTAACAGCATTTGCTTCCAAAAGTGTGGAAGTAGCTAACATTTGGCCTCTTGCCTTTCCATAACTCATAGGAGGTATTTCTAGTACCGGGCCTTAGGAAAACACGATTCCCTATATAGCTAGCCGTATTGACGGCTTCGGCCCATAGGTTCCTAGGGACATTGTTGCTAAGCAACATCACACGGGCCATCTCTTGAAGGACCCTATTCTTCCTCTCAACAACTCCATTTTGTTGAGGTGTCCTAGGAGTCGAGAACTCATGGGAGATGCCTAAGCTATTGCAATAGCTTTCAAATGAGGCATTCTCAAATTCCCTCCCATGGTCACTTCTAATCCGTTTAATGCTTTTAATGTTAGAATTCATTTCATTTTGTATTTTAGTACAAAGCATTTTAAACTTATCAAAAGTTTCGGATTTTTCTCTAAGAAAATATGTCCATGTAAATCTAGAGAAATCATCAACACAAACAAAAATGTATCTCTTTCCACCTAAACTCTCGGTTTGCATAGGATCCATGAGATCCATGTGGAGAAGCTCTAGGGGCTCCTTGGTGGAGAGATACTTGCCCTTTTTGTGCATGCTTTTAGTTTGTTTTCCTTGTTGGCAAGGTCCACAAATACCATTGGCTTTCTTCCCAAGCTTAGGGAGGCCACGCACACACTTGAACTTTCCAAGGGTTCTTAAATCCCTAAAGTTCATGTGGCCAAGTCTTTCATGCCACAACTCTATTTGCTCATCCATGGACACATTGTTTGAGACTATTCTAGCTTCAAGACAATAGCAATTGTCGCTAGATCTCATACCTTTCAATAAGGTTTGTCCATCGGGCTTTAGGATCGAGCAATCATCTTTACAAAACAAGACGGAATATCCTTCATCACTTAGATGTAAAATGCTTATTAAATTGGCTTTCAAGCCATCAACAAATAAAGCATCGGATAAGGAGGGTAATCCGGGAACGGAAATGGTTCCTTTCCCTACAACTTTCTTTTTGGATCCATCACCAAAAGTGACATATCCACCTTCCTCCATGTAGGGAAAAATACCGTAGTACATGCAGCGGAAGCGAGACTAAAAATTGATTTAGTAACTTTTAAAAAAAATTTCCTTTTATGAACCTTAAACCCTTTAATCAATTAAACATATATATTATCTAACAAAAGAATAATACCTTTTGTCGCGTGATCCGATTGACTTACGTCGATGGTAATCCGCAAGATCTTCAATCCTAGCACGAACGTGGATCACCTAGGAGCGTGGTCTCCCTTTTCTTTGAATTGCAAACCTGTGAATGGACAAATAAACTTTTCTTTTCTTTGTTAGTCACAAAAACAATCAAAAGAAGACTAAAATTATTCCGGTCACTTTTGAGTTCTCACTCTAATGATCGAAACTCGCGTGAACCTAAATCGATGTTGTACACACAAGCTTATTGATGAACAAGCAAATAGTGTACCATCAAAGAATAATTTATTCACTCTTTTATGTTTTGGTAGAATAAAATTAATGCTCTCTATGAATTAAGAAGAAGAAGAAAAATTGTCTCTCAAGCACAAAGCATAGGGTGGCCGAATTCTATACATATGTATATATAGGTGGCCTAAATTTTCTTCTCTTTTCCTATTAGGGTTGCCGAAATCTTGCTCTCTTTTTCTCCTAGGGTTGCCGCAAATCACACTCCTAAAAGGAGTTTGTGTTGCACCCTAATTTCCATAAAAGAATAGACTTCAAACCCTAATCCAACTCATAGATATTTTATTCTTTTTATTGACTAAAATAAAAGACTTCTTATTTGATTAAATAAATAAAATTAATTATTTATTTTCTTACCAAATAAGTCTTTTACTTTTAGTATACTACCAACAATAGTATAAGACTAGGAATCATATTTCCTAATCAGAAAAGATTTGTTTCTTAATTAAACAATTAATTAATAAATTAATTAATTCTTATTTAATTAAAACAATGAAAACAAAATAATATCTTAGGTTAAAATATTAACCTTGCCGCCCCACTTAAATAAAATTGGGCCTAATATTATTTTCTTATTTCATTTAATCCATTGGACTTTAAATAAAAAGCCCACATGTGAACCAGAACCATTCTTACTAAAAGAAACAAGCCCACATGTCTTTTATTAATATATTAATATAATTGAGCAGCCCATTACTTAAATAATGTGCAAATTATATTCTTAATATATTAAATGCAATTCTAGATGGACCCTTAAATTGGTCCGGTAGAATATATCAAGTGATCCATGCAAGTCCGTGTGGATTGGGGATCTTGGCGGGCCATCTAAATTTAAGCTTTAATAGACATAACCTAATCACAATCAACAAATGTTTCACTTAGGTCCGATCCATTAATTTTAACTCATTCCACTAAAGAGCTAAAATTGAACTCTTAAATAAAGATAGAAAAGGAAGATGTTCCTCATTCATACCCTAGACAATCATGTTGGAGATAGTGTATCCTCGTGATTAATATCAGTAATCGCCAAGAGTTCATAGACCGCCTATAACTCTCCAAGTTACCATATTTACTCATATGACCACGTTTTGAACTTGGATATTTTGACTTGTCCAAAAGCCATGTTTTCAATAGACACTATCGAAAACTCAACGTTGAGATTTAATATCCAATTACCTCAAAACATCCATATGATGATATTATACTCTCATTTAATAAATTGAGCCACGATGTCCATATCTATAAATGAAGTCCTCTATCGATTAGCAAATGAATATCACCAAACTATCGAGGATAGACTATGCGTTATAATTGTACTCATTGATAACTCAAATGATATCATTTGCAACCATAAGTCCATCATTTATCTCAGGATTAAGATAGACTCTCCGATTGTCCTGATAATGAAAAGACTATTATCTATTGACGGTTCTAGATAAAGCTTTTCATTGTGATCCAGTTCAATGCACCCAGTGCACTAGATCCTTTTGCTCGAAGACACTCCGATTATTTTAGACTCATCATATCTCATTTGATCCCACTCAAATGCTAGCAAAAGAATTCTACAACTTTAACAAGATAAAGGTGCCCAACCTTTAACTTAAGTTGTGAACATTATTCAAGACTAACTAAAGAATTGTGTCTACCACATACATATCCAGATGTACGAACAATTCTTCTTTTCTCATAGTCTTTAGACCTTATGATTATTTACTTTGACAATTATAATATTAAACTATAAATGCTATACGATTTGTTAAACCAGAAATCACTTTATTAATATGATAGATGCTTTCGTCAAGACTTCCATTAAGGAAAGCTGTCTTGACGTCCATTTGCCAAATCTCTAGATATAAAGATGCTGCAATGGATAAGAGTATCCTAATGGATTTAAGCATGGCCACAGGAGAGAAGGTTTCCTCGTAATCGATACCTTCTTTCTGTGTATACCATTTAGCTACCAATCTAGCTTTAAAGGTTTCCACCTTTCCATCCATACCTCCTTTCCTCTTGTATACCCACTTGCACCCAATGGGTTTTATCCCCTTAGGCAAGTCTACAAGGGACCAGACTTTGTTATCGAACATAGATTCAATCTCAGATTGCATTGCCTTTTGCCAATGGCGACTATCAACATCCTCCATAGCTTCCTTGTACGTATAGGGATCATCATCGTTCGGGAGATTCTCCACTGATTCTCCCAGACCGATGTATCTTTCGGGTTGTGTTCTAACCCTCCCACTACGACGAGGAATGGTAGGTTGTTGATCTTGTGTTGGATCGGAACTTACAATTGGGTTAGGTTGTGTAACCTCTCGTGGAATTGTATCTTCTGACATCTCATTCAGGACAATTCTACTTCTAGGCACAAAATCATTCATATAGTCCTTTTCCAGAAATTTAGCATTTGTCGAAACAAATACTTTAAGATTTGAAGGACTATAGAAATAATATCCTTTAGTTTCTTTTGGATACCCTACAAATATACATGTTTCCGAACGGGACTCCATCTTTTCTGTCTTTCCTTTTAACACATGCGCAGGACAACCAAATATCCTTAAGTGTTGTAAACTAGGCTTGCGCCCAGTCCACAACTCATGCGGTGTTTTAGGAACAGACTTAGATGGTACATCGTTTAGAATGTATATAGCAGTTTGTAAAGCATATCCCCAAAAAGAAATAGGAAGTGTTGAATAACTCAACATAGACCTAACCATATCCAAAAGAGTTCTATTTCTCCTTTCTGCTACCCCATTCTGTTGAGGTGTACCTGGTGCATAAAACTGAGAAACTATCCCATTATCAATAAGATATTGCTGAAACTCACCAGATAGATATTCTCCACCACGATCAGATCTCAAGATTTTTATGTGTTTCTCAAGCTGATTTTCCACTTCAGCTTTGAATGCTTTGAACATGTCAAAAGCATCCGACTTATGTCTCATGAGATACACATAACCAAATCTCGAGTAATCATCCGTGAAGGTGATGAATTACTCATATCCACCTCTAGCTTGAATGCTCATAGGTCCACATACATTAGTGTGTATCAATCCTAAACATTCAGTGGCTCTTGCACCTTTGGCAGAGAACGTCCTTTTGGTCATTTTACCTTCCAAACAAGATTCACAAGTTGGTAGATCATCAACCTTTAAGTCACTCAAAGGTCCGTCACATACCAATCTTTTAATCCTATTAAAGTTAATATGACCTAAGCGTAAATGCCAAAGGTAGGTTTCATCTGTTGATAATTTTACTCTTTTATGATTAGGTTCCGTTAATTCTGTGTCTAACGAGTGAGAGATATTTCTATGCAAAAAGTATAGACCGCTTTCCAATGTACCTTGGCAAATAATTTTGTCATTCTTACTAATAATAAAAACTTTATTAAAAGTAACCGAATATCCAAATTTATTCAAACAAGAAACTGAAATTAAATTCCTCTTAAATTGAGGTACATAATAAACGTCTATAAAATCTAAATGCCTTCTAGAATCCAAATAAACTCTAATATCTCCCACTGCACTTGCAGACACTAACGTTCCGTTGCCCAAGCGCAAATTGATTTCATTCTTACTCAGCTTTCTCCTTTCTTGGAACCCCTGCAAGGAATAACAAACATGATTAGTGGCTCTTGAGTCTATGATCCAAGAATCTGTAGAATCAGCCAAAAAACATGTTTCAAGATAATTTACATTACCTTCTTCCTTCTTATTCTGGGACTTTGGGCAATTTCTCTTCCAATGTCCCTTTTCACCACAAAGGAAGCATTTCCCTTTAATCTTGGTTACTTTCTTGGTCTCCTTCTTGATAGGCCCAAGTTGCTTTTTCTTCTGTTGTTTCTTGACCTTTTGACGGGCCTTAACAGTAGCAACTTTACCAACCATATGAATCTCTTGACCTTTGCCTTTCACAAGGATCTTTTCAGCACTTTGAACATCTTGCATCAGGCCTTGTAAGGTGTATTCCTTTTTGTTCAAAGTGTAGTCCAATTTGAACTGCTCAAAGGAATCTGACAATGAATTGACAACCATATCAATCTTTGTCTCACCATCTATCTCAGCGCCATGTAGTTCAGCAATGTTGAGATGTGCTATGACTTTCATCATGTGATCCTTCACAGCCTATCCAGGTTTCATCCTAAGATTCATAAAAGCAGTCACTGCCTCTCTCTTAGTCGTCCTAGACTTCATAGCAAACATCTCCTCTAGAGACATCATTATATCAGCAGCGGACTCCATTCCTTCATGCTGCTGTTGCAACACGTCGGAGATAGTGGCCATAATGTAACATTTTGCCATATCATCTGAAGTCTTCCACTGCTCATACTCATCTCTATACATTATGCTAGATTCATTATTAGGAGCAGGTGGTTTAGGAGTAGTTAGAACAAACTTATGTTTTTCACTTTGCAGCAACAACCCAATTTTCCTTTTCCATGTGACATAATTATCTTCAGTTAAAGTGTTATCTTTCAGGATGTTCATAAGTGATGGGGTCATGATTTCTGAATAAAACAAAACATATATAAGTAAATAATCATGATAAAGCACTTTTAAATATTTATCTTGAATTAAATAAATAACTTAATCATAAAAATTCAACGGTGATCCAACACCCATAAATGTTACGCCTCCTTTGGGAGTTCGCACCATTTACTAGTTAGACTAGGTCCCACCTAATTGTTAACATAACAACCAGCATTTTCAATTTTAGCCTTGTAATTTTACTGACAAGAACTCTTGGGAGGATATCAATAAAATTACATTGAGTGTGTTACCAAGATATCGACCCTCAATTTTCTCTCACGAAAATCCCTCCTTGGGGAGTAGATCTCGTTTGAGTCCATTGTCTAGTCTATCCTTGTAAGGAAATATATTGCTAAATTCCATTCATGGACGCCCCTTGGGGGGATTACCAATAAATAATAAAGCTCAACTAACCTTGGAGGCCATAGGTGTTACAAAAACACCTTCTCCCACTCAATTATTTAAGGCGTGTGATTAAATCCCATAGAATGATTTACCAAGTTATCTAGATGCCAATTTAGATACCTAAATCATTCAATGCATGTTCATACCAAAAGAGATATATGAGTGGCACTCCTATTCTATATGTCATGTTATCATAAAATAACAAATATTGTAATATTTAAACATAAATTAAATAGCAACAATTTTGGCCCATCCTAGAAAAACAAGTAAATTACAATTGTTTAGGAATACAAGATCTTCAAGTGGCCCATCAACCATACGCTCATCCTTCGGCCTTCTCCCATGGGCGTGGACAGCCCACAACCCCACAAAGGGGCTGCCATGCGCAGCCCATAAGGCCACACAAGGCTGCCGTGCGCAGCCCACCTTGTAATGGGCTTGCCATGCGCAGCCCAATCAACTCCTAGGGTGCGCACGGTGCTCGTTCTCGGTTCCGGTTGCTTCGTTTTTCTTCGTGTCTTCAAATCTTCAACACCCAAATACATTACAGCAGTATAAAATAATAAATATTGCAGTATTAAATTTTTTTTTTTTTATTCACTGTAGTACTTTTACAAAATAAAAAACTGCACATAAAAAATTTAAATAAAAAAACTGCAGTAGTATTAAAAAATACTGCACTTATATTAAAAAAAAAAAAAAAAAAAAAAAACTTAACAACTACCAAGAAGGAATTATGGCGATAATAGACCACCCTTCTTGTTACAATTCCATATCAAAAATACATTGAAAATCTAGGATCAAAATCGAGCAATAACAATCCACATAAACATATATAAATCCATACATCCACATGTAATTATATATGCGAATACCTAGAGTGCCATCTCTTTCTAAACATGCATAATCACAATAAAAAGAAATAGATCCACGTATATATACGTTAATTAATTAAAAGGGTTCAACCTAGGCTCTGATACCAATTGTAGGAAAAAATACCATAGTACACGCAGCGGAAACGAAACTAAAAATTGATTTAGTAACTTTTAAAAAAAATTTCCTTTTATGAACCTTAAACCCTTTAATCAATTAAACATATATATTATCTAACAAAAGAATAATACCTTTTGTCGCATGATCCGATTGACTTACGTCGATGGTAATCCGCAAGATCTTCAATCCTAGAACGAACGTGGATCACCTATGAGCGTGGTCTCCCTTTTCTTTGAATTGCAAACCTGTGAATGGATAAATAAACTTTTCTTTTCTTTGTTAGTCACAAAAACAATCAAAAGAAGACTAAAATTATTCCGGTCACTTTTGAGTTCTCAATCGAATGATCGAAACTCGCGTGAACCTAAATCGATGTTGTACACACAAGCTTATTGACGAACAAGCAAATAGTGTACCATCAAAGAATAATTTATTCACTCTTTTATGTTTTTGGTAGAATAAAATTAATGCTCTCTATGAATTAAGAAGAAGAAGAAAAATTGTCTCTCAAGCACAAAGCATAGGGTGGCCGAATTCTATACATATGTATATATAGGTGGCCTAAATTTTCTTCTCTTTTCCTATTAGGGTTGCCGAAATCTTGCTCTCTTTTTCTCCTAGGGTTGCCGCAAATCACACTCCTAAAAGGAGTTTGTGTTGCACCCTAATTTCCATAAAAGAATAGACTTCAAACCCTAATCCAACTCATAGATATTTTATTCTTTTTATTGACTAAAATAAAAGACTTCTTATTTGATTAAATAAATAAAATTAATTATTTATTTTCTTACCAAATAAGTCTTTTACTTTTAGTATACTACCAACAATAGTATAAGACTAGGAATCATATTTCCTAATCAGAAAAGATTTGTTTCTTAATTAAACAATTAATTAATAAATTAATTAATTCTTATTTAATTAAAACAATGAAAACAAAATAATATCTTAGGTTAAAATATTAACCTTGCCGCCCCACTTGAATAAAATTGGGCCTAATATTATTTTCTTATTTCATTTAATCCATTGGACTTTAAATAAAAAGCCCACATGTGAACCAGAACCATTCTTACTAAAAGAAACAAGCCCACATGTCTTTTATTAATATATTAATATAATTGAGCAGCCCATTACTTAAATAATGTGCAAATTATATTCTTAATATATTAAATGCAATTCTAGATGGACCCTTAAATTGGTCCGGTAGAATATATCAAGTGATCCATGCAAGTCCGTGTGGATTGGGGATCTTGGCGGGCCATCTAAATTTAAGCTTCAATAGACATAACATAATCACAATCAACAAATGATTCACTTAGGTCCGATCCATTAATTTTAACTCATTCCACTAAAGAGCTAAAATTGAACTCTTAAATAAAGATAGAAAAGGAAGATGTTCCTCATTCATACCCTAGACAATCATGTTGGAGATAGTGTATCCTCGTGATTAATATCTGAAACAAATAATAGCACGGTGTGTATAAAACTATCTAGAGGGGGGGTGAATAGATTTTAAGCTTTTTACCCAATTTTTCGTATAAGTCAAAATTACGAATTTACCCCTAAATAGATAAAGCAATAAATCAAGTATAAAATGCGGAAATTAAATAACACTTGATTTTTACGTGGACACCCTCACGGGAAAAACCACGGGCTAGTAAGTAAGCCACACTCGAACCTCGAATCCACTAAATGTGTAAAACGATTACAACCTAATCCAAGAAGTAATCACACACCTACCTAATCCCGGTATGAGTAAACCTAGTCCAATTTGCTTACGATCTAAGCAACCTAATCCCGGATGCTACACACAAGGCTTACTTTCTCTATGAAGAGAATAACAACCCTAAGTGAATATATGAATATTCAAAATGCAACATAGAGCAAGGGAAACCCTATATGCTTATCTAAGATGATTAATATGCAATTAGAGCAATCCTAGATATCAAAACTAAATGACATGTCAAATCAAATAGTTTAGCTAATCAAGATTAAGCACAAAACCTAATTAGCTATCACAATACAACTTCTCAAACATACATCATACTAATCTCAAACTTGTATTCAAAGTATATAAAATAACATACAAGTAATTAAATGAGATTGATTGTTAAGAGAAACACAAAATATGTAAGATATTAGTGAAAAGCTTACCAAGCCAAGTATGATGAAGAATCCATGCAAGATGTCATCTAGATGATCAAGGATGATGCTAGATGATGATTGATGATCATGAAAAAGTGTTTGAGTAATCTAAAAATGAGTTCTTTGGAATTTTTCTTCTCTTTGAAAAATCTCCTAAGTATGGAATTTGAATATGAACTCTTGTAATTGACCTAAAGTCAAAGTGGCATATATATAGGAGGCCAAAACAAAGTGTGGTCGTTTTGATAAGTTTGCCTCAAAATTGCCTTGGGCGCTGTACGTAGAGCGCCTCTTGTACAGCACTTGTACAGCGCCCCAACTCTATTCTCACTGGAAAACAGAGTGGCGCAGTACGTAGAGCGCTTTGTACAGCGCTTTGTACAGCGCCTGTACAGCGACCCAAAAGTGACCGAATTAAATCGATTAGGTCTGAACATCGCTCAATGGGCGCTGTTCGTACAGCGCTTCTGTAGAGCGCTTTTGGGAGCGCCCAATGCAAAAATGCAATCCTAAGTCTAAGCATGACAATGCAATAGGATATGCAAGATGCAATCAAACTAACATGCAAGAAGAGATGTTAATGAACATTAATGCACAAAAATAAGACACACAACATACAAGTATTAAACATATGCATGAGTTGTGAGTGTGTGCAACTATCTCTTCAAGACAAGTAAGCACAAAGAAATATACCTTCGGTGCTTATCAACACGAGGTCTTCAAAGGGCTTCGAACAATAAACCCGATACCTAGGCTACCCTTACAAAGAACCCCAATATGTGGTTTGTCCATGAAATGAGCCAATTAACAAATGGGAACCTTACAATCTCCCCCTTTGGCTATTTCGTGACAAAACCACCACTCACATTGATTCCTCACAAAGAAATAGAAACTACGGGACTACAATGATATTCTACATTACAAAGAGATAAGAAAATGAAACTTGAAGTCTTCAACCTCTTGTAGAATAACCAATCCCTGAAAATAAGTTTCTAACATTTCCAATACAAGTAAAGTGTGAGATTAATCAAGTGAGAACAATAACAAGCATTTGCATTTTAAAAGATTAAGGCACAACATTATGAAATGTATGTGAATGCAATGCTCCCTGAAACAAATTATAGCACGGTGTGTATAAAACTATCTAGGGGGGGGGGGGGTGAATAGATTTTATGCTTTTTATCCAATTTTTCGTGTTAGTCAAAATTACGAAATTACCCCTAAATAGATAAAGCAATAAATCAAGTATAATATGCGGAAATTAAATAACACTTGATTTTTACGTGGAAACCCTCACGGGAAAAACCACGGGCTAGTACGTAAGCCACACTCGAACCTCGAATCCACTAAATGTGTAAAACGATTACAACCTAATCCCGAAAGTAATCACACACCTACCTAATCCCGGTATGAGTGAACCTAGTCCAATTTGCTTGCGATCTAAGCAACCTAATCCCGGATGCTACACACAAGACTTACTTTCTCTATGAAGAGAATACAACCCTAAGTGAATATATGAATATCCAAATGCAACATAGAGCAAGAGAAACCCTATATGCTTATCTAAGATGATTAATATGCAATTAGAACAATCATAGATATCAAAGCTAAATGACATGTCAAATAGTTTAGCTAATCAAGATTAAGCACAAAACTTAATTAGCTATCACAAAAAAACTTCTCAAACATACATCATACTAATCTCAAACTTGTATTCAAAGTATATAAAAAAACATACAAGTAATTAATTGAGATTGCTAGCTAAGAGAAACACAAATTATGTAAGATATTAGTGAAAAGCTTACCAAGCAAAGTATGATGAAGAATCCATGCAAGATGACATCTAGAAGATCAAGGATGATGCTAGATGATGATTGATGATCATGAAAAAGTGTTTGAGTAATAAAAAATGAGTTCTTGGAATTTTTCTTCTCTTTGAAAAATATCCTAAGTATGAATTCTGAATATGAACTCTCTTAATTGACCTAAAGACAAAATGGCATATATATAGGGGGCCAAATCAAAGTGTGGTCGTTTAAGTAAGTTTCAAAGAAACGCGCCGATCGGCGGTTTCAATCGACGGCCAGGCCGCCGATCATGACTGCCGAATTGAGCTCGTGAAGAACAGAGCATAAACGGCGGTTCATTCGGCGGTTTCGTGACCGCCGATCCCAACCACCGAATCAAACCAGAGAGATTAAAATCAATCAGGTATGAACGGCGGTTTCGTGACCGCCGATTCAACCGCCGAATTAGACTGAGAGATAAATCAATCAGGTCTTGAATCGGCGGTTTCTAACGGCGGTCGTGACCGCCGATCTTAACCGTAGAAATGCTTCAGACCAATCTGGACTGAAACGGCGGTTTCATTCGGCGGCCAGGCCGCCGATCATAACCGCCGATCACCTAGAAAGGTGAAAACCAAGGAGAAGCCAAGGGCATTCTCTATAGGCGGTCCTCGCGCTAAACCAAGCACATTCTAGTGCATGCGCGGACGTTTCTGAAAGTTATCGGGAAACAAATTACACGACAACATGACACAATTACACACAACAAAATATAATAAATAAGTGCAAGTGTGAAATGTAACAAATGAAGAGAATGCACACATATGCAATGAATGTTAAGTGTGTGTGTGCAACTAATCTCTTCAAAGAAAAGTAAGCACATAGAAATTTACCTTCGGTGCTTATCAACACGAGGTCTTCAAAGGGCTTCGAACAATAAGACCGATACTTAGGCTACCCTTACAAAGAACCCCAACATGTGGTTTGTCCACGAAATGAGGCAATCAACAAATGGGAACCTTACAATCTCCCCCTTTGGCTATTTCGTGACAAAACCACCACTCACATTGATTCCTCACAAAGAAATAGAAACTACGGGACAACTATGATATTCTACAACACAAAGAGATAAGAAAATAAAACTTCAAGTCTTCAATCTCTTGTAGAATAATCAAGCCCTGTAAATAAGATTTCTATGTTTTCCAATACAAGTGAAATGTGAGATTAATCAAGTGATATCAAAACAAGCATTTGCATTTTTAGAATTTAGGCACAACATTACAAAATATATGCAATGTATGATAAATGCAATGCTCCCCCTCAAAGGGTTACTCCCCCTCAATGTGTTATCTCCCCAATGTGCATCTCCCCTTACCATATACTACTCCCCCTTTTTGTCATGATATAGGCAAAGGAGTAGTCCCCAACCGGGTCACTCATAGTAACGAGAGATAGTAGCATGCAAGATTTGCATAATTAATATAAGTCACTTTATGCATCTCAATTAATCGGAGAGAAACAAGGAGATTTATTTGAGAGAAAATGTGTGAATCAAACAAGCTTTGCATACAAGACATGTAGCATTCAAGTCCAAAATACAATGGTATTTGGCAAAGCAAATGACAAAGGTTTCTAATAGGAATTCAAACCAATTTCACCAAAGTCATGAGTAAAGCAAGGATATAGAATACATTGATTTCAATATAAGACCAACTATATCCAACTTTATAAGCGAAACATGGCATGAGCAACTCTGCACCCTTTTTAATTTTTCCGGATAAGATATCCATATGATAGTAGCCATGTTCAACCAATAAAGAAAGAGAGACATTTGTGTAAGGTTCCCTTTTGGTGATTGGCTCATTTCGTGGACAACCACATGTTGGGGTTCTTTGTAAGGGTAGCCTAAGTATCGGTCTTATTGTTCGAAGCCCTTTGAAGACCTCGTGTTGATAAGCACCGAAGGTAAATTTCTATGTGCTTACTTTTCTTTGAAGAGATTAGTTGCACACACACACTTAACATTCATTGCATATGTGTGCATTCTCTTCACTTGTCACATTTCACACTTGCACTTATTTATCATATTTTATTGTGTGTCATGTTGTCGTGTAATTCGTTTCCCGATAACTTTCGGAAACGTCCGCGCATGCACTAGAATGTGCTTGGCTTAGCGCGAGGACCGCCTATGGAGAATGCCCTTGGCTTCTCCTTGGTTTTCACCTTTCTAGGTGATCGGCGGTTATGATCGGCGGCCTGGCCGCCGAATAAAACCGTCGTTTCAGTCCAGATTGGTCTGAAGCATTTCTGCGGTTAAGATCAGCGGTCACGACCACCGTTCGAAACCGCTGTTTCAAGACCTCATTGATTTATTTCTCAGTCTAATTCGGCGGTTGAATTGGCGGTCACGAAACCGCCGTTCAAAACTGCCGTTCATACCTGATTGATTTTAATCTCTCTGTTTTGATTCGGCGGTTGGGATCGGCGGTCACGAAACCGCCAAATGAACCGCCGTTTTTGCTCTGTTCTTCACGAGCTCAATTCGGCGGTCATAATCGGTGGCCTGGCCACCGATTGAAACCGCCGATCGGCGCGTTTCTTTGAAACTTACTTAAACGACCACACTTTGATTTGGCCCCCTATATATATGCCACTTTGACTTTAGGTCAATTAAGAGAGTTCATATTCAGAATTCATACTTAGGATATTTTTCAAAGAGAAGAAAAATTCCAAGAACTCATTTTTTATTACTCAAACACTTTTTCATGATCATCAATCATCATCTAGCATCATCCTTGATCTTCTAGATGTCATCTTGCATGGAATCTTCATCATACTTTGCTTGGTAAGCTTTTCACTAATATCTTACATGTTTTGTGTTTCTCTTATCTAGTAATCTCAATTAATTACTTGTTTATTATTTTGTATGCTTTGGATACAATATTGAGATGAGTATGATGTATGTTTGAGAAGTTGTATTGTGCTAGCATATTAGGTTTTGTGCTTAATATTGATTAGCTAAACTAATTGACATGTCATTTAGTTTTGATATCTAGGATTGTTCTTAATTGCATATTAATCATCTTAGATAAGCATATAGGGTTTCCCTTGCTCTATGTTGCATTTTGGATATTCACATATATTCACTTAGGGTTGTATTCTCTTCTAGAGAAAGTAAGTCTTGTGTGTAGCAACCGGGATTAGGTTGCTTAGATCGCAAGCAAATAGGACTAGGTTCACTCATACCGGGATTAGGTAGGTGTGTGATTACTTCCGGGATTAGGTTGTAATCGTTTGCACATTTAGTGGATTCGAGGTTCGAGTGTGGCTTACTTACATAGCCCGTGGTTTTTCCCGTGAGGGTTTCCACGTAAAAACCAAGTGTTGTTTTAATTTCCGCACCATATTACACTTGCTTGTTTATATTATCTTGAGGGCATTTTCGTAATTTTGACTAACACAAAAAATTGGGTAAAAAGCGTAAAATCTATTCACCCCCCCTCTAGATAGCTTTATACACACCGTGCTATAATTTGTTTCAATTGGTATCAGAGCGGGTTCCTAGACATACATAGGTGATCCTTGCTTATTTTGGTGTGTTTTGCATTTTGTGTGATTTTTGATCATTCATACATTTGCATTCATTTCATTCATTCATAAACACTATGAGTGGAAACGGTGGAAATGGTGGTGGCAACGAAGGTGCCTCAAGCACAAGGCCTCCACTTCTTACCGGATTGAACTATTCCCAATGGAAAGGGAAGATGGAATCCTACATATGCCAAATTCATGACCGTGCATGGATGGCGGTTGAAGACGGATATGATCTACCCAAGATGACTCCCGATGGTGGAGGAGAAGAAGTATTGAAGCCTAAGGCGCAGTGGAACGCGCAAGAGTTTGAGGCTTCAAAGTGGAATAGGAAGGCTATGCATGCCATTATGTGTGCTATGGATGAGAATCAGTACAAGCTTATTCAGAATACTCAGATTGCCAAAGTGGCATGGGACATCCTTCAAGTTGCACATGAGGGAACCGAGGTGGTGAAGGAGTCCAAGCTTCAAGTCCTCCAAACTCAGTTTGAGCTACTTAGGATGGGAGAGGATGAATGCTTCAATGACTTCGAAATCAAATTGATGGACATTGTAAATCAAAGCCATCAACTCGGAGACCCGTATTCGGATAGGAGAGTCAAGCAAAAAATTATGAGATCTCTCCCCGATAGGTTTGAATCCAAGGTGACGGCCATAGAAGAAAATAGTGGCTACATGGATATGAAGCCAAGTGAGGTGATTGGGCGTCTCCTTGCATATGAGTCTAGGAAGGCTCCTAGCACCACTACTCCTCCTAAGAAGTCTAAAGGAATAGCTTTGAAAGCATCTAAGGATGCAAAGGAGGCAAAGCATGAATCGGATGAAGACCTTGCCTTATTTGTGAAAATGTTCAACAAGGTTATGGGGTTCAAGAAGAAGAAGGGATTTGGGTCAAGAGGACAAGATTTGAAGAAAAAGAGTTCCTTCAAGAAGTTTGAGCCTAGACAAGAGAGGACCGAAAGGAAAGGGGTCCGATGCTTTGAATGTGGTGGGATTGGTCACTTTGCCCCCGAATGTGCTAATCACAATGAAAAGAAGAAGAGCAAAGTGATGGCCGCCACTTGGAGTGGGAGTAGTGATGACTCCAATGAGGAAGATGAGTCTTCAAGTGAAGAAGAGCTCATGGCTAACCTCCTAGCTTTTGCCTCCTCACATAAGAGCAAAAGTGGTAATGAGAAAGAGGAAATGAGTCAAGAGGAAAATGAGTCAAGTGAAGTAGAAAGTGACTCCTCTTCTAGTTCCAAAAAGAAATTTGTGGAGCAAAAGGTGCTTGCTAAATACCATGCCGAGTTCAATGATTTAGCACTTAAAAGCACAAGAAAGATTGAGAGGTTGAGAGAAGAAAACCTTGAACTTTCGGCTCACAATGACCACTTAAGTGAACAAGTGGAAAGATTGAAGAGGAGAGAGGATAAGTTAATTGAGGAGTTAGACTTACCCAAGAGAAGTGAAGAAGGCTTGAAGAGGGAACTTGTAGAAGTTAAAAGGTCCTTGGCTATGATAGATTCTAGCACCAAGAAGCTTGACCATATGCTTGGTGTTGGAAAGAGTCCAAGTGACAAGAGAGGTCTTGGGTATGATGATGGCAAGAAAATCTCAACCTCTAACAAGACCGTGTTTGTCAAGAGCTTGAAGAACGAAGAAACTTCATTTGTGCAACCTCCTAGGAAAAAGTTAGAAGTAGGACAATGTTCTAATGCTCAAGTGAAAATGGGGCCAAGAAGGAAATCTCAAGCTCAACCCCCTAGGGTCCCTCAAGCCAACACTCCTCCAAAATTGGCTCACAAAGGAAAGAGACCAATCATGCAACCTCAAGCTTGGAAGCAACCTAGACCGGTTCAACAACGAAGATGGATTGAACCCACTTATCCACAAAGACATGGACAAGCTCCCATACGTGCACAAAGGCAAGGTATGATTCCTTATTTCATCCCTATTTGTCACTTTTGTGGTTGTGATGGTCATATTAGACCAAATTGCTTTCAATATATTAAAATGTGTTGAAAACAAAGCATGATTGAAAAGAGAAAGAATAGAGCCAAGATGCATGTTTCTAGGAATGAAAATATTGATTTGCATGATCCTAGAAATAGTAGATCACATGTACCAAAGACCACTAGGAAAGCTAAAATTGTTGCTAAGTGGATTAGAAAGAATGAAAATGTTTGCCATGTTGCACAAATAGCCTTGAAGGCAAATTCTTCTAATTTTTGGTACTTGGATAGTGGGTACTCTAGGCACATGATGGGAAATAAGAGTTTCTTCGAGACTTTTGTTATGGAGGAAGGTGGAAATGTCACTTTTGGTGATGGATCCAAAAGAAATGTTAAAGGGAAAGGAACCATTTCCGTTCCCGGATTACCCTCCTTATCCAATGCTTTATTTGTTGATGGCTTGAAAGCCAATTTAATAAGCATTTCACATCTTAGTGATGAAGGATATTCCATCTTGTTTTCTAAAGATTTTTGCTCAATCCTAAAACCCGATGGACAAACCTTGTTGAAGGGCATGAGATCTAGCGACAATTGTTATTGTCTTGAAGCTAGTATTGTATCTAATCATGTGTCCATGGATGAGCAAATTGAGTTGTGGCATGAAAGACTTGGCCACATGAACTTTAGGGATCTACGGACCCTTGGAAAGTTCGAGTGTGTGCGTGGCCTCCCTAAGCTTGGGAAGAAAGCCAATGGTGTTTGTGGACCTTGCCAACAAGGAAAGCAAACTAAAAGCATGCACAAAAAGGGTAAGTATCTCACCACCAAGGAGCCTCTTGAGCTTCTCCACATGGACCTCATGGGTCCTATGCAAACCGAAAGTTTGGGTGGAAAGAGATACATTTTTGTATGTGTTGATGATTTCTCTAGGTTCACATGGACATATTTTCTTAGAGAAAAATCCGAAACTTTTGATAAGTTTAAAATGCTTTGTAATAAAATACAAAATGAAATGAATTCTAATATTAAAAGCATAAAACGGATTAGAAGTGACCATGGGAGGGAATTTGAGAATGCCTCATTTGAAAGATATTGCAATAGCTTAGGCATCTCCCATGAGTTCTCGGCTCCTAGGACACCTCAACAAAATGGAGTTGTTGAGAGGAAGAATAGGGTCCTTCAAGAGATGGCCCGTGTGATGTTGCTTAGCAACAATGTCTCTAGGAACCTATGGGCCGAAGCGGTCAATACGGCTTGCTATATAGGGAATCGTGTTTTCCTAAGGCCCGGTACTAGAAATACCTCCAATGAGTTATGGAAAGGCAAGAGGCCAAATGTTAGCTACTTCCACACTTTTGGAAGCAAATGCTACATCTTAAATGACCGTGATCAACTTGGCAAATTCGATGCTAAGAGTGATGAGGGTATTTTTATTGGCTATGCCTTGAATAGTTTAGCCTATAGAGTTTTCAATTTAAAAACTCTAAGTGTTATGGAATCATCCAATGTCGTATTTGATGATACTAGGCTCAAGTCTAATGATCATGAGGAGGAGGTTGTTTTTAGTGATGTTTCTCCTTTGGAGGGGGTTGTGGTGACTCCCAATGTTGGGACATCTAATGAAAATGATGAAGTCACACAACCCACTACTAGAGTCCCTCTCTTGGACTCTAATGAACCCGCTCTATGGGTTAGAAGACTCCATAACAAAGAGGATGTTATTGGAGATGTAAATGAGGGTGTTAGGACTAGACGTCAACTTGCTAATCTTATTAGCTACACATGCTACACCTCTCAAATTGAACCCAAAAAGGTTGAAGAAGCCTTAAATGATGAATTTTGGGTTCTTGCCATGCAAGAAGAGCTAAACCAATTCGAAAGGAATGAGGTTTGGACTCTAGTTCCTAGGCCTAAGACCACTAATGTCATACGCACTAAATGGATATTTAGGAACAAATCCGATGAGGATGGCAACATAGTGCGGAACAAGGCTAGACTTGTAGCACAAGGGTACTCTCAAATTGAGGGTATCGACTTTGAGGAGACATTTGCTTCCGTTGCCCGTTTAGAGTCTATTAGGCTTCTCTTGTCCATTTCTTGTGTGCACAAGTTCAAATTGCACCAAATGGATGTCAAGAGTGCCTTCCTCAATGGCTTCTTGCAAGAGGAAGTGTTTGTTGAACAACCCAAGGGGTTTGTGGATGCACACCACCCCAACCATGTCTATTGCCTCAAGAAGGCACTATATGGGTTGAAACAAGCACCGAGGGCTTGGTATGAGCGCCTCACTCAATTTCTTGTTGACAATGACTACACAAGAGGTAGTGTTGACAAGACACTATTCATCAAGAGAGACAATGATGAGCTTTTCATAGCTCAAATATATGTCGATGACATAGTGTTTGGCTCCACCAATAACACCAAGGTCCAACAATTTGTTGATGTCATGTCTCATGAATTTGAGATGAGTCTTGTTGGTGAGCTTAGTTACTTCCTAGGTTTGCAAATTAGGCAACTAGATAATGGGATTTTCATAACCCAAGCCAAATATGCCAAAAACCTTGTGAAGAAGTTTGGTCTTGAAAAAGCCAAACATTGTGATACACCCATGAGTACCACTTTGAAGCTAAGCAAGGATGCTAGTGGTAAAAGTGTGGAACAAACTCTATATCGGGGCATGATAGGTAGCTTGCTTTATTTAACCGCAAGTAGGCTCGATATTTCTTTTAGTGTGGGTGTGTGTGCTAGGTACCAAGCGGATCCTAAGGAGTCTCATCTCTCTTCCGTAAAGAGAATCATTCGCTATGTGAATGGGACATCCAACTATAGGATTTGGTACTCTTTTGACACTAATGCTAGTCTTGTGGGCTTTAGTGATGTGGATTGGGCAGGAAATTGTGATGATAGGTAAAGCACATCGGGCGGTTGCTTCTTCCTAGGCAACAACTTGGTGTCTTGGTTTTGCAAGAAGCAAAACTCGATTTCCTTGTCCACGGCCGAGGCCGAGTACATAGCCGCGGGGGGTGGATGCACACAACTCCTATGGATGAAGCAAATGCTAGTAGACTACGGATTCAACCAAGGTACTCTCACTCTCTTTTGTGATAACATGAGTGCTATTAATATTTCCAAGAATCCGGTACAACATTCTAGAACTAAGCATATTGACATCCGCCATCACTTCATTAGAGAGCTTGTTGAAAATAAATGCATAGTACTTGAACATGTAGGTACTAATGATCAACTTGTGGACTTATTTACTAAACCCTTAGATGCTACTCGATTAAAAACTCTCAGTAGATCTATTGGGATATGTCTTGTGGAGTGATGTTCTATGATTGACCCTATATGGGAAACTCAAGCAAAGAGAGCTAGTTTGCATTCTTGTCACTTGCAAAAAATTTGAAATATCTTATGCCTCTTCTTTTAATTGCTTGAGTAAGCTTGGTTGCACATATGTATATATGTTTTCATTTCAATAAGTGTGAACCTTGCTTGTTTACAATCCATGTCATATTTATGTTCAAACATGCATTTTTGGACTAGGAGATGTATATAGGAAGTATGATTTGAATGACCTATGATTATCTCCATGACATGATGATTCTTTAATAACATGCTAATGTCAAATGAAAAGGCATGAAATTCATATAACATGCTCACATGAAAAGCATGAATTGATGATTGCATATTCTTAAAAATGCAAAACTTGTGTGAAAGCTTATGAGACTCAAAATGAATTAAGGATCTTGTATCCGTTCAAAGGAATTTATATTCCAAATGTCTCTCTTTCTTTATTGGTTGAACATGGCTACTATCATACGGATATCTTATCCGGAAAAATAAAAAAGGGTGCAAAGTTGCTCATGCCATGTTTCGCTTATAAAGTTGGATATAGTTGCTCTTATATTGAAATCAATGTATTCTATATCCTTGCTTTACTCATGACATTGGTGAAATTGGTTTGAATTCCTATTAGAAACCTTTGTCATTTGCTTTACCAAATACCATTGTATTTTGGACTTGAATGCTACATGTCTTGTATGCAAAGCATGTTTGATTCACACATTTTCTCTCAAATAAATCTCCTTGTTTCTCTCCGATTAAATTGAGATGCATAAAGTGACTTATATTAATTATGCAAATCTTGCATGCTACTATCTCTCGTTACTATGAGTGACCTGGTTGGGGACTACTCCCTTGCCTATATCATGACAAAAAGGGGGAGTAGTATATGGTAAGGGGAGATGCAAATTGGTGTTGCAATTGTGCACATTGGGGAGATAACACATTGAGGGGGAGTAACCCTTTGAGGGGGAGCATTGCATTTATCATACATTGCATATATTTTGTAATGTTGTGCCTAAATTCTAAAAATGCAAATGCTTGTTTTGATATCACTTGATTAACCTCACATTTCACTTGTATTGGAAAACATAGAAATCTTATTTACAGGGCTTGATTATTCTACAAGAGATTGAAGACTTGAAGTTTTATTTTCTTATCTCTTTTTGTTGTAGAATATCATAGTTGTCCCGTAGTTTCTATTTCTTTGTAAGGAATCAATGTGAGTGGTGGTTTTGTCACGAAATAGCCAAAGGGGGAGATTGTAAGGTTCCTATTTGTTGATTGCCTCATTTCGTGGACAAACCACATGTTGGGGTTCTTTGTAAGGGTAGCCTAAGTATCGGTCTTATTGTTCGAAGCCCTTTGAAGACCTCGTGTTGATAAGCACCGAAGGTAAATTTCTATGTGCTTACTTTTCTTTGAAGAGATTAGTTGCACACACACACACTTAACATTCATTGCATATGTGTGCATTCTCTTCATTTGTCACATTTCACACTTGCACTTATTTATTATATTTTGTTGTGTGTAATTGTGTCATGTTGTCGTGTAATTTGTTTCCCGATAACTTTCAGAAACGTCCGCGCATGCACTAGAATGTGCTTGGTTTAGCGCGAGGACCGCCTATGGAGAATGCCCTTGGCTTCTCCTTGGTTTTCACCTTTCTAGGTGATCGGCGGTTATGATCGGCGGCCTGGCCGCCGACGTTTCAGTCCAGATTGGTCTGAAGCATTTCTACGGTTAAGATCGGCGGTCACGACCGCCGTTCGAAACCGCCGTTTCAAGACCTCATTGATTTATCTCTCAGTCTAATTCGGCGGTTGAATCGGCGGTCACGAAACAGCCGTTCGAAACCGCCGTTCATACCTGATTGATTTTAATCTCTCTGGTTTGATTCGGCGGTTGGGATCGGTGGTCACGAAACCGCCAAATGAACCGCCGTTTTTGCTCTGTTCTTCACGAGCTCAATTCGGCGGTCATAATCGGCGGCCTGGCCTCCGATTGAAACCGCCGATCGGCGCGTTTCTTTGAAACTTACTTAAACGACCACACTTTGATTTGGCCCCTTATATATATGCCACTTTGACTTTAGGTCAATTAAGAGAGTTCATATTCAGAATTCATACTTAGGATATTTTTCAAAGAGAAGAAAAATTCCAAGAACTCATTTTTTATTACTCAAACACTTTTTCATGATCATCAATCATCATCTAGCATCATCCTTGATCTTCTAGATGTCATCTTGCATGGAATCTTCATCATACTTTGCTTGGTAAGCTTTTCACTAATATCTTACATGTTTTGTGTTTCTCTTATCTAGCAATCTCAATTAATTACTTGTTTGTTATTTTGTATGCTTTGGATACAATATTGAGATGAGTATGATGTATGTTTGAGAAGTTGTATTGTGCTAGCATGTTAGGTTTTGTGCTTAATATTGATTAGCTAAACTAATTGACATGTCATTTAGTTTTGATATCTAGGATTGTTCTTAATTGCATATTAATCATCTTAGATAAGCATATAGGGTTTCCCTTGCTCTATGTTGCATTTTGGATATTCACATATATTCACTTAGGGTTGTATTCTCTTCTAGAGAAAGTAAGTCTTGTGTGTAGCAACCGGGATTAGGTTGCTTAGATCGCAAGCAAATAGGACTAGGTTCACTCATACCGGGATTAGGTAGGTGTGTGATTACTTCCGGGATTAGGTTGTAATCGTTTGCACATTTAGTGGATTCGAGGTTCGAGTGTGGCTTACTTACATAGCCCGTGGTTTTTCCCGTGAGGGTTTCCACGTAAAAACCAAGTGTTGTTTTAATTTCCGTACCATATTACACTTGCTTGTTTATATTATCTTGAGGGCATTTTCGTAATTTTGACTAACACGAAAAATTGGGTAAAAAGCGTAAAATCTATTCACCCCCCCTCTAGATAGCTTTATACACACCGTGCTATAATTTGTTTCAATTTGGAATGTAAATTCCTTTGAACGGATACAAGATCCTTTATTCATTTTGAGTCTCATAAGCTTTCACACAAGGTTTTGCATTTTAAGAGTATGCAATCATCAATTCATGCTTTTCATGTGAGCATGTTATATGAATTTCATGCTTTTTCATTTGACATTAGCATGTTATTAAAGAATCATCATGTCATGGAGATAATCATAGGTCATTCAAATCATACTTCCTATATACATCTCCTAGTCCAAAAATGCATGTTTGAACATAAATATGACATGGATTGTAAACAAGCAAGGTTCACACTTATTGAAATGAAAACATATATACATATGTGCAACCAAACTTACTCAAGCAATTAAAAGAAGAGGCATAAGATATTTCAAATTTTTTGCAAGTGACAAGAATGCAAACTAGCTCTCTTTGCTTGAGTTCCCCATATGGGGTCAATCATAGAACATCACTCCACAAGACATATCCCAATAGATTTACTAAGAATTTTAAATCGAGTAGCATCTAAGGGTTTAGTAAATAGGTCCGCAAGTTAATCATTAGTACCTACATGTTCAAGTACTATGCATTTATTTTCAACAAGCTCTCTAATGAAGTGATGGCGGATGTCAATATGCTTAGTTCTAGAATGTTGCACCGGATTCTTGGAAATATTAATGGCACTCATGTTATCACAAAAGAGAGTGAGAGTACCTTGGTTGAATCCGTAATCTACTAGCATTTGCTTCATCCATATAAGTTGAGTGCATCCACTCCCCACGGCTATGTACTCGGCTTCCGCCGTGGACAAGGAAATCGAGTTTTGCTTCTTGCAAAACCAAGACACCAAGTTGTTGCCTAGAAAGAAGCAACCGCCCGATGTGCTCTTCCTATCATCACAATTTCCTGCCCAATCCGCATCACTATATCCTACAAGACTAGGATTAGTGTCAAATGAGTACCAAATCCCATAGTTGGAAGTCCCATTCACAAAGCGAATGACTCTCTTAACCGAAGAGAGATGGGACTCCTTGGGATCGGATTGGTACCTAGCACAAACTCCTACACTAAATGATATATCGGGCCTACTTGCGGTCAAATAGAGCAAGCTCCCTATCATGCCACGATATAAGGTTTGGTCCACACTTTTACCGCTAGCATCCTTGCTTAGCTTCAAAGTGGTGTTCATAGGAGTGTCACAATGTTTAGCTTTTTCAAGACCAAACTTCTTCACAAGGTTTTTGGCATATTTGGCTTGGGTTATGAAAATCCCATTATCTAGTTACCTAATTTGCAAACCTAGGAAGTAATTAAGCTCACCAACAAGACTCATCTCAAATTCATGAGACATAACATCAATAAATTGTTGGACCTTGGTGTTGTTGGTGGAGCCAAACACTATGTCATCGACATATATTTGAGCTATGAAAAGCTCATCATTGTCTCTCTTGATGAATAGTGTCTTGTCAACACTACCTCTTGTGTAGTTATTGTCAACAAGAAATTGAGTGAGGCGCTCATACCAAGCCCTCGGTGCTTGTTTCAACCCATATAGTGCCTTCTTAAGGCGATAGACATGGTTGGGGTGGTGAGCATCCACAAACCCCTTGGGTTGTTCAACAAACACTTCCTCTTGCAAGAAGCCATTGAGGAAGGCACTCTTGACATCCATTTGGTGCAATTTGAACTTGTGCACACAAGAAATGGACAAGAGAAGCCTAATAGACTCTAAACGGGCAACGGGAGCAAATGTCTCCTCAAAGTCGATACCCTCAATTTGAGAGTACCCTTGTGCTACAAGTCTAGCCTTGTTCCGCACTATGTTGCCATCCTCATCGGATTTGTTCCTAAATATACATTTAGTGCCTATGACATTAGTGGTCTTAGGCCTAGGAACTAGAGTCCAAACCTCATTCCTTTCGAATTGGTTTAGCTCTTCTTGCATGGCAAGAACCCAAAATTCATCATTTAAGGCTTCTTCAACCTTTTTGGGTTCAATTTGAGAGGTGTAGCATGTGTAGCTAATAAGATTAGCAAGTTGACGTCTAGTCCTAACACCCTCATTAACATCTCCAATAACATCCTCTTTGTTATGGAGTCTTCTAACCCATGGAGCGGGTTCATTAGAGTCCAAGAGAGGGACTCTAGTAGTGGGTTGTGGGACTTCATCATTTTCATTAGATGTCCCAACATTGGGAGTCACCACAACCCTCTCCAAAGGAGAAACATCACTAAAAACAACCTCCTCCTCATGATCATTAGACTTGAGCCTAGTGTCATCAAATACGACATTGGATGATTCCATAACACTTAGAGTCTTTAAATTAAAAACTTTATAGGCTCTACTATTCAAGGCATAACCAATAAAAATACCCTCATCACTCTTAGCATCGAATTTGCCAAGTTGATCACGGTCATTCAAAATGTAGCATTTGCTTCCAAAAGTGTGGAAGTAGCTAACATTTGGCCTCTTGCCTTTCCATAACTCATAGGAGGTGTTTCTAGTACCGGACCTTAGGAAAACTCTATTTCCTATATAGCGAGCCGTATTGATGGCTTCGGCCCATAGGTTCCTAGGGACATTGTTGCTAAGCAACATCACACGGGCCATCTCTTGAAGGACCCTATTTTTCCTCTCAACAACTCCATTTTGTTGAGGTGTCCTAGGAGCCAAAAACTCATGGGAGATGCCTAAACCATTACAAAAGGTTTCAAAAGTAGTATTCTCAAATTCCCTCCCATGGTCACTTCTAATCCGTTTTATGCTTTTAATATTAGAGTTCATTTCATTTTGTATTTTATTACAAAGCATTTTAAACTTATCAAAAGTTTCGGATTTTTCTCTAAGAAAATATGTCCATGTGAACCTAGAGAAATCATCAACACATACAAAAATGTATCTCTTTCCACCTAAACTTTCGGTTTGCATAGGACCCATGAGCTCCATGTGGAGAAGCTCAAGAGGCTCCTTGGTGGTGAGATACTTACCCTTTTTGTGCATGCTTTTAGTTTGCTTTCCTTGTTGGCAAGGTCCACAAACACCATTGGCTTTCTTCCCAAGCTTAGGGAGGCCACGCACACAATTGAACTTTCCAAGGGTCCGTAGATCCCTAAAGTTCATGTGGCCAAGTCTTTCATGCCACAACTCAATTTGCTCATCCATGGACACATGATTAGATACAATACTAGCTTCAAGACAATAACAATTGTCGCTAAATCTCATGCCCTTCAACAAGGTTTGTCCATCGGGTTTTAGGATAGAGCAATAATCTTTAGAAAACAAGACGGAATATCCTTCATCACTAAGATGTGAAATGCTTATTAAATTGGCTTTCAAGCCATCAACAAATAAAGCATTGGATAAGGAGGGTAATCCGGGAACGGAAATGGTTCCTTTCCCTACAACATTTCTTTTGGATCTATCACCAAAAGTGACATTTCCACCTTCCTCCATAACAAGAGTCTCGAAGAAACTCTTGTTTCCCGTCATGTGCCTAGAGCACCCACTATCCAAATACCAAAAATTAGAAGAATTTGCCTTCAAGGCTATTTGTGCAACATGGCAAACATTTTCATTCTTTTTAATCCACTTAGCAACAATTTTAGCTTTCTTAGTGGTCTTTGGTACATGGGCTCTAGATGTCCTAGGATCATGCAAAGTAAAATTATCATTCCTAGGAACATGCATCTTGGCTCTATTCTTTCTCTTTTCAATCATGCTTCGTGTTCTACACATTTTAATATATTGAAAGCAATTTGGTCTAATATGACCATCACAACCACAAAAGTGACAAATAGGGTTGAAAAAAGGAATCATACCTTGTCTTTGTGCATGTCTTTGTGGATAAGTGGGTTCAATCCATCTTCGTTGTTGAACCGGTCTAGGTTGCTTCCAAGCTTGAGGTTGCATGATATGTCTCTTTCCTTTGTGAGCCATTTGTGGAGGCATGTTGGCTTGAGGGACCCTAGGGGGTTGAGCTTGAGGTTGCCTTTTTGGCCCCATCTTTACTTGTGCATTAGAGCATTGTCCTACTTCTAATTTCTTCCTAGGAGCTTGCACCAATGAAGCTTCTTTACTCACCAAACTCTTAACAAAAATGGTCTTCTTGGAAGTGGAAGTCTCCATATCATCTTCAAACCCGAGACCTCTCTTGTCACTTGGACTCTTTCCAACACCAAGTAAATGATCAAGCTTCTTGGTGCTAGAACCTATCCTAGCCAAGGACCCTTTAACTTCTACAAGTTCCCTTTTCAAGCCTTCTTCACTTCTCTTGGATAAGTCTAATTCCTCAATTAACTTATCCTCTCTCCTCTTCAACCTTTCCACTTGTTCACTTAAGTGGTCATTGTGAGCAGAAAGTTCAAGGTTCTCTTCTCTCAACCTCTCAATCTTTCTTGTGCTTTTAATTGCTAAATCATTGAACTTGGTATGGTATTTAGCAAGCACCTTTTGCTCTACAAATTTCTTTATGGAAATAGAAGAGGAGTCACTTTCTACTTCACTTGAGTCATTTTCCTCTTGACTCATTTCCTCTTTCTCACTACCACTTTTGCTCTTATGTGAGGAGGCAAAAGCTAGGAGATTAGCCATGAGCTCTTCTTCACTTGAAGACTCATCTTCCTCATTGGAGTCATCACTACTCCCACTCCAAGTGGCGGCCATCACTTTGCTCGTCTTCTTTTCATTGTGATTAGCACATTCGGGGGCAAAGTGACCAATCCCACCACATTCAAAGCATCGGACCCCTTTCCTTTCGGTCCTCTCTTGTCTAGGCTCAAACTTCTTGAAGGAACCTTTTTTCTTCAAGTCTTGTCCTCTTGACCCAAATCCCTTCTTCTTCTTGAACCCCGTTACCTTATTAAACCTTTTCACGAATAAGGCAAGGTCTTCATCCGAGTCATGCTTTGCCTCCTTTGCATCCTTAGATGCTTTCAAAGCTATTCCTTTAGACTTTTTAGAAGGAGTAGTGGTGCTAGGAGCCTTCCTAGACTCATATGCTAGGAGACGTCCAATCACCTCACTTGGCTTCATATTCATGTAGCCACTATTTTCTTCTATGGCCGTCACCTTTGATTCAAACCTATCGGGGAGAGATCTCATAATTTTTTGCTTGACTCTCCTATCCGAATACGGGTCTCCGAGTTGATGGCTTTGATTTACAATGTCCATCAATTTGATTTCGAAGTCATTGAAGCATTCATCCTCTCCCATCCTAAGTAGCTCAAATTGAGTTTGGAGGACTTGAAGCTTGGACTCCTTCACCACCTCGGTTCCCTCATATGCAACTTGAAGGATGTCCCATGCCAGTTTTACAATCTGAGTATTCTGAATAAGCTTGTATTGATTCTCATCCATTGCACACATGATGGCATGCATAGCCTTCCTATTCCACTTGGAAGCCTCAAACTCTTGCGCGTTCCATTACGCCTTAGGCTTCAAAACTTCTTCTCCTCCACCACCGGGAGTCATCATGGGTAGATCATATCCGTCTTCCACCGCCATCCATGCATGGTCATGAATTTGGCATATGTAGGATTCCATCTTCCCTTTCCATTGGGAATAATTTAAACCGGTAAGAAGTGGAGGCCTTGTGCTAGAAGCACCTTCGTGGCCACCACCATTTCTACCGTTTCCACTCATAGTGTTTATGAATGAATGAAATGAATGCAATGTATGAATGATCAAAAATCACACAAAATGCAAAACACACCAAAAAAGCAAGGATCACCTAAGTATGTCTAGGAACCCGCTCTGATACCAATTGAAACAAATAATAGCACGGTGTGTATAAAACTATCTAGAGGGGGGGGGGGGGGTGAATAGATTTTAAGCTTTTTACCCAATTTTTCGTATAAGTCAAAATTACGAATTTACCCCTAAATAGATAAAGCAATAAATCAAGTATAAAATGCGGAAATTAAATAACACTTGATTTTTACGTGGAAACCCTCACGGGAAAAACCACGGGCTAGTAAGTAAGCCACACTCGAACCTCGAATCCACTAAATGTGTAAAACGATTACAACCTAATCCCGGAAGTAATCACACACCTACCTGATCCCGGTATGAGTGAACCTAGTCCAATTTGCTTGCGATCTAAGCAACCTAATCCCGGATGCTACACACAAGGCTTACTTTCTCTATGAAGAGAATAACAACCCTAAGTGAATATATGAATATTCAAAAGGCAACATAGAGCAAGGGAAACCCTATATGCTTATCTAAGATGATTAATATGCAATTAGAGCAATCCTAGATATCAAAACTAAATGACATGTCAAATCAAATAGTTTAGCTAATCAAGATTAAGCACAAAACCTAATTAGCTATCACAATACAACTTCTCAAACATACATCATACTAATCTCAAACTTGTATTCAAAGTATAAAAAATAACATACAAGTAATTAAATGAGATTGCTTGTTAAGAGAAACACAAAATATGTAAGATATTATAGAAAAGCTTACCAAGCCAAGTATGATGAAGAATCCATGCAAGATGTCATCTAGATGATCAAGGATGATGCTAGATGATGATTGATGATCATGAAAAAGTGTTTGAGTAATCTAAAAATGAGTTCTTTGGAATTTTTCTTCTCTTTGAAAAATCTCCGAAGTATGGAATCTGAATATGAACTCTTGTAATTGACCTAAAGTCAAAGTGGCATATATGTAGGAGGCCAAAACAAAGTGTGGTCATTTTGATAAGTTTGCCTCAAAATTGCCTTGGGCGCTGTACGTAGAGCGCCTCTTGTATAGCGCTTGTACAGCGCCCCAACTCTATTCTCACTGGAAAACAGAGTGGCACTGTACGTAGAGCGCTTTGTACAGCGCTTGTACAGCGACCCAACAGCGACCGAATTAAATCGATCAGGTCTGAACAGCGCTCAATGGGCGCTGTTCGTACAGCGCTTCTGTAGAGTGCTTTTGGGAGCGCCCAATGCAAAAATGCAATCCTAAGTCTAAGCATGACAATGCAATAGGATATGCAAGATGCAATCAAACTAACATGCAAGAAGAGATGTTAATGAACATTAATGCACAAAAATAAGACACACAACATACAAGTATTAAACATATGCATGAGTTGTGAGTGTGTGCATAATCACAATAAAAAGAAATAGATCCACGTATATATACGTTAATTAATTAAAAGGGTTCAACCTAGGCTCTGATACCAATTGTAGGGAAAAATACCGTAGTACACGCAGCGGAAGTGAGACTAAAAATTGATTTAGTAACTTTTAAAAAAAATTTCCTTTTATGAACCTTAAACCCTTTAATCAATTAAACATATATATTATCTAACAAAAGAATAATACCTTTTGTCGCGTGATCCGATTGACTTACGTCGATGGTAATCCGCAAGATCTTCAATCCTAGCACGAACGTGGATCACCTAGGAGCGTGGTCTCCCTTTTCTTTGAATTGCAAACCTGTGAATGGACAAATAAACTTTTCTTTTCTTTGTTAGTCACAAAAACAATCAAAAGAAGACTAAAATTATTCCGGTCACTTTTGAGTTCTCAATCTAATGATCGAAACTCGCGTGAACCTAAATCGATGTTGTACACACAAGCTTATTGACGAACAAGCAAATAGTGTACCATCAAAGAATAATTTATTCACTCTTTTATGTTTTTGGTAGAATAAAATTAATGCTCTCTATGAATTAAGAAGAAGAAAAATTGTCTCTCAAGCACAAAGCATAGGGTGGCCGAATTCTATACATATGTATATATAGGTGGCCTAAATTTTCTTCTCTTTTCCTGTTAGGGTTGCCGAAATCTTGCTCTCTTTTTCTCCTAGGGTTGCCGCAAATCACACTCCTAAAAGGAGTTTGTGTTGCACCCTAATTTCCATAAAAGAATAGACTTCAAACCCTAATCCAACTCATAGATATTTTATTCTTTTTATTGACTAAAATAAAAGACTTCTTATTTGATTAAATAAATAAAATTAATTATTTATTTTCTTACCAAATAAGTCTTTCACTTTTAGTATACTACCAACAATAGTATAAGACTAGGAATCATATTTCCTAATCAGAAAAGATTTGTTTCTTAATTAAACAATTAATTAATTCTTATTTAATTAAAACAATGAAAACAAAATAATATCTTAGGTTAAAATATTAACCTTGCCGCCCCACTTGAATAAAATTGGGCCTAATATTATTTTCTTATTTCATTTAATCCATTGGACTTTAAATAAAAAGCCCACATGTGAACCAGAACCATTCTTACTAAAAGAAACAAGCCCACATGTCTTTTATTAATATATTAATATAATTGAGCAGCCCATTACTTAAATAATGTGCAAATTATATTCTTAATATATTAAATGCAATTCTAGATGGACCCTTAAATTGGTCCGGTAGAATATATCAAGTGATCCATGCAAGTCCGTGTGGATTGGGGATCTTGGCGGACCATCTAAATTTAAGCTTCAATAGACATAACCTAATCACAATCAACAAATGATTCACTTAGGTCCGATCCATTAATTTTAACTCATTCCACTAAAGAGCTAAAATTGAACTCTTAAATAAAGATAGAAAAGGAAGATGTTCCTCATTCATACCCTAGACAATCATGTTGGAGGTAGTGTATCCTCGTGATTAATATCAGTAATCGCCAAGAGTTCATAGACCGCCTATAACTCTCCAAGTTACCATATTTACTCATATGACCACGTTTTGAACTTGGATATTTTGACTTGTCCAGAAGCCATGTTTTCAATAGACACTATCGAAAACTCAACGTTGAGATTTAATATCCAATTACCTCAAAACATCCATATGATGATATTATACTCTCATTTAATAAATTGAGCCACGATGTCCATATCTATAAATGAAGTCCTCTATCGATTAACAAATGAATATCACCAAACTATCGAGGATAGACTATGCGTTATAATCTTACTCATTGATAACTCAAATGATATCATTTGCAACCATAAGTCCATCATTTATCTCAGGATTAAGATAGACTCTCCGATTGTCCTGATAATGAAAAGACTATTATCTATTGACGGTTCTAGATAAAGCTTTTCATTGTGATCCAGTTCAATGCACCCAGTGCACTAGATCCTTTTGCTCGAAGACACTCCGATTATTTTAGACTCATCATATCTCATTTGATCCCACTCAAATGCTAGCAAAAGAATTCTACAACTTTAACAAGATAAAGGTGCCCAACCTTTAACTTAAGTTGTGAACATTATTCAAGACTAACTAAAGAATTGTGTCTACCACATACATATCCAGATGTACGAACAATTCTTCTTTTCTCATAGTCTTTAGACCTTATGATTATTTACTTTGACAATTATAATATTAAACTATAAATGCTATACGATTTGTTAAACCAGAAATCACTTTATTAATATGAAAAAGATTGTTAATTACAACATTACACTCTTGCTATTGAGCATAATCTTAACACTCCATAACAAGAGTCTCGAAGAAACTCTTGTTTCTCGTCATGTGACTAGAGCACCCACTATCTAAATACCAAAAATTAGAAGAATTTACCTTCAAGGCTATTTGAGCAACATGGCAAACATTTTCATTCTTTCTAATCCACCTAGAAACAATCTTAGCTTTCTTAGTGGTCTTTGGTACATGGGCTCTAGATGTCCTAGGATCATGCATAATAATATTATCATTCCTAGGAACATGCATCATGGCTCTTTTCTTTTTCTTCTCTATCATGCTTCTAGTTTTGCACATTTTTATGTATCGAAAGCAATGTGGTCTAATATGACCATCAAATCCACAAAAGTGACATATAGGAGTAAAATAAGGAATCATACCTTGTCCTTGTCTTTGTGGATGAAAGGGTTCAATCCTTCTTTGTTGTTGAACCGCTCTAGCTTGCTTCCTAGCTTGAGGTTGCATGATAGGTCTTTTTCCTTTGTGAGCCAATCGTGGAGGAATGTTGGCTTAAGGGACCCTAGGGGGTTGAGCTTGAGTTTGCCTTCTTGGCCCCATCTTCACTTGTGCATTTGAACATTGTCCTACTTCTAACTTCTTCCTAGGAATTTGCACAAATGAAGTTTCTTCGTTCTTCAAACCCTTGACAAACACGGTCTTGTTAGAGGTTGAGATCTTCTTGTCATCTTCATACCCAAGACCCCTCTTGTCACATGGACTCTTTCCAACACCAAGCATATGGTCAAGCTTCTTGGTGCTAGAATCCATCCTAGTCATAGAATTTCTAACTTCTTCAAGCTCCCTCTTTAGACTTTCTTCATTCCTCCTAGATAAGACTAACTCCTCTCTTAGCTTATCTTCCATCTTCTTGAATTTTTCCACTTGTTCACCTAAGTGGTCATTGTGAGATGCAAGCTTAAGATTTACTTCTCTCAACATCTTGATCTTTCTTGTGCTCTTTGTAAGGATTCCCGTTTTGTTGATTGGCTTATTTCGTGGTCAAACCACATGTTGGGGTTTTGAATGTAAGGGTAGTCTAAGTGTTTAATGTTGTAGATCAAAGGCCCTTCCATGACCTCAAGATACAAGCACACCAAAGGTATAATCTTTTGTGCTTGGTTTTCTTTGAAGAGATTTAGTAGCACACACACACTTAGCATTCTTGCTATGATTGCATATTTGCTTATTTTTATGTGCATCTCTTCACATGTCACTTTACACACTAGCACTTTGGTTGATATATCTTGTTGTGTGTATATGTGCCTTATAATTCATTTCCCAACATTGTTCGGAAACGTCCGCGCTTGCACTAATGAGTGCTTGGTTTCGCGCGAAGACCGCCTATGGAGAATGCCCTTGGCTTCTCCTTGGTTTTCACCATTGTTGGTGATCGGCGGTTATGATCAGCGGCCTGGCCGCCGAATGAAACCGCCGTTTCAGTCCAGATTGGTCTGAAGCAATTATGCGGTCCAGATCGGCGGTCACGACCGCCGTTCGAAACTGCCGTTCATATCTGATCGATTTTAATCCCTCGGGTTTGATTCGGCGGTTGGATCGGCGGTCGCGAAACCGCCGAATGAAACCGCCGTTAATGCTCTGTTCTTCACGAGCTCAATTCGGCGGTCGTTATCGGCGGCCTGGCCGCCGATTGAAACCGCCGATCAGTGCGTTTCAGGGGCAAAATTGTCTTTTCACCTGCCCAATTCTTGATGTCTATAAATATCTTATTTTCTCATTCTCTGATCAAGTTTCTTGAGTCATTAGAACCCTAAACTTTCAAGAGAGATTTTTGAGAAAAAATCAAATCAAGAACTCAACTTTAAACACTCAAATCAAATCCCTTTTGCATCAAATTTCATATTTGATCTTCTATGCCTTCATAGAATTGATCCATGCATGGTTTTGAATCATCACATCTTATTTGGTATGTTCTTCACTAATTTCATATTACTTTAGTGTTTTTCATATTAATACATCTCTTTAATTACTTGTATGCTTTTGATTATATGCTAGATACAAGTTAGAGATTATTTGTGATGAAAATGATTGAGTGTTGATTGTGATAGCTAATTAGGTTTTTAATTAATCTTGATTAGCTAAGCTATTTGACATGTCATTTAGCAATTGATATCTAGGGTTGATTAAATTGATTATCTCATCATCCTAGATAAGCATCTAAGGTTACCTAGCCTTGTTTGTTATTTGAATATTCATATATATTCACATAGGTTGTTTCTCTTCATTGAGAAATAAGTCTTGAGGCTAAGAGTGCTTAAGCCTCAAGCAAATTGGAATAGGGTTGCTAATAAAGGCCCGCTGGGTAGAAGTGAGGGGTTACAGACCGGAGTGTTAGACGAGGTCTACATAGGTTGTAAACTTCATTTCAATTAGTGATTTCGAGTTCCGAGTGTGGCGCACTATACAGCCCGTGGTTTTTCCCAGTGGTTGGGTTTCCACATATACATCAAGTGTTATTTAAATTCCGCACTATATTACACTTGTATGTATTTTTGACTAGTAGGGGCATTTTCGTAAAATTGACTTGCATGCGAAAATTGGGTAATAATTAGATAAAATCTATTCACCCCCCCTCTAGCTTTATATTACACACACAGAGTATTCTTTTCAATTGGTATCAGAGCGGGTTCCTAGACATACATAGGTGATCCTAGCTCATTTTTGGTGTGTTTTGCATTTGTGTGATTCTTTGATCATTCATACATTTTGCATTCATTTCATCCATTCATTATACACTATGAGTGGAATCGGTGGTTCAAATGAGGGTGCTTCGAGCGTAAGGCCACCCCTCCTCACCGGTATAAATTACTCCCAATGGAAAGGGAAGATGGAGGCATATGTGTGTCAAATCCATGATAGGGCATGGATGGCCATTGAAGATGGATATTCGCCTCCTATGATGACTCCCACAGGTGGAGGAGAAGAAGTGCTCAAGCCTAAGGCACAGTGGACACAACCCGAGTTTGAGTTGTCCAAGTGGAATCAAAAGGCGTGGCACGCCCATCATTAAACTCGGCATGGCATTTAGCAAGCACCTTTTTCTCCACAAAACTACTTATGGAGTTAGACGAGGAATCACTTTCTTCTTCACTTGAGTCATTTTCCTCTTGACTCATTTCCTCTCTCTCACTAGCACTTTTGCTTTTATGGGAGGAGGCAAAAGCTAGGAGATTAGCCATGAGCTCTTCATCACTTGAAGACTCATCTCCCTTAATGGAGTCATCACTACTTCCACTCCAAGTGGCGGCCATCACTTTTCCCTTTTTCCTCTCATTGTGATTTGCACATTCGGGGGCAAAGTGACCTATGCCACCACACTCGAAACATTGGACCCCTTTCCTTTCGGTCCTTTCTTGCCTAGGTTCAAACTTCTTGAAAAAGCCCTTTTTCTTCAAATCTTGACCTTTTGATCCAAAGCCCTTTCTTCTAAACTTCATAACTTTGTTGAACCTTTTTACAAACAAGGCAAGGTCTTCATCCGAGTCAACCTTCTTTGCCTCATTTTCATCCTTGGAGGTTTTTAAAGCAATTCCTTTTTGCTTTTTAGTGGGTGTGGAGATAGGCCCTTTCCTAGACTCATAAGCTAGAAGTCTCCCAATCACCTCACTCGGCTTCATATCCTTGTAACCACTATTTTCTTCTAAAGCCGTCACCTTCGATTCAAACCTATCGGGTAGAGATCTCATAATCTTTTGCTTGATTCTCCTATCCGAATATGGATCACCAAGTTGATGGCTTTGGTTGACTATATCCATCAACTTGATCTCGAAGTCGTTAAAGCACTCATTCTCCTCCATCTTAAGCATCTCGAATTGAGTTTGGAGGACTTGAAGCTTAGAGTCCTTCATCACTTCGGTTCCCTCATGTGCAATCTCTAGGATGTCCCAAGCCTCTTTAGCTATCTTAGTATTTTGAATCAATTTATATTGATTTTCATCCATAGCACACAAGATGGCATGCATCGCCTTCCTATTCCACTTTGAAGCCTCAAACTCTTGCGCGTTCCATTGCGCCTTAGGCTTCAATACTTCTTCTCCTCCACCATCGGGAGTCATCTTGGGTAGATCATATCCGTCTTCCACCGCCATCCATGCACGGTCATGAATTTGGCATATGTAGGATTCCATCTTCCCTTTCCATTGGGAATAGTTCAATCAGGTAAGAAGTGGAGGCCTTGTGCTTGAGGCACCTTCGTTGCCACCACCATTTCCACCGATTCCACTCATAGTGTTTATGAATGAATGAAATGAATGCAAATGTATGAATGATCAAAAATCACACAAAATGCAAAACACACCAAAAAAGCAAGGATCACCTAAGTATGTCTAGGAACCCGCTCTGATACCAATTGAAACAAATAATAGCACGGTGTGTATAAAACTATCTAGAGGGGGGTGAATAGATTTTAAGCTTTTTACCCAATTTTTCGTATAAGACAAAATTACGAATTTACCCCTAAATAGATAAAGCAATAAATCAAGTATAAAATGCGGAAATTAAATAAGACTTGATTTTTACGTGGAAACCCTCACGGGAAAAACCAGGGGCTAGTAAGTAAGCCACACTCGAACCTCGAATCCACTAAATGTGTAAAACGATTACAACCTAATCCCGTAAGTAATCACACACCTACCTAATCCCAGTATGAGTGAACCTAGTCCAATTTGCTTGCGATCTAAGCAACCTAATCCCGGATGCTACACACAAGGCTTACTTTCTCTATGAAGAGAATAACAACCCTAAGTGAATATATGAATATTCAAAATGCAACATAGAGCAAGGGAAACCCTATATGCTTATCTAAGATGATTAATATGCAATTAGAGCAATCCTAGATATCAAAACTAAATGACATGTCAAATCAAATAGTTTAGCTAATCAAGATTAAGCACAAAACCTAATTAGCTATCACAATACAACTTCTCAAACATACATCATACTAATCTCAAACTTGTATTCAAAGTATATAAAATAACATATAAGTAATTAAATGAGATTGCTTGTTAAGAGAAACACAAAATATGTAAGATATTAGTGAAAAGCTTACCAAGCAAAGTATGATGAAGAATCCATGCAAGATGTCATCTAGATGATCAAGGATGATGCTAGATGATGATTGATGATCATGGAAAAGTGTTTGAGTAAACTAAAAATGAGTTCTTTGGAATTTTTCTTCTCTTTGAAAAATATCCTAAGTATGGAATCTGAATATGAACTCTTGTGTTTGACCTAAAGTCCAAGTGGCATATATATAGGAGGCCAAAACAAAGTGTGGTCGTTTTGATAAGTTTGCCTCAAAATTGCCTTGGGCGCTGTACGTAGAGCGCCTCTTGTACAGCGCCCCAACTCTGTTCTCACGGGAAAACAGAGTGGCGCTGTACGTAGAGCGCTTTGTACAGCGCTTTGTACAGCGCCTGTACAGCGACCCAACAGCGACCGAATTAAATCGATCAGGTCTGAACAGCACTCAATGGGCGCTGTTCGTACAGCGCTTCAGTAGAGCGCTTTTGGGAGCGCCCAATGCAAAAATGCAATCCTAAGTCTAAGCATGACAATGCAATTGGATATGCAAGATGCAATCAAACTAACATGCAAGAAGAGATGTTAATGAAAATTAATGCACAAAAGTAAGACACACAACATACAAGTATTAAACATATGCATGAGTTGTGAGTGTGTGCAACTATCTCTTCAAGACAAGTAAGCACAAAGAAATATACCTTCGGTGCTTATCAACACGAGGTCTTCAAAGGGCTTCGAACAATAAACCCGATACCTAGGCTACCCTTACAAAGAACCCCAATTTGTGGTTTGTCCACGAAATAAGCCAATCAACAAATGGGAACCTTACACAGACCAATTAGTCTAGTGGGTTCCCTTTATAATGTGCTTTCAAAGGTGTTGGCAAATCGCCTTAAAAAAGTGATGAACATGGTGATTGGTGACACTCAAATGGCGTTTGTCCAAAATCGTCAAATTGTGAATAGTTTCGTCATAGATAATAAGATTATCCACTCTTGGAAAAATTATCATTCCGGGGGTCTCTTAGTTAAGTTGGACTTAAAAAATGCTTATGACAGTGTAGATCACTCTTTCTTGGACTTAGTTATGGAAGGTATGGGTTTCGGTAATCGGTGGGGAAATTGGATGTGGAATTGCATTTCCACTCTTTTGATGTTCGTATTGGTTAATGGAAGTCCGACTAGTCAATTCCATGTTGAGAAAGGCCTTTGCCAAGGCGATCTGTTGTCACCTTCCCTTTTTAACATAGTGATCAAGGCTTTGAACTATCTCTTCAAAAGAGCAACTGACCCAAACTTGGTGAAAGGCATAGTCTTCAGTCAAAATGAGGTACATGTCACCCACCTCCAATTCGCGAACGATACCATTATTTTTCTACAACCAAACATGGAGTACCTTCTTAATTCGAAGCAGATTCTAAGATGTTTCGAGATGGTTTCGGGCTTGAGGATTAACTTCCACAAGTCTTGCATTGTAAGAATTGGGAAAGGAAGGCAACAAGAGGAGCAATGGGCAATAGCTTTCCAGTGTAGAAAGTCTAGCCTTTCTTTGTCCTACCTAGGACTACCTCTTAGTGCTAATCCAGGATCGAAGAAATTTTGGAACCCGATTGTGCAGAAAATTGAGAAATGGTTGGCCCCTTAGATAATAAGATTTTTATCGAAAGATGGTAGACTAGCGTTAATCAAGGCGGTGCTTTCCAGCATTCCCACTTACTAATATATGTTGGTCTTTAAAGTCCCGGTGGGAGTGGCAACAATAATAGAGAAGTTGCAACGTGATTTTTTCTAGGGAGACGGTGTAGAGAAGAAGAAAATTCATTTGGTCAATTGGACTATGGTGTGCAAAAGCAAAGCTAACGGATGACTTGGGATTGGTCGCATTTTAGACAAAAAATTGGGCTTAATGGCCAAATGGGCTTGGAGATTTGGTATTAAGGAGTCATCTTTGTGGAAAAAGGTTTAGTGTGCCAAATACGGTATGGATAAAAGGGATCTTGTTTGGAATTGGCATAACTCTTCCCAAGCCTCTCATCTTATTAGAAATGTTAGTAAAATGTTTGAGATTGGCTGTCAACCGACAAAGATTTTGAACAAAGGGTTACATGTGGTGTTGGGCTGTGGTGACTGACAGATATTATCGTGTTATAAAAACCTAACTCGCAAGTGCACGAATCGTGAAGATAAGTACAACGAAAAGTAGGGATCGTTCCCACGAGGAAAAGTGATTTACCAATTATAATTAATTCTAATTAAAGCTAAGCAAGTAACAGTATCCAAGAGATTTGAGATTTATTGATTGATTGATTTAGAACCGAATTATATAAGAAAGTAGTTAACAAGAATATGTGAATGTGATCAAGAGATGGAAGACTAGGTAACCAATGCTCCCCATATGCAATACTCAATGTTCATCAACTAATTCCATTTAAATAAATTCAATCCAGATTCAGAGTTCATTCTTATCTTAATTATGGTATTACCTTAATTCCTCGAGATTTAACCATGTGTTCTCAATCACAACTCACCCTCGTCAAAGGTGTGAGCTATAACCAAGAACCCATTATGTGCAAGAATCATTGAACCAAAATTGTCTTGCATTAATTCCTATGTCGAGAACAATCATACTCATTCAATTGAAAAGTAATTCAGATAACCTATATTCCTATAGTGCAATCTAAATTTATAAATTATCGAAACCTTAGACAAGTATCAATTAATTTCGGTAGATCAGTACGTGTCAAGAATCTAGACATATAATGAATTGAACAAATCTAAATCCGAATTGATTAATAAAGATATGGAGTTTGAATCATAACATGAACATTACATAGGTTCACATCGATCCCTTAGTACGGAGTTAGTTACACATGAAAAGATTAAAAGAAGAGGAGAAAGAGTTGATAAAACCCATGAATGTCTTCTTCAAGCTTCCAAGTGCAACAATGGTGGTGATGTGATGAGGGACGGCCCCCCTTGGTGGCTTGGGACCTCCCTTGGCTGCCTCCCAACTTCTCCGAATGATCTCTCGAAATTAGGGCTCAAGGGGTTTAAATAGGTGTAGATGATAAGCCAAGTCCTTAAACAACAAGGAAATCAATTCCCCTTTAGAACTCTACCTTTTGGGGGTTCTATTTCTTTCCTAATCCATCTCAAATTGATTACTTATTGAAGGAAGATAAGGATTAGATGTCTACTTGCTTTCCAAGACTCTCACACATGTCCAAGAAGGTAATATTTCTCGTTCCGACAACTTGCAAAACAAATCCCGAAAGTATTCGCAGATTTTATGATTGACTGATCTGACCTTCAGGTACTAACATGGGCATAACATCTTCTATAAAATTCGGATAAATGAGCCATAAATTGGGTTAGAAACTAGACTTCCGGGGCTTCAAATCCGTAGGTGGCAGGATATATAGTTCAATTGGAGCTGTGAGATATGACCCTTGCAACACGGCTCATCTGCATTGTCATGGGATACCGCTGTGAAAGCCATAGCGGTTATCACAGCGGTCTTCACTGTTCTTGATAGCACTTTGGTTGCCACTATGGAAATTCAAAGCGGTTTGTATGGCACCTGATGGAAAATTGCATAAAAGTCTCTTGAATCTTCCAAAATCACCTTTTTCCTCTGAAATACCTCAAACACATCACTTGGATCTAACAACCTGAAAATGCTCAAACACACAAATTAAAACCCTAAAAGACTTAAGAAACAAGCAATTGATTGGAGGAATGGGGATAAAAAACATATACAATAAATGACTGATCAAATACCCTTAAACCTATCTTTTGCTAGTCCTCAAGCAAAACTAAAATAAAAACAAATCTAAAAAAAAAACTAAAAACAAAATTTTTAAACTAAGCCACTTTCGTAGGGAACACAATAGCATTGAGCGTATGCTACAAGCCTTTAAACTTCTAGGTGTCCCTAGTAGGAGGAGTTTTATCTCCTAAGGATTTACAGCTATGCTACCCACAAACATATTTCTGCGAAGAACCAAATAATCAAGATACAAACTCACATGTACCATTAAAAGCCAATGCATGCTAGAGCCAATAAGTAAAGACTAAAATTATGCCACAAATTTGAATGCATGCTTAGTTTTAATGAAAAGCCCAAGCTCAATATATTCTAGCGGACTCTAAAGAAACCGCACCTTAGGTTAGATATCTTCCTAACAAAGATGGTGTTATTGGAGATGTCAATGAGGGTGTTAGGACTAGGCGTCAAATAGCTAATCAAATTAGCTATACTTGTTACACCTCTCAAATTGAGCACAAAAATGTTGATGAAGCCTTGAGTGATGAGTTTAGGGTTCTTGCCACGCAAGAAGAGCTAAACCAATTTGAAAGAAATAAGTCTTGGACTCTAAATCCTAGACTTAAGAGCACTAATGTCATAGGTACCAAATGGTTGTATAGGAACAAATCCGATGAGGATGGCAACATTGTGCGAAACAAAGCTAGGCTTGTTGCACAAGGGTAATCTCAAATTGAGGGTATTGATTTTAAGGAGACCTTTGCTCCTGTTGCCCGTCTTGAGTCTATAAGGCTTCTCTTATCCATATCTTATGTGCAAAAGTTCAAATTACACCAAATGGATGTGAAGAGTGCCTTCATCAATGGCTTCTTGTAAGAGGAAGTGTTTGATGAGCAACCAAATGGGTTTGTTGATCCATACTACCCCAACCATGTCTATCGCCTTAAGAAAGCTTTATATGGGTTGAAACAAGCACCAAGGGCTTAGTATGAACGCCTCACTCAATTTCTTGTTGACAATGAATACATAAGGGGTAATGTTGACAAGACCTTGTTCATCAAAAGAAAAAAAATGAGATATTCATAGCTCAAATCTATATTGATGACATTGTATTTGGCTCCACCAACAAATCCAAAGTCCAACAATTTGTTGATGTCATGTCTCATGAATTTGAGATGAGTTTGGTTGGGGGGCTTAATTACTTCCTAGGTTTGCAAATTAAGCAATTACATGATGGGATTTTCATAACCTAAGCTAAATATGCAAAGAACCTGTAAGGTTTCCCATGTGTTGATTGGCTTATTTCGTGGACAAACCACAATTGGGGATCTTTGTAAGGGTAGTCTAGGATTTGATGTTCATGTCTAATGGCCCTTTCAAGACCTCAAGGTTTCAAGCACTCCAAAGGTATATATAGTGCTTGGTTTTGTGCTTTGAAGAGATTAGATGCACACACACACACATTCAATTCATATCCATTCTTTGTGTATAACATGTGTTTATTTATGTGTGCATTCATGTTTAAAACATCTTTTTTTGCATGTTATTTTGATTGCATCTTGCATATCCAATTGCCTTGTCATGCATAGTCTTAGGATTGCATTCTTGCAATGGGTGCTATCAAAAGCGCTCTACAGAAGCGATGTACGAACAGCGCCCATATGAGCGCTGTACAGACCTGATCGATTTAATTCGGTCACTGTTGGGTCGCTGTACAGAGCGCTGTACAAAGCGCTATACGTGCAGCGCCACTCTATTTTCCCGAGAGAACAGAGTTGGGGGGCTGTACAGGTGCTGTACAGAAGCGCTCTACGTACAGCGCCCAAGGCAAAATCAGGGCAACTTATTCAAAATGACCACACTTTGATTTGGCCCCCTATATATATGCCACTTTGACTTTAGGTCAACCAAGAGAGTTCATATTCAGATTTCATAATTAGGATATTTTTCAAATGCAAGAAAAATTCCAAGAACTCATTTTTAATTACTCAAACACCATTTCATGATCATCAATCATCATCTAGCATCATCTTTGATCATCTAGATGTCTTTTTGCATGGATTCTTCATCACACTTTACTTGGTAAGCTTTTCACTAATATCTTACATATTTTGTGTTTTTTCTTAACAAGCAATCTCAATTTATTACTTGTATGTTATTTATATATATTTTGGATACAAGATTGAGATTAGTGTATTGAATGTTTGAGAAGTTGTATTATGATAGCTAATTAGGTTTTTGCTTAATCTTGATTAGCTAAGCTATTTGACATATCATTTAGTTTTAATATCTAGGATTGTTCTAATTGCAAATTCATCATCTTAGATAAGCATATAGGGTTTCCCTTGCTCTATGTTGCATTTGGATATTCATATATTCATATAGGGTGTTAATCTCTTCATTGAGAACATAAGTCTTGTGTGTAGCATCCTGGATTAGGTTGCTTAGATCGCAAGCATTCGAACTAGGTTCACTCATACCGGGATTAGTTAGGTGTGTGATTACTTCCAGGATTAGGTTGTAATTTTTATCACTTAGTGTGTTCGAGGTTCGGTGTGGCTCACTTATTAGCCCGTGGTTTTTCCAGTGAGGGTTTCCACGTAAAAACAAGTGTTAATTTTTCTGCACCATATTACACTTGCTTTATTTTATTGACTATTAAGGGTATTTTCATAATCTTGACCATAAACGAAAAAATGGGTAAAAACGTTTAAAATCTATTCACCCCCCCTCTAGATTAATATTTAACACACCATGAGAACTTTCAATTGGTATATATAATTAGGTGATCCTTGCTTATTTTGGTGTGTTTTGTATTTTGTGTGATTTTTGATCATTCATACATTTGCATTCATTTCATTCATTCATAAACACTATGAGTGGAAACGGTGGAAATTGTGGTGGCAATGAAGGTGCTTTTAGCACAAGGCCTCCGCTTCTTACTGGGTTGAATTATGCCTCTTGGAAATGCAAGATGGAGTCGTATATATGTCAAATCCATGACTGGGCTTGGATGGCAGTTGAAGACAGTTACACATCACCCATGATGACTCCTATGGGTAGAGGAGAGGATGTGCTCAAGCCTAACGCGCAATGGAATTTGCAAGAGTTTGAGGCATCAAAATGGAATAGGAAGGCGATGCATGCCATCCTATGTGCAATGGACGAAAATCAATATAAATTGATTCAGATTACTAGGATAGCTAAGGAGGCTTGGGACATCCTAGAGATTGCACATGAGGGAACCGAAGTAGTGAAGGACTCTAAGCTTCAAGTCCTCCAAACTCAATTTGAGATGCTTAAGATGGAGGAGAATGAGTGCTTCAACGACTTCGAGATCAAGTTGATGGACATAGTCAACCAAAGTCATCAACTTGGTGACCCGTATTCGGATAGTAGAATCAAGCAAAAGATTATGAGATCTCTCCCCGATAGGTTTGAATTGAAGGTGAAGGCTTTAGAGGAGAATAGCACATATAAGGATATGAAGCCAAGTGAGGTGATAGGGAGGCTTCTAGCTTATGAGTCTAGGAAGGGTCCTACCTCCACACCTTCTAAAAAGCAAAAGGGAATTGCTTTGAAAGCCTCTAAAGTTGAGAAGGAGAAGAATGATGACTCGGACGAAGAAATGGCTTTATTGATGAGAAGGTTCAAGAAATTCTACAAGTCCGAGAAGAAAGGTTTCGGATCCAAGGGTCAAGACTTCAAGAAAAAGACTCCATTCAAGAAGTTTGAGCCTAGGAAAGAGAAGACCGAAAGGAAAGGGGTCTGATGCTATGAGTGTGGTGGCATAGGCCACTCTGCCCCCGAATGTGCTAATCACATTAAAGAAAAAGGGGAAAGTGATGGCCGCTACATGGAGTGGAAGTGATGACTCCAATGAGGGAGAAGAGTCTTCGGATGATGAAGAGCTCATGGCTAACTTTATAGCCTTTGCCTCCTCCTATAAAAGCAAAGGTTCTAGTGAAGAAGAAAATGAGGGTCAAGAGGAAATTGACTCAAGTGATGATGGCTATTCATCTCACTCCACTAATGGAAAAGTGGATAGGATGGATCTTAGAGACTACATGGTCAAGTTTGAGAATTCTAGGTTAAAGAACAAGAGAGAGATCATGAGATTGAAGGAAGAAAACCTAGAGCTTTCATCTCATATAGACCAATTAAGTGAAGAAGTAGTGAGATCCAAATCGAATGAAGATAAGCTAAGAGAGAAGTTAGTCTTATCTAAGAGGAATGAAGAAGGGTTGAAGAGGGAACTTGATGAAGCTTTAGAATCATTAGCTAGGATGGATTCTAGCACCAAGAAGCTTGACCATATACTTGGTGTTGGAAAGAGTCCGTGTGACAAGAAGGGTCTTGGGTATGAAGATGGGGAAAAGATCTTAACCTCTAACAAGACCATGTTTGTCAAGAGTTTGGGGAACGAAGAAGCTTCATTGGTGCAAAGTCCTAGGAAGAAGTTAGAACTAGGACAATGTTCAAATGCACAAGTGAAGATGGTGCCAAGAAGGCAACCTCAAGCTTAACCCTCAAGGGTCTCTCAAGTCAACATTCCTCCACAATTGGCTCACAAAGGAAAGAGACCAATCATGCAACCTCAAGCTAGGAAGCAAGCTAGACCGGTTCAACAACGAAGATGGATTGAACCCACTCAACCACAAAGACATGGACAAGCTCACATGCATGCTCAAGGACAAGGTATGATTCCTTATTTTATTCCTACATGTCATTTTTGTGGATTTGATGGTCATATTAGACCAAATTGCTTTCGATATATTAAAATATGTAAAACACGAAGCATGATTGAAAAGATAAAGAATAGAGCCAAGATGCATGCTCCTAGGAATGATAATATTGATGTGCATAATCCTAGGACATCTAGAACCCATGTACCAAAGACCACTAAGAAAGCTAAGATTGTTTCTAGGTGGATTAGAAAGAATGAAAATGTTTGCCATGTAGCTCAAATAGCCTTGAAGGCAAATTCTTCTAATTTTTGGTATTTACATAGTGGGTGCTCTAGGCACATGACGGGAAACAAGAGTTTCTTCGAGACTCTTATTATGGAGGAATGAGGATATGTCACTTTTGGTGATGGATCCAAAAAGAAAGTTGGAAAGGAACCATTTCCGTTCCCGGATTACCCTCCTTATCTAATGCTTTGTTTGTTGATGGCTTGAAAGCTAATTTGGTAAGCATTTCTCATCATAATGATGAAGGATATTCCGTCATGTTTAGTAAAAATGATTGCTCTATCCTAAAGCCCGATGGACAAACCTTGTTGAAAGGTATGAGATCTAGCGACAATTGCTATTGTCTTAAAGCTAGAATAGTCTCAAACAAAGTGTCCATGGATGAGCAAATAGAGTTGTGGCATGAAAGACTTGGCCACATGAACTTTAGGGATTTAAGAACATTTGGAAAGTTCAATTGTGTGCGTGGCCTCCCTAAGCTTGGGAAGAAAGCCAATGGTGTTTGTGGATCTTGTCAACAAGGAAAACAAACTAAGAGCATGCACAAAAAGGGCAAGTATCTCTCCACCAAGGAGCCCCTAGAGCTTCTCCACATGGATCTAATGGGTCCTATGCAAACCGAGAGTTTAGGTGGAAAGAGATACATTTTTGTTTGTGTAGATGATTTCTCTAGGTTCACATGTACATACTTTCTTAGAGAAAAATCCGAAACTTTTGATAAGTTTAAAATGCTTTGTACTAAAATACAAAATGAAATGAATTCTAACATTAAAAGCATTAAACGGATTAGAAGTGACCATGGGAGGAAATTTGAGAATGCCTCTTTTGAAAGTTATTGCAATAGCTTAGGCATCTCCCATGAGTTTTCGGCTCCTAGGACACCTCAACAAAATGGAGTTGATGAGAGGAAAAATAGGGTCCTCCAAGAGATGGCCCGTGTGATGTTGCTTAGCAACAATGTCCCTAGGAACCTATGGGCCGAAGCCGTCAATACGGCTTGCTATATAGGGAATAGAGTTTTCCTTAGGCCCGGATCTAGAAATACCTCCAATGAGTTATGGAAGGGTAGGAAGCCAAATGTTAGCTACTTCCACACATTTGGAAGCAAATGCTACATTTTGAATGACCGTGATCAACTTGGCAAATTTGATGCTAAGAGTGATAAGGGTATCTTTATTGGCTATGCATTGAATAGTATAGCTTATTGAGTTTTCAACTTGAAGACTTGAACCGTCATGGAATCATCAAATGTTGTCATTGATGATACAAGGCTCAAGTCTAATGACCGTGAGGAGGAGGATATTTTAGATGATGACTCTTCTTTGGAAAGGGTTATGGAGACTCCTAATGGTGGGACGTCCAATGGTAATAATGAGGACACACAACCTCTTGATAGAGTTCCTCATGTGGACTCTAATGAACCCGTTCCATGGGTTAGAAGACTCCATAACAAAGAGGATGTTATTGGAGATGTGAATGAGGGTGTTAGGACTAGGCGTCAAATAGCTAATCTAATTAGCTACACATGCTACACCTCTCAAATTGAACCCAAACATGTTGATGAAGCCTTAAATGATGAATTTTGGGTTCTTGCCATGCAAGAAGAGCTAAGCCAATTCGAAAGGAATGAGGTTTGGACTCTAGTTCCTAGACCTAAAAACACACATGTTATAGGCACTAAATGGATTTACAGGAACAAATCCGATGAGGATGGCAACATAGAGCGGAACAAGGCTAGACTTGTAGCACAAGGGTACTCTCAAATTGAGGGTATCGACTTTGAGGAGACTTTTGCTCCCGTTGCCTGTCTAGAGTCTATTAGGCTTCTCTTGTCCATTTCTTGTGTGCACAAGTTCAAATTGCACCAAATGGATGTCAAGAGTGCCTTTCTCAATGGCTTCTTGCAAGAGGAAGTGTTTGTTGAACAACCCAAGGGGTTTGTGGATGCATACCACCCCAACCATGTCTATTGCCTCAAGAAGGCACTATATGGGTTGAAACAAGCATCGAGGGCTTGGTATGAGCGCCTCACTCAATTTCTTGTTGACAATAACTACACAAGGGGTAGTGTTGACAAGACTCTATTCATCAAGAAAGACAATGATGAGCTTTTTATAGCTCAAATCTATGTTGATGATATAGTATTTGGCTCCACCAACAACATCAAGGTCCAACAATTTGTTGATGTTATGTCTCATGAATTTGAGATGAGTCTTGTTGGTGAGCTTAGTTACTTCCTAGGTTTGCAAATTAGGCAATTAGATGATGGGATCTTCATTACCCAAGCCAAATATGCCAAAAACGTAGTGAAGAAGTTTGGTTTAGAAAATGCCAAACATTGTGATACACTCATGAGTACCACTTTGAAGCTAAGCAAGGATGCTAGTGGTAAAAGTGTGGAACAAACGTTATATCGTGGCATGACAGGAAGCTTGCTTTATTTGACCGCAAGTAGACCCGATATCTCTTTTGTAAGGTTCCCATTTGTTGATTGGCTCATTTCGTGGACAAACCATAAGTTGGGGTTCTTTGTAAGGGTAGCCTAGGTATCGGTTTTATTGTTCGAAGCCCTTTGAAGACCTCGTGTTGATAAGCACCGAAGGTAAATTTCTATGTGCTTACTTGTCTTGAAGAGATAGTTGCACACACTTACAACTCATGCATATGTTTAATCTTTGTATGTTGTGTTTCTTATTGTTGTGCATTTATGCTTATTTTCATCTCTTCTTGCATGTTAGTTTGATTGCATCTTGCATATCTTATTGCCTTGTCATGTTTAGACTTAGGATTGCATTTTTGCATTGGGCGCTCCCAAAGGCGCTCTACAGAGGCGCTGTACGAACAGCGCCCATTGAGCGCTGTTCAGACCTGATAGATTTAATTCGGTCACTGTTAGGTCGCTGTTGGGGCGCTGTACGAAGCACTGTATGAGGCGCTCTACATACAGCGCCACTCTGTTTTCCGGAAAGAACAGAGTTGGGGCGCTGTATAGGCGCTGTACAGAAGCACTCTACTTACAGCGCCCAAGGCAAATTTCAGGCCAACTTATCAAAACGACCACACTTTGTTTTGGCCTCCTATATATATGCCACTTTGACTTTAGGTCAATTAAGAGAGTTCATATTCAAATTTCATACTTAGGATATTTTTCAAAGAGAAGAAAAATTCCAAGAACTCATTTTTTGCTTACTCAAACATTTTTTCATGATCATCAATCATCATCTAGCATCATCCTTGATCATCTAGATGTCTCTTTGCATGGATTCTTCATCATACTTTGCTTGGTAAGCTTTTCACTAATATCTTACATATTTTGTGTTTTTCTTAACAAGCAATCTCAATTTATTACTTGTATGATTTTCATATATCTTTTGATACAAGATTGAGATTAGTGTGATGTATGTTTAAGAAGTTGTATTGTGATAGCTAATTAGGTTTTGTGCTTTATCTTGATTAGCTAAACTATTTGATTGAACATGTCATTTAGTTTTTAATATCTAGGATTGTTCTAATTGCATATTAATCATCTTAGATAAGCATATAGGGTTTCCCTTGCTCTATATTGCATTTGAATATTCAAATATTCACTTAGGGTTTTATTCTCTTCATTGAGAAAGTAAGTCTTGTGTGTAGCTTCCGGGATTAGGTTGCTTAGATCGCAAGTAAATTGGACTAGGTTCACTCATACTGGGATTAGGTAGGTGTGTGATTACTTCCGGGATTAGATTGTAATCATTTTACACATTTAGTGGATTCGAGGTTCGAGTGTGGCTTACTTACTAGCCCGTGGTTTTTCCCGTGAGGGTTTCCACATAAAAATCAAGTGTTATTTAATTTCTGCATTTTATACTTGATTTATTGCTTTATCTATTTATGGGTAATTTCGTAATTTTGACTAACACGAAAAATTAGGTAAAAAGCTTAAATTCTATTCACCCCCCTCTAGATAGTTTTATACACATCGTGCTATAATTTGTTTCATCTTTTAGTGTGGGTGTGTGTGCTAGGTACCAAGCGGATCCTAAGGAGTCCCATCTCTCTTCCGTAAAGAGAATCATTCGCTATGTGAATGGGACTTCCAACTATGGGATTTGGTACTCTTTTGACACTAATGCTAGTCTTGTAGACTTTAGTGATGTGGATTGGGCAGGAAATTGCGATGATAGGAAGAGCACATCGGGCGGTTGCTTCTTTCTAGGCAACAACTTGGTGTCTTGGTTTTGCAAGAAGCAAAACTTGATTTCCTTGTCCATGGCCAAGGCTGAGTACATAGCCGCGGGGAGTGGATGCACACAACTCCTATGGATGAAGCAAATGCTAGTAGACTACGGATTCAACCAAGGTACACTCACTCTCTTTTGTGATAATATGAGTGCTATAAATATTTCCAAGAACCCGGTACAACACTCTAGAACTAAGCATATTGACATTCGCCATCATTTCATTAGAGAGCTTGTTGAAAATAAATGCATAGTACTTGAACATGTAGGTACTAATGATCAACTTGCGGACTTATTTACTAAACCCTTAGATGCTACTCGATTTAAAACACTTAGTTGATTTATTTGGATATGTCTTGTGGAGTGATGTGATTTGTGTTTGACCCCATATGGGGAACTCAAGCAAAGAGAGCTAGTTTGCATTCTTGTTACTTGCAAAAAACTTGAAATATCTTATGCCTCTTCTTTTTATTGCTTGAGTAAGCTTGGTTGCGCATATGTGTATATGTTTTCAATTCAATAAGTGTGAACCTTGCTTGTTTACAATCCGTGTCATATTTATGTTCAAACATGCATTTTTAGACTAGGCGATGTTCATAGGAAGTATGATTTGAATGACCTATAGTTATCTCCATGACATGATGATTCTTTTATAACATGCTAATGACAAATGAAAAAGCATGAAATTCATATTACATGCTCACATGAAAAGCATGAATTAATGATTGCATATTCTTAAAATGCAAAACTTGTGTGAAAGCTTATGAGACTTAAAATGAATAAAGGATCTTGTATCCGTTCAAAGGAATTTATATTCCAAATGTCTCAATTTCTTTATTGGTTGAACATGGCTACTATCATACGGATATCTTATCTGGAAAAATCGAATAGGGTGCAGAGTCGCTCATGCCATGTTTCGCTTATAAAGTTGGATATTGTTGCTCTTAAATTAAAATCAATGAAATCTCTATATCCTTGCTTTTCTCATGACAAAGGTGAAATTGGTTTAAATTCTTATTAGAAACCTTTGTCTTTTGCTTTGCCAAATACCATTGTATTTTGGACTTGAATGCTACATGTCTTGTATGTAAAGCATGTTTTGATTCACACGTTTTCTTCAAATAAATCTCCTTGTTTCTCTTCAATTATTTGGGATGCATAAAGTGACTTATATTATTATGCAAATTTCTTGCATGCTACTATCTCTCGTTGCTATGAGTGACCCGGTTGGGGACTACTCCTTTGCCTATATCATGACAAAAAGGGGGAGTAGAGTGTTGCAAATTGTAGTAGCAATTGTGCTTGTTGGGGAGAATATTCATTGAGGGGGAGTAATCCGTTGAGGGGGAGCATTGCATACACGTACATTGCATAATGTTGTGCCTATTTTTTTTTAATGCAAATGCTTGTTTTATTTTCACTTGATCATCTCACATACACTTGCTTTGGAGGTGTAACTTTTGTTTTGAAAGGTTGATAGTTCTACAAGAGATTGAAGACTTGAAGATTTTATTTTTCTTATATCTCTTTGTAATGTAGAATATCCTTGCTAACCCATAGCTTTTATTTTGTTGTGAGGATCAATGTGAGTGGTGGTTTTGTCACGAAATAGCCAAAGGGGGAGATTGTAAGGTTTCCCATGTGTTGATTGGCTTATTTTGTGGACAAACCACAATTGGGGATCTTTGTAAGGGTAGTCTAGGATTTGATGTTCATGTCTAATGGCTCTTTCAAGACTTCAAGGTTTCAAGCACTCCAAAGGTATATCTAGTGCTTGGTTTTGTGCTTTGAAGAGATTAGATGCACACACACACACACACATTCAATTCATATCCATTCTTTGTGTATAACATGTGTTTATGTATGTGTGCATTCATGTTTAAAACATCTCTTTTTGCATGTTATTTTGATTGCATCTTGCATATCCAATTGCCTTGTCATGCATAGTCTTAGGATTGCATTCTTGCAATGGGCGCTGTCAAAAGCGCTCTACTGAAGCGCTATACGAACAACGCCCATATGAGCGCTGTACAAACCTGATCGATTTAATTCAGTCGCTGTAAGGTCGCTGTACAGAGCGTTGTACAAAGCGATGTACGTACAGCGCCACTCTATTTTCACGAGAGAACAGAGTTGAGGCCCTGTATAGGCTTTATACAGAAGCGCTCTACGTACAGCGTCCAAGGCAAAATCAGGGCAACTTATTCAAAATGACCACACTTTGATTTGGCCCCCTATATATATGCCACTTTGACTTTAGGTCAACCAAGAGAGTTCATATTCATATTTCATACTTAGGATATTTTTCAAAGACAAGAAAAAATCCTAGAACTCATTTTTAATTACTCAAACACCATTTCATGATCATCAATCATCATCTAGCATCATCTTTGATCATCTAGATGTCTTTTTACATGGATTCTTCATCACACTTTGCTTGGTAAGCTTTTCACTAATATCTTACATATTTTGTGTTTTTTCTTAACAAGCAATCTCAATTTATTACTTGTATGTTATTTATATATATTTTGGATACAAGATTGAGATTAGTGTATTGAATGTTTGAGAAGTTGTATTGTGATAGCTAATTAGGTTTTTGCTTAATCTTGATTAGCTAAGCTATTTGACATATCATTTAGTTTTAATATCTAGGATTGTTCTAATTGCAAATTCATCATCTTAGATAAGCATATAGGGTTTCCCTTGCTCTATGTTGCATTTGGATATTCATATATTCACATAGGGTGTTAATCTCTTCATTGAGAACATAAGTCTTGTGTGTAGCATCCAGGATTAGGTTGCTTAGATCGCAAGCATTCGAACTAGGTTCACTCATACCGGGATTAGGTAGGTGTGTGATTACTTCCGGGATTAGGTTGTAATTTTTATCACTTAGTGGGTTCAAGGTTCAGGTGTGGCTCACTTATTAGCCTGTGGTTTTTCCAGTGAGGGTTTCCACGTAAAAATCAAGTGTTGTTAAATTTTCCGCACCATATTACACTTGCTTTATTTTACTGACTATTAGGGGTATTTTCGTAATCTTGACCATACACAAAAAATTGGGTAAAAACGTTTAAAATCTATTCACGCCCCCCCCCCATCTAGATTAATATTTAACACACCGTGAGAACTTTCATAACCTAGTGAAGAAGTTTGGCCTTGAGAATGCCAAGCATTGTGACGCACCCATGAGTACCACTTTGAAGCTTAGCAAGGATGCTAGTGGTAAAAATGTGGAACAAAGCCTTTATCGTGGCATGATTGGTAGCTTGCTTTACTTGACCGCAAGTAGGCCCGATAAAGCTTTTAGTATGTGTAAGGATTCCCTTTTGTTGATTGGCTTATTTCGTGGTCAAACCACATGTTGGGGTTTGGTTGTAAGGGTAGTCTAGGTCATTAAGGTTGAAGATCAAAGACCCTTTCCAAGACCTCAAGAGGACAAGCACCAAAGGTATATCTTGTGCTTACTTTGGCTTGAAGAGTTATAGGTGCACACACACACACAACATGCATAACTCTTATTCTTGTATGGTGTGTTCATATTTTGTGTGCATTGTGCTTTATTGATTTATTCAATATCTCTTCTTGCATGTTGAATTGATTGCATCTTGTTATATGATAATGCCATGACATGATAGGCATTAGGATGCATTCAATACCCATACTTGCACTTCATGTATGTTAGTTCTTAGTGTAGAGTAATTTGTTTCCCGAAGGTTGTTCGGAAACGTCCGCGCGTGCACATTGATGTGCTTTGTTTTACGCGATGATCGCCGGTGGAGATGCCTTTGGCTTCTCCTTGGTTTCACCATTTTTGGTGAAACGGCGGTTCCGTTCGGTGGCCTGGCCGCCGTTCGAAACCGCCGAATCAGACCTGATTGAAATTCCTCTCGGGTCCAAAACGGCGGTTCTGATCGGCGGTTATGAAACCGCCGAACGAAGTCGCCGAAGTTCCCCTGTTCCTCTCGGGAGCCATTCGGCGGTTCAATTTGGCGTCCGGGCCGCCGAATGAAACCGCTGATCGGGCGATTTCAGGGGGCAAAATTGTCTTTTCACTTGCCCTGTTCTTGATGTCTATAAATATCACACTTTCTCATTATCTGAATCAGTTCTTTGACTCTTAAGAACCCTAATCTTCAAAGATAGATTTTGAGAGAAAATCAAATCAAGAACTCAACTTTAACCACTCAAATCAAACCCCTTTTGCATCAAATTTCATATTGCATCTCCTATGTCTATATAGAGTGCATCCATGTATGGGTTTCCATCATCACAACTTGCTTGGTAAGATTTTGATTAATTTCATCTTATTTTAGTATTTTAAATACCAAGCCATCTGTTTTAAATTACTTGTATGTTTTAGATCATATGCTAAATACAAGAAAAGAGATTATTTGTGATGAATTGATTGAGTGTTGTTTTTGATAGATATCTAGGTTTTTATAATCTATGACTATCTATGCTATTTGACATGTCATTTAGCTATTGATATCTAGGGTTGATTTAAATTGAATATATCATCATCCTAGATAAGCATTTAGAATACCCTAGCTCTTATTGCATTAATTGAATATTCATACATATTCACATAGGGTTGTGCATCTCTTTTGAGAGATTCAAGTCTTGGTCTAGGGTTGCTATTACAGGCCCGCTGGGTAGTAGTGGTGGGTTACAGACCGGGATTGGCTGTAAACATCATTACAAGTAGTGACTTCGAGGATCAAGCAAATTGGAATAGGGTTGCTAATAAAGGCCCGCTGGGTAGAAGTGAGGGGTTACAGACCGGAGTGTTAGACGAGGTCTACATAGGTTGTAAACTTCATTTCAATTAGTGATTTCGAGTTCCGAGTGTGGCGCACTATACAGCCCGTGGTGTTTCCCAGTGGTTGGGTTTTCCACGTATACATCAAGTGTCTTTTATTATTTCCGCACTATATTACACTTGTATGTATTGTTGACTTGCTAGGGGCATTTTCGTAAAATTGACTTGCATGCGAAAATTGGGTAATAATTAGATAAAATCTATTCACCCCCCCCTCTAGCTTTATATTGAAAAACACACCATGAGAACTTTCACTTGGTATCAGAGCGGGTTCCTAGATATACTTAGGTGATCCTAGCTCATTTTGGTGTGTTTTTGCATTTTGTATGTTTGTTTGATTTCTTCATACATTTTGCATTCTTCTCATTTGCATGCATTCAACGCAAACACTATGAGTGATTTTGTGAGAGAAGAAATTGACTCCATTGAGGAGATGCCTCTCTTACTAGAGAGATTTAGGAGATTTGTGAATTTAACCACCTCACCTCCTAAGAAGAAGTTGACCACCGCACCTCCTAAGAAGAAGAAGAAGAGAATTGCTTTGGAGACTTCGAAGCATGACAAGAAGGAGGGTATCTCAATTGAAGACATGGGACTCATTAACAAGCCAAACCAAGGAGTGTCTTCAAGAGAGGGGATTCAGTGCTAGGAATGTGGAGGATTCGGGCATTTCTCCCCAGAGTGTGGAAACTTGAAGGATAGAAGAAAAGGGAAGGCGAAGGCCACCTTATGGGATAAATATGAAGATGACGAAAATCCTTCAAGTGATGAAGAACTTGCCATCATCTACACGGAATTTGGAGCCAAGAGTGTAGAAGTTGAAGAAGATGGCAAAGTTGCTTTTCCTTGTGATCCCCAAGAAAAACTAGGTATAGAAGTAGTTGGTGTAGCTACTCATAGGGATTTGGCTCATTCCTCATCAAGAGAAAAATTTGATGATCTTGATGAAGGAGATGACTTCATTGGTGAAATGGAGATTAGAGGAGATGACACAAGTGTTGAATATTTGTCATCTAACTCCACAAATGGAAGTGTGGAGTGTATGGATCTTAATGACTACAAAGTCAAAGTTAAGAGCTCGATGATGAGGAACAAGGAAGAAATTAGAAGATTAAAAGAAGAGAATCTAGAGCTTTCAACACTAGTAGACCACTTGTGTGAAGAAGTGGTGAGATCCATGGCGGATGAAGATAAGCTAAAAGAAGACCTAGTCTTATCTAAGAGGAGAGAAGAAGAGCTAACAAGAGAGCTTGAAGAAGTTAAGGTCTTAATGGCCAAGATGACTTTAAGCACCAAGAAGCTTGACCACATGTTGGGAGTTGGAAGAAAGCCAAGTGACAAGAGAGGTCTTGGCTACATTGATGACACGGATGCCTCCTCCACAAGCAAGACATCCTGTGCCATGGACATGGACTTCAATATGTCCCCTCCTCCTCAACAACCTAGGAAGAAAAGTGACCTAGGAGAGTGTTCAAGAAGTGCCCAAGTGGTTGAGGCACCAAAAGGTCAAGCTCAAGCTCACACCCAAAGGGCTCCTCACACTATCTTCCCTCAAACTCAAAAACAAAATGGGAAGAGTTCAATCATGCAAGCTCAGACAAGCAAGCAACCCCGTCTTGGTTATCAACAAAGGAGGAGAGATCCTATCCAACAACCGAGACAACCACAACGACAAGGGAAAGCTCCTATCCATGCTAAAGGGAATGGTATGATTCCTAACTTTATTCCCACTTGTCATTTTTGTGGTATTGTTGGTCATATTAGACCAAGTTGCTTGCATTACATTGAAATGTGTAGAGCTAAAAGCATGTTTGACAAGAAAAAGGCTAGAGCTAAGATACTTCATAAAAAGGAAGAAAATAATTTACATAATCCTTTTTTATCTTGTTCTCTAGAACCTTCGACCACTAGGATTGACTTAGTGTCACCTAAGTGGAATAAAAATGATGAACCCGCTTGCTACGAGACTAACAAGTCTCAAATAGGTTCAACCATGTCCAAAGGACTTGGTAGGTCCATAGGACCTCATACCCTTCTTTGAAGTGGTATGGAAATTTGACCCCATATGGGGAACTTAAGCAAAGAGAGCTATTTTGCATCTTGTCACTTGCAAAAAATTTGAAATATCTTATGCTTCTCTTTTTGTTGCTTGAGTTAGCTTGGTTACACTATGTATATATATTTTCTATTCAATAAGTGTGATCAATGCTTGTATTGCAATCCATGTCATATTTATGTTCAAACATGCATTTTTGGACTAGGAGATATATACATAGGATTTAATTTGAATGACCTATAATGATCTCCATGACATGATGATTGCTAAATGACATGCTAAATGTTTTTCTTAAAAAGCATGTTTTGATGATTGCAATTTTAAATGCAAAAAATGTGTGAAAAAGCTTATGAGACTCAAATGAAAAACGATCTTGTATCCATTCAAGGATTTTACAATCCAAATGTCTCTCTTTCTTTATTGGTTGAACATGTCTACTATCATACGGATATCTTATCCGGAAAAATCAAGTAGGGTGCAAAGTCGCTCATGACATGTTTGGTTTATAAAGTTGGATATAGTTGTTCTTAAATTGAAATCAATGAAAACCTATATCCTTGCTTCTCTCTTGACATTGGTGAAATTGGTTTGAATTCATATTGAAAACCTTTGTCATTTGCTTTGCCAAATACCATGATATTTTGAACTTATATGCTACATGTCTTGTATGCAAAGCAATTTTTTGATTCACACATTTTCTTTAAATAAATCTCCTTGTTTCTCTCCAATAAATTTGAGATTGCATAAAGTGACTTATATTGATTATGCATATACTAGAATGCTACTATCTCTCTTTGCCTTGAGTGACCCGGTTGGGGACTACTCCCTTGTCTATATCATGACAAAAAGGGGGAGTATGTTGTGGTAAGGGGAGTTGCAAATTGTAGTAGCAATTGTGCATGTTGGGGAGAATACTTGTTGAGGGGGAGTAACCCTTTGAGGGGGAGCATTTGCACATTCATACATTGCATGATGTTGTACTTAAATTCTTAAATGCAAATGCTTGTTTTATCTCACTTGATTCATCTCACCTTTTCTTGTATTGGAAAGTATAGAAACTGTGCTTTCAGGGATTGATTGTTCTACTTGAGATTGAAGACTTCAAGACTATTTATCTTATCTCTTTGTAAAGTAGAAAATCATAAGTAGACCCGTAGTTTCTATTATGTTGTGAGGAATCAATGTGAGTGGTGGTTTTGTCACGAAATAGCCAAAGGGGGAGATTGTAAGGATTCCCTTTTGTTGATTGGCTTATTTCGTGGTCAAACCACATGTTGGGGTTTGGTTGTAAGGGTAGTCTAGGTCATTAAGGTTGAAGATCAAAGACCCTTTCCAAGACCTCAAGAGGACAAGCACCAAAGGTATATCTTGTGCTTACTTTGGCTTGAAGAGTTATAGGTGCACACACACACACAACATGCATAACTCTTATTCTTGTATGGTGTGTTCATATTTTGTGTGCATTGTGCTTTATTGATTTATTCAATATCTCTTCTTGCATGTTGAATTGATTGCATCTTGTTATATGATAATGCCATGACATGATAGGCATTAGGATGCATTCAATACCCACACTTGCACTTCATGTATGTTAGTTCTTAGTGTGGAGTAATTCGTTTCCCGAAGGTTGTTCGGAAACGTCCGCGCGTGCACATTGATGTGCTTTGTTTTGCGCGATGATCGCCGGTGGAGATGCCTTTGGCTTCTCCTTGGTTTCACCATTTTTGGTGAAACGGCAGTTCCGTTCGGCGACCTGGCCGCCGTTCGAAACCGCCGAATCAGACCTGATTGAAATTCCTCTCGGGTCCAAAACGGCGGTTCTGATCGGCGGTTATGAAACCGCCGAACGAAGTCGCCGAAGTTCCCCTGTTCCTCTCGGGAGCCATTCGGCGGTTCAATTCGGCGTCCTGGCCGCCGAATGAAACCGCCGATCGTGCGATTTTAGGGGCAAAATTGTCTTTTCACTTGCCCTGTTCTTGATGTCTATAAATATCACACTTTCTCATTATCTGAATCAGTTCTTTGACTCTTAAGAACCCTAATCTTCAAAGATAGATTTTGAGAGAAAATCAAATCAAGAACTCAACTTTAACCACTCAAATCAAACCCCTTTTGCATCAAATTTCATATTGCATCTCCTATGTCTATATAGAGTGCATCCATGTATGGGTTTGCATCATCACAACTTGCTTGGTAAGATTTTGATTAATTTCATCTTATTTTAGTATTTTAAATACCAAGCCATCTCTTTTAAATTACTTGTATGTTTTATATCATATGCTAAATACAAGAAAAGAGATTATTTGTGATGAATTGATTGAGTGTTGTTTTTGATAGATATCTAGGTTTTTATAATCTATGATTATCTATGCTATTTGACATGTCATTTAGCTATTGATATCTAGGGTTGATTTAAATTGAATATATCATCATCCTAGATAAGCATTTAGAGTACCCTAGCTCTTATTGCATTAATTGAATATTCATACATATTCACATAGGGTTGTGCATCTCTTTTGAGAGATTCAAGTCTTGGTCTAGGGTTGCTATTACAGGCCCGCTGGGTAGTAGTGGTGGGTTACAGACCGGGATTGGCTGTAAACATCATTACAAGTAGTGACTTCGAGGATCAAGCAAATTGGAATAGGGTTGCTAATAAAGGCCCGCTGGGTAGAAGTGAGGGGTTACAGACCGGAGTGTTAGACGAGGTCTACATAGGTTGTAAACTTCATTTCAATTAGTGATTTCGAGTTCCGAGTGTGGCGCACTATACAGCCCGTGGTTTTTCCCAGTGGTTGGGTTTTCCACGTATACATCAAGTGTCTTTTATTATTTCCGCACTATATTACACTTGTATGTATTGTTGACTTGCTAGGGGCATTTTCATAAAATTGACTTGCATGCGAAAATTGGGTAATAATTAGATAAAATCTATTCACCCCCCCTCTAGCTTTATATTGAAAAACACACCATGAGAACTTTCAGTATGGGTGTCTGTGCTAGGTACCAAGCGGATCCTAAGGAGTCCCATCTCTCTTCCGTAAAGAGAATAATTTGATATGTTAATGGGACATCCAACTTTGGGATATGATACTCATTTGACACTAATCCAAGTCTTGTTGGATTTAGTGATGCCGATTGGGTGGGAATTTATCATGATAGGAAGAACACATTGGGTGGTTGCTTCTTCCTAGGAAACAACTTGGTGTCTTGGTTTTGCAAGAAGCAAAACTCAATTTTCATATCCACGCCCGAAGCCGAATACATAGTCGTCGGCAGTGGATGCACACAACTCCTTTGGATGAAGTAAATACTTGTGGACTACGGCTTCGATCAAGGTACTATAACCCTTTATTGTGATAATTTTAGTGCTATTAGTATTTCTAAGAATCATGTACAACATTCTAGAACTAAGCACATTTACATTAGACATCACTTTATTAGCGAGTTAATTGAGAACAAATGCATTGCACTTGAGCATGTTAGCTCAAATGATCAACTAGCGGATTTATTTACCAAGCCTTTAGATGCAACTAGGTTTAAAGAACTTAGTAGGTCTATTGGTGTAAGGATTCCCATATCTTGATTGGCTTATTTCGTGGACAAACCACGTGTTGGGGATTGTGTAAGGGTAGTTTAGGTGATTGAACTTCAAGCTCGAAGGCCCTTCCAAGACCTCAAGGGACAAGCACGCCAAAGGTATAATCTCTAGTGCTTGGTTTCAATTGAAGAGACTTAGAATGCACACACACACTTAGCATACTTGCATTTGTGTGCATACTCTTAACATGTCACTTTACACACTAGCACTTTGATTGTTATATTCTATTGTGTGTATATGTGCCTTGTAATTCATTTCCCGACATTGTTCGGAAATGTCCGCACATGCACTAGAATGTGCTTGGTTTTACGTGAAGACCGCCCACGAAGAATGCCCTTGGCTTCTCCTTGGTTTTCACCTCTGTTGGTGATCGGCGGTTATGATCGGTGGCCTGGCCACCGAATGAAACCACCATTTGCATTCAGAAGTGTCTGGAGCAATTCTTCGGTCATGATCAGCGGTCACGACCGCCGTTCGAAACCGCCGTTCATACTTGATCAATTTAATATCTCGGGTTTGATTCGGCGGTTGGATCGGCAGTTACGAAACCGCCAAATGAAATCGCCGTTGTTCCCTGTTCCTCTCAGGTTCAATTCGGCGGTTATGATCGGTGACCTGGCCGCCGATTGAAACCACCGATCGGTGCGTTTCAGGGGCAAAATTGTTGTTCACCCAAAATTGTCATCGGGGTGCAATTCAGAATTAACGGAATGTGAGGGGCCCGGATCTAATTGGATCTGGGCTAGCGGGATACTCTATACCCCGGCACCCCGCAGGTTCTTTGAAATCTGTTAGGCGTGATAGGGGGTTTGTAGGTGACGGATCCGGATCAGGATCCGATAAGGGCCAGCAAGATACTTAATAGTTTGGTATCCCGCTGGGTGTCATGAACTCGATATTATAGTGGATGTGAATAGTAAGATGGATGATCTCTCATAAGATGGATGCATAAAACAAAAGCTGTTTATATATGTATATGGATCTCGATCACAGTGGGATCTTACAACTTGGTATTTGAACAAACAATACTGCAGTAGGAAAAAGTAAAGCATATGGGGAACCAATGGCGATGGAACTCTTCGTGCCTGTCGATAAGTAGTAAAAGTGTGGCCGTAGGGTTGCCTCCCTTTCCCATCATTCTATCATCAATATATATAGGCCTCCTTTCTTGCAGTGCACTCCTAGAACTTTGGTCTAGGGTTTTAGTGGTGCACGGGTCCTTTTTTGGAGTCCGACGCATTCGTCGGGATATCGATCCCGAAAGGTTAGGTGATTGCTTCTTTCTCGGTACCGACCAAGTTGACCCTATTCAAAATAGGACTCTTTATGGTGGAAATAAATGTCGCGTTGTATCTTATGCTTCTATTTTGAACGGTGGCGTTTAGTGTTTCCCTTTACGCGAGGTTACTCTTCGGGATGTCCGTCTTTCGCTTTAGCGGGGTCGGCGTAAGGGAAACCTCACTATGTGTATGTCATGAGCTTTGCTGGTCGGGGTACCCCAGGTATCCCGCGTCCTTCCCGCTCCTTTTAAAATGATGTTTGCAGATACCGGACTTTCAAGTAGCGGGGTATCAGGATACTCGGGGTAGTTTGGTACCTGGATCCCGTGATGGTCGTGTATTCTAGGCCCCCGTTTGTCTTTTGACCTCCTAGTGCTTTTCACGGTCCCGGGAATCCCGGACCTGGTCAGGGTGGGTTAAGGCCCTTTCCCTAACCTGTCAGCTAGCAGGCAGGGTATTCGGATATCTTTTTGCTTCTACTTTGGATCCCGGCTTTCCTCTCAAGGCTAGTGGAAAATCCTTTTTTGGTCCCTGCCCATTTTGGCGGTTAACACTTGTCTTTTCACATGCCCTGTTCTTGATGTCTATAAATATCTTACTTTCTCATTATCTGATTAAGTTCTTTTACTCCTTAGAACCCTAAACTTCAAAGAGAGATATTTGAGAGAAAATCAAATCAAGAACTCACTTTTAAACACTCAAATCAAATCTTTTTTGCATCAAATTTGATATTGCATCTTCTATGACTATATAGAATGCATCCATGATTGGGTTTGCATCATCACAACTTGCTTGGTAAGATTTTGATTAAGTTCATCTTATTTTAGTATTTTACTATCAAGCTATTCTCTTTTAATTTACTTGTATGTTTTTGATCATATGATAAATACAAGAATAGAGAATTAATTGTGATAAATTGATTGAGTGTTGTATTGTGATAGCTAATTAGGTTTTTGCTTAATCTTGATTAGCTAAGCTATTTGACATGTCATTTAGCTCTTGATATCTAGGATTGATTTAATTGATTATATCATCATCCTAGATAAGCATCTAAGGCTCCCTAGCCTTGTTTGTTATTTGAATATTCATACATATTCACATAGGTTGCATAATCTCTTCATTGAGAATTAAGACTTGAGGCTAAGATTGCTTAGGCCTCAAGCAATTGGACTAGAGCCACTTTTAAAGGCCCGCGTGGTAGAAGTGGGGGGTTAGTGACCGGAGTGTTAGACGAGGTCTACATAAATTGTAAACTCCAATTCAATTAGTGGATTTCGAGGTTCGAGTGTGGTGCACTATACAGCCCGTGGTTTTTCCCAGTGGTTGGGTTTCCACGTATACATCAAGTGTTATTTAATTTCCGCACTATATTACACTTGTTTGTATTTTTGACTAGTAGGGGCATTTTCGTAAAATTGACTTGCATGCGAAAATTCGGTAATAATAATTAAAATCTATTCACCTCCCCTCTAGATATATTTATCATACACACCGAGCGTTTATTCGTTCCTTTCAATTGGTATTAGAGCGGGTTCCTAGATATACTTAGGAGATCCAAGCTCATTTTTGGTGTGTTTTGCATTTATGTGATTTTTACTCATTCATACATTTTGCATTCATTTGAATTCATTCATTATATACAATGAGTGGATACTGTGGCAACCATGAGGGTGCGTCAAGTACACGACCTCCTCTCCTCACCAGTGTGAATTATGCCTCATGGAAAGGCAAGATGGAAGCATACTTGTGTCAAATCCATGATAGGGCATGGATGGCAATTAAAGATGGGTATGTGGCTCCTAAGATGACTCCCACGGGTGGTAGAGAAGAAGTACTCAAGCCTAAGGCTCAATGGTCCACTGAAGAGTTTGAGACTTTAAAATGGAATAAGAAGGCTTGGCACGCTCTTCTATGTGCAGTGGATGAAAATCAGTACAAACTGATTCAGAACACTAGGATAGCTAATGAGGCATGGGATATTCTAGAGGTTGCAAATGAAGGAACCGATGTTGTCAAGGATTCCAAGCTTCAAGTCCTTCAAACGCAATTTGAGTTGCTCAAGATGGAGGAGGACGAATGCTTCAATGACTTTGAAGTCAAGTTGATGGATATTGTCAATCAAAGCCATCAACTCGGTGATCCTTATTCAGATAGAAGAGTCAAGCAGAAAATTATGAGGTCTCTCCCCGCTAGGTTTGAAGCAAAAGTGCGGCTTTAGAAGAGAATTATGGTTATAAAGAAATGAAGCCGAGCGAGGTAATTGGAAGACTCCTCGCCTATCAATCTAGGAAGGCTCCTAGTATTTCTCCTCCTAAAAAGCAAAAAGGGATTGCTTTGAAAGCTTCCAAGGTTGAGAAGGAGGAAAAATGTGACTTGGACGAAGACATGGCTTTGATACTTAGAAAATTCAAGAAATTTGTCAAGTTCGAGAAGAAAGTGTTAACTAAAAATTGTCACCAGGGTGAAATTTTCAATTAACGGTTTATAAGGGACCCGTATCGGGATAGATCTGGGCTAGCGGGATACCTAGTAGCACGATACCCCGCTGGTTCCTATAGATCGACTAAGCGTGTAATACAATAGTAGCAAGATAAGAAGGATTCTGATGTATAGTAGAAAGTGGACTGGCCTAAGGGGAAAAAGCATCACGTAGGATCATATGCTGAAAAACCCTTAGGTAGTATTCGGTGGAGAGAGATCTTTTATATATTTATGAATAGGGCGTGCTCCGGAGAGCTTACATAAGTAAGAGAATAACACAACATAAGTGCTCCAGAGAGCTTACAATAATAGGCGGGCTAGGCCCTTTTCTCTAATCAGTAGAAAAGAAGAAGAAGCAGAAGATGATCCCGATTGGGGAAGAAGCTATAAGTTTTTTTTGCAAGAAGAAGAGGCTCTCGCTCAATAGAGAGCTTTGTCATATTTATAGGTTCCAATTCTTGTTGCCCACTCCATCAATTTAGTCAATCAATCCACAATTATAGGAACACTGATTTGGCATTGATTTAGTTGAATATTCTCTCATTAATGGCATTGTGAATAGCCATTAAAGAGTTGACTGATCCCTCATTAATGGCGTTGTGAATGGCCATTGAAGAGTTGACTATCTTCATTAATACGGTTGATTATCTCCATTAATAGGGTTGACTATCTCCATTAATGGCGTTGTGAATGGCCGGAGAGGTCAACCTTCCTTGTATTTAAATGCTGGTGTATACTGTCCTTCTTGTAGCATGGTTCTGGTCTTCCTTGGTAATCTGACAGACAGTGTATTAAGATCTCCCTTGTTGACGCCTTCTATGTTAGGTGGTTGGGAGGTGCTTGGAGGATCGATCTGGGTAGGAAATATGATACGGAGTATCGAGTGCGGGGCACCGAGTACCAGGTGCGGGATACCGGGTACCAGGTGTGGGGTACTGAGTACCAGGTGCGGGATACCAGGTACGGGGTACGGGGTACGGGGTACTGAGTACTAGGTACGGGGTACGGGGTACGAGGTATGGAGTACCAAGTGCGGGGTACTGGGTACCAGGATACCAATGTGGCGCGACATCAAGATACTGTGTTTCATGGATCATATGGTAGCGGGGTACCGAGATAGTGTGGTAGCGGGATCCTTAGGATCCTGGGTTCATTCTTTCTTCAATCAAACGACTTTGACATTGATGAAAAATTCTTCTTTGGACCCTTGCCAAAAAAGGTGGTTAACAGAAGTCCCCCCTGACTTGAACACCGGTACCTAGTTGGGGTTGGAGTCAGGATCCGAAATGCATGAAGAATTTTTCTTCTTCTTTCTTACTAGTAATCTTCACTTGAAACGAAAATCGTTCCTAGCACATTTGGCTTAGGCGAACCAGCGTACTAGATATTCCAACATCAAAAGTCTTGATGCTTAGGCGAGAAAGTCCTGGTGGGTAACTAAGGGCACTTAAGCATCAGTTCATCATATGGCGAATCTGTGGCATAAGATATCCTGATAAGCTATCCTGATCCTTGGGCGATCTGTCCTGGAGAGGGGTATTCTCTGTCCGAGGCTTCAGGAGTGCAGTATAGGCTCTCCTGGTCTTCCGTTTGGATAATCTTTGACACCAGGCATCCTACTGGGGGATCCTGGTCCTTAGGCGATGTGTCTTGGAGAGAGGTATTCTCTGTCCGAGGCTTCAGGAGTACAGTATAGGCTTTCTTGGTCTTCCGTTTGGTGAATCTTCGGCACCAGGCATCTTACTGGGGTATCTTGGTCCTTAGGCGATATGTCTTGGAGGGGGGTATTCCCCTACCGAGGCTTCAGGATTGCCGTATAGGCTCTTCTGGCTTGGAGGATGACTCCGCATCCTTAGTCTGGCTGGCAATTATACCATTTAAGCACTTGTGCACCAGATCCTTCCTAGAGGAGGGTATTCCCCGCCCAAGGCAACAGGAATGCCATATGGCTTTTCCTAGTCTTAAGGCGATCAATTATAGAGATCCTCCTAAAGGGGTTGACCTAGTCCAGGGCATCAGGAGTGCTATGTAACCTTCCTGGTCTTGATTCAGTAATGGAGATCCTCCTGGAGGGGTTAACTAGGTCCAGGGCATCAGGAGTGTTATATAACCTTCCTGGCTCGTTATAGCGATCCTCCTGGAGGGGTTAACCCGGTCCAGGGCATCAGGAGTGTTGTATAACCCTCCTGGGTCGTTATGGCAATCCTCCTGGAGGGGTTATCCCGATCCAGGGCATCAGGTATTTCTACATAAGAAATCCCGGTCTTCTAGCACTTTTATCATAGATCGGTAACCCAGTCAAATCTCTGAATGTAGGGGTCATCGTCCCTTCTTTAGGGATTGTGAGAGAGAATGGTGAGTTTTTAGCCCCCAAGTATTATAGCTAGTTTAAAGGCTTGCTCGGGGTAGATGAGAGTCTTCAATAATCACAATGGGCATGTAATCCTTCCGGAACGATCTGGGACCTCGGTTATTCACTGGGGCGTTGAGTTGCCCGGTAAAAGAAAGAAGGAACTATTAGTCCTCCTATGATGGTACGGGTCCAGGGGCGTGCTTGAGATCCTAGAAGTCCCCTGTAACTGAAATGAGGCTCTGGACCCTACTTGGATGAATCGGAACCTAGGTGGTTCACTTAGGCGTTGAAAAGCTCAGTACAAAAATGAGAAGCCTTCTACATTATACTGGTCCAGAGGCTTGCTAGGTCATCAAGAAGTACTGCCCAACTGAAACAAGGCTTTGGACTCCACTCGGACAAATTAGGATCGTATATGGCTCACTTGGGCGTTGTCCAGCCTGGTACAAAAGTGAGGAGCCTTCTATATTATACTGGTCCAGAGGCTTGATAAGTCATCAAGAAGTACCTAGCAACTAAAACAAGGCTCTGGACTCCACTCGGACAAATAAGGAACGTATGTGGCTCACTTGGGCATTGTCCGGCCCGGTACAAAAGTGAGGAGCCACATTCACGATGCTGGTCCAGAGGCTTGTTAGGGCATTAAGAAGTACCCTGCAACTGAGATGAGGCTCTGGACTCCACTCGGACAAATCGGGATCGTAGGTGGCTCACTTAGGCGTTGTCCGGCCCGGTACAAAAGTGAGGAGCCTTTTAGATTATGCTGGTCCAGAGGCTCGCTAGGGTATCAAGAAGTACCCAATAGCTGAAAGAAGGCTCTAGACTCCACTCGGACAAATCAGGATCGTAGGTGGCTCACTTAGGCGTTGTCCGGCCTGGTACGAAAGTGAGAAACCTCCTACATTATGCTGATCCAGAGGCTTGCTAGGCCCTCAAGAAGTACCCAGCAACTGAAACGAGACTCTGAACTCCACTCGGGCGAATCAGGATCGTAGGTGGCTCCCTTGGGCATTGTCCGGCCCGGTATAAAAGTGAGGAGCCTCCTACATTATGTTGGTCTAGAGGCTTGCTAAGGCATCAAGAAGTACCCAACAACTGAAACAAGGCTCTGGACTCCACTCGGACAAATCGGGATAGTAGGTGGCTCACTGGGGCGGTGTCCGGCCCGGTACAAAAGTGATGAGCCTCCTACATTATGTTGGTCCAGAGGCTTGCTAGGTCATCAAGAAGTACCCAGAAGCTGAAATGAGGCTCTAGACTCCACTCGGACGAACTGGAACCTAGGAGGTTCACTTGGGCGTTGTCCGACCCGGTACAAAAGTGAGGAGCCTTTTACGTTATGCTGGTCCAGAGGCTCGCTAGGGCATCAAGAAGTACCCAACAGCTGAAATAAGGCTCTAGACTCCACTCGGACGAATCGGGATCGTAGGTGGCTCACTTAGGTGTTGTCCGGCCTGGTACAAAAGTGAGGAGCCTCCTACATTATGCTGGTCCAGAGGCTTGCTAGGTCATCAAGAAGTATCCAGCAACTGAAACGAGGTTCTGAACTCCACTCGGATGAATCGGAACCTAGGAGGCTTACTTGGGTGTTGAGGGGCCCAGTACAAAAGAGAGGAGCCTCATACATGATACTGGTCCAGAGGCTTGCTAAGGCATCAAGAAGTACCCAAAAGCTTAAATAAGGCTCTGGACTCCACTCGGACGAATCGGGATCGTAGGTGGCTCACTTAGGCATTGTCCGGCCTGATACAAAAGTGAGGAGCCTCCTACATTATGCTGGTCCAGAGGCTTGCTTGGTCATCAAGATGTACCTAGCAACTGAAACGAGACTTTGAACTCTACTTGGGCGAATCAGGATCGTAGGTGGCTCACTTGGGCGTTGTCCGGCCCGGTACAAAATGAGAGGAACCACCGGTATGGTACTGGTCCAGAAGCATGTAGAAGTCCCCGGCAATTGAAATGAGACTCTGGACCCCGCTGAAAAGAATTGAAACAATAGTGGCTCACTTGGGTGTTGTTAGGCCCCGATACAAAGGGTGAGGAGCCACTGGTCTTCTACTGGTCGTGCTACTCCTAGTGCTCACAGAGGCAGCCTACAATGCTTTATTTCCAAAATCCCGTGTAGAAATTCTAGGCTGACCTTTAGGTAGTAAAATGGCCATAACTCATTCTAGAAAACCCAAAATTGTAAACTGTAACATTCTACGGAAAGCTAACTTCCGTACCTTTCCAACCATATAAGACTCGAAACCTGGTTCCTTCTAAGATGATACAGTTTAATTCTTGAAGTTGACCTATCAGCAGCAGAAATTCTGGGCTGACCTTTAGGTAGTAAAATGGTCATAACCCATTCTAGAAAACTCGAATGCAAACTGTAAAATTCTACGGAAAGATAACCTCCGTACCTTTCCAACCATATAAGACTCGAAACCTGGTTCCTTCTGAGATAATACAGTTTAATTCTTGAATTTGACCCATCAGCAGCAGAAATTCTGGGCTGACCTTTAGGTAGTAAAATGGTCATAACTCTTTCTAGAAAACTCGAAATTGTGAACTGTAAAATTCTACGGAAAGCTAACTTCCATATCTTTCCAACCATATAAGACTCAAAACCCGGTTCCTTCTGAGATGATACAGTTTAATTCTTGAAGTTGACCCATCAGCGGATGCGGCATTCTCATGCTTGATTGAAAATCTTCCAAATTGCTTCCAATTATCCCCTAGGACTTGAATAGCTGAGAACTATGTGCGTTTGAAGAGTGGATCCAGTGACATGAGGGGATCCATATGTGTAAGTGCAATTTTGGTAGATCAACTAGGTAGGAGCTCTACCGGTATCAGAGTAAATCTACTGTAAGGAAGCAGGATTGGTGCAACTCTGCTGCATAGGAGCTCTAAGAGTACCGGGGCGGATCTGCTGGATAGGAGATATACCGGTAGTGGAGCAAATCTTCTGTAAGGAAGCAGGAGAGGTACAACTCTACTGCATAGGAGTTTTAGGTGTACCGGGGTGGACATGCTAGATATGAGATATACCGGTAGTGGAGCAAATCTTTTGTAAGGAAACATGAGAGGTACAACTCTACTGCATAGGAGCTTTAGGTGTACCGGGGTGGATCTGCTAGATATGAGATCTACCGGTAGCAGAGCGGCTGTAGAGGAGCTCTACAAGTATATGAGCAGACTTGCTACATCGGGGCAGCATAGGATACCGGATCCACTAGGAGCCCCATACATCATATTTGCTCCACATCAAACAAAAGTCGTCAAATGACAAAGTGAGCACCATTCGTGGTGCACATACAGCATACACAAATATGGATAATGGGTATACCACATGAATAATATGCCATGAATAATGAATCAATCACTTCAATAATAGAAGGTTGAGCTTGTATGGCAATAAATAAATTAGATCCTATAGATCTACATCATGATGCACTTCATACGTTCAACACATTTAAGGCGAAATATCAACCAATTATAATAGGCATTCATTTAGTTCACCGGATCCATGCAAACTTTTCATAAAATCACACTAGTAATAAAGGAACTAGTAGGGTGAAATAAAGTATCATGGCAACATGACATCATGGCATAAGCATGTAGTGAACATATTAGTGGAATGCATTAAAACACATGTATAGCGATTATATGTAAGAGATAAAGAAACATACGCTCATGTAGAGACAAGGAAGCCACGTTGGTCAAGTGATTTCCCACAGACGGCGCCAAAGTGTTAACCAAAAATTGTCACCAGGGTGAAATTTTCAATTAACGGTTTATAAGGGACCTGGATCGGGATAGATCTGGGCTAGCGGGATACCTAGTAGCACGATACCCCGCTGGTTCCTATAGATCGACTAAGCGTGCAGTACAATAGTAGCAAGATAAGAAGGATTCTGATGTATAGTAGAAGGTGGACTGGCCTAAGGGGAAAAAGTATCACATAGGAATATAGGATCATATGCTGAAAAACCCCTAGGTAGTATTCGGTGGAGAGAGATCTTTTATATATTTATGAATAGGGCGTGCTCCGGAGAGCTTACATAAGTAGGAGAATAACACAACATAAGTGCTCCAGAGAGCTTACAATAATAAGCGGGCTAGGCCCTTTTCTCTAATCAGTAGAAAAGAAGAAGAAGCAGAAGATGATCCCGGTTGGGGAAGAAGCTGTAGGTCTTTTTTGCAAGAAGAAGAGGCTCTCGCTCAATAGAGAGCTTTGTCATACTCATAGGTTCTAATTCTTGTTGCCCACTCCATCAATTTAATCAATCAATCCACAATTATAGGAACACTGATTTGGCATTGATTGAGTTGAATATTCTCTCATTAATGGCATTGTGAATGGCCATTAAAGAGTTGACTGATCCCTCATTAATGGCGTTGTGAATGGCCATTAAAGAGTTGACTGTCTTCATTAATACGATTGATTATCTCCATTAATAGGGTTGACTATCTCCATTAATGGCGTTGTGAATGGCCGGACAGGTCAACCTTCCTTGTATTTGAATGCTGACGCATACTGTCCTTCTTGTAGCATGGTTCTGGTCTTCCTTGGTAATCTGACAGACAGTGTATTAAGATCTCCCTTGTTGACGCCTTCTATGTTAGGTGGTTGGGAGGTGCTTGGAGGATCGGTCTGGGCAGGAAACATGATACGGAGTATCGAGTGCGAGGCACCGAGTACCAGGTGCGGGATACCGGGTACCAGGTGTGGGGTACTGAGTACCAGGTGCGGGATACCGGGTACCAGGTGCGGGGTACTGAGTACTAGGTGCGGGGTACCGGGTACCAAGTACGGGGTACGGGGTACGGGGTATGGGGTACCAAGTGCGGGGTACTGGGTACCGGGATACCAATGTGGCGTGACATCAAGATACTGTGTTTCATGGATCATGCGGTAGCGGGGTACCGAGATAGTGTGGTAACGGGATCCTTAGGATCCTGGGTTCATTCTTTCTTTAATCAAACGACTTTGACATGGATGGAAAATTCTTCTTTGGACCCTTGCCAAAAAAGGTGGTTAACAGAAAGGATTTGGATCCAAAGGCCAAGACTTGAAGAAAAAGGCTCCCTTCAAGAGTTTTGAGCCTAGGCAAGAGAAGAGTGAAAAGAAAGGGGTCCAATGCTATGAGTGTGGCGGCATAGGACACATCTCACCCGATTTTGGGAATTTGAAGAACAAGATGGCAAAAGTGATGGCCGCCACTTGGAGTGAAAGTGATGACTCGTGAAAGGGAGACAAGTCATCAAGTGATGATGAGCTTACCATCGACTACACGGCATTTGGGGCCACTTGTGTAGAAGATAAATTTGTTGGTAAGAATGCCTTGACTAGTGATCCCGTAGAAGAAAAAGACGAAGAAATAGCTCTAGAAGAGATATGTGTAGCAACTCATTGGGACATGGCTCTCATTGACTCAAGAGACCAAGGTGAGGGTCTTAATGAGGGAAATAACTCCATAAGTGAGAAGGAGAGTGGAGGAGATAACTCAAGTGAAGATGACTCCTCATCTAACTCTACAAATGGAAGTGTAGAGAAAATGGATGTTCATGACTTTATAGTCAGGTGTGAAAGTTCATTGAAGAAGAACAATAGAAAGTTGAAGATTTTAGAAGATGAAAATCTAGAGCTTTCAACACACAATGACAACTTGAGTAAGCAAGTGGAAACATCCAAGATGATTGAAGACAAGCTAAGGGATGAGCTAGCTATGTCTAAGAGGAATGAAGAAGGGTTGAAGAGAGAGCTTGATGAAGCTAAAGAGTCATTGACTAGGATGACTTCAAGCACCAAGAAGTTTGACCATTTACTTGGTGTTGGTAAGAACCCTTGTGACAAGAGAGGTATTGGGTATGAAGAAAGCAAGGAGATCACTACTCTAACCAAGACCGTCTTTGTCAAGATTTTGGGCAAGATAGAAGCCTCGCCGGTGCACACTCCTAGGAAGAAAATTGATCTAGGACAATGTTCAAGAAGTGCACAAGTGAAGGAAGCTCCAAGGAGACAACCTCAAGCTCAAAAAGTTCCTCAACCTAACTTCCCTCAAGCTCAAATTCATCAAGGGAAGAGGCCAATCATGCAAAATGAACCAAGGAAGCAAGCTAGACCGGTTCAACAACAAAGAAGGTTTGAACCCACTCAACCACAAAGACATGGGAAGGCTCCTATGCATGCACAAGGACATGGTATGATTTCTAAATTCATCCATACATGTCACTTTTGTGGTATTGATGGTCACATTAGACCAAATTGCTTTCATTTCATTAAATTATGTAGATTCAAAAGCATGATTGAAAAGAGAATGACAAGAGCTAGAATGCATGTTAATAAGAAAGAAAAAATTCATATTCATGATCCTATTATTTCTAAAACTCTTGAACCATTGACCACTAAGAAGAAAAATGTCATATCTATGTGGATAAGAAAAAATGAACCCACTTGCTACAAGACTAACAAGTCTGAAATAGGTTCAACCAAGTCAAATGGACTTGGGAGGTCTATAGGACCTCATGACCTTCATTGATGAAGGATGGTGATTGACCCCATATGGGGAACTCAAGCAAAGAGAGCTATTGCATACTTGTTGCATGCAAATATTTGAAAAATCTTATGCTTCTTTGTTGATTGCTTGAGTAAGCTTGGTTGCACATATGTATATATGTTTTCATTTCAATAAGTGTGAACCATGCTTGTTTACAATCCATGTCATATTTATGTTCAAACATGCATTTTTTGATTAGGAGATTTACATAAGAAGTATGATTTGAATGACCTATAGTTATCTCTATGACATGATGATTCTTAATGACATGCTTAAAAATTGAAAAGCATGAGTTTTAATAACATACTAATGAATATTGAAAAGCATGAAATTCATATGACATGCTCAAATAAAAAAGCATGAATTGATGATTGCATATTCAAAAATGCAAAACTTGTGTGAAAAAGCTTATGAGACTCAATGAATAAAGGATCTTGTATCCGTTCAAAGGATTTTAAAATCCAAATGTCTCTCTTTCTTTATTTGTTGAACATGTCTACTATCATACGGGTATCATTCCCGGAAAAATCAAATAGGGTGCAAAGTCGCTCATGACATGTTTGGCTTATAAAGATGGATATAGTTGCTCATAAATTAAAATCAATGAAAACTCTATATCCTTGCTTCTCTCATGACATTGATGAAATTGGTTTGAATTCTTATTAGAAACCTTTGTCATTTGCTTTGCCAAATACCATTGTATTTTGGACTTGAATACTACATGTCTTGTATGCAAAGCATGTTTTGTTTCACACATTTATTTTAAATAAATCACCTTGTTTCTCTCCAATAAATTGAGTTGCATAAAGTGGCTTATATGATTATGCAAGTATATAGTATGCTACTATCTCTCTTTGCTAAGTGACCCGGTTGGGGACTACTCATTTGCCTATATCATGACAAAAAGGGGGAGTAGAATGGTGGTAAGGGGAGTTGCAAATTGTGGTAGCAATTGTGCAAGTTGGGGAGACAATACATTGAGGGGGAGTAACCCGTTGAGGGGGAGCATTGCATTCATCATACAATGCATGATGTTGTTGTTGTACTTAAATTTCTAGAATGCAAATGCTTGTTTATGCTCTCACTTGATTAATCTCACATTTTACTTGTATTGGAATGTATAGAAACTTTGCTTTCAGGGATTGATTTGTCTACATGAGATTGAAGACTTCAAGATTACTTTTATATATCTCTTTGTAAAGTAGAAAATCATTGTAGACCCATAGTTTCTATTATGTTGTGAGGAATCAATGTGAGTGGTGGTTTTTTCACGAAATAGCCAAAGGGGGAGATTGTAAGGATCCCCATATCTTGATTGGCTTATTTCGTGGACAAACCACGTGTTGGGGATTATGTAAGGGTAGTTTAGGTGATTGAACTTCAAGCTCGAAGGCCCTTCCAAGACCTTAAGGGACAAGCACGCCAAATGTATAATCTCTAGTGCTTGGTTTCCTTTGAAAAGACTTAGAATGCACACACACACTTAGCATACTTGCATTTGTGTGCATACTCTTCACATGTCACTTTACACACTAGCACTTTGATTGTTATATTCTATTGTGTGTATATGTTCCTTGTAATTCATTTCCCGACATTGTTCGGAAACGTCCGCGCATGCACTAGAATGTGCTTGGTTTTTCGTGAAGACCGCCCTTGGCTTCTCCTTGGTTTTTACCTCTGTTGGTGATCGGCAGTTATGATCGGCGGCCTGGCTACCGTCGTTTGCATCCAGAAGTGTCTGGAGCAATTCTACGGTCACGATCAGCGGTCATGACCGCCGTTCGAAACCGCCATTCATACCTGATCAATTTAATATCTCGGGTTTGATTCGGCGGTTGGATCGGCTGTTACGAAACTGTCGAATGAAACCGCCGTTGTTCCCCTGTTCCTCTCGGGTTCAATTCGGCGGTTATGATCGGTGGCCTGGCAGCCGATTGAAACCGCCGATTGATGCGTTTCAGGGGCAAACTTGTCTTTTCACATGCCATGTTCTTAATGTCTATAAATATCTTACTTTCTCATTATCTGATTAAGTTCTTTTACTCCTTAGAACCCTAAACTTCAAAGAGAGATATTTGAGAGAAAATCAAATCAAGAACTCACTTTTAAACACTCAAATCAAATCTTTTTTGCATCAAATTTGATATTGCATCTTCTATGACTATATAGAATGCATCCATGATTGGGTTTGCATCATCACAACTTGCTTGGTAAGATTTTGATTAAGTTCATCTTATTTTAGTATTTTACTATCAAGCTATTCTCTTTTAATTTACTTGTATGTTTTTGATCATATGATAAATACAAGAATAGAGAATTAATTGTGATGAATTGATTGAGTGTTGTATTGTGATAGCTAATTAGGTTTTTGCTTAATCTTGATTAGCTAAGCTATTTGACATGTCATTTAGCTCTTGATATCTAGGATTGATTTAATTGATTATATCATCATCCTAAATAAGCATCTAAGGTTCCCTAGCCTTGTTTGTTATTTGAATATTCATACATATTCACATAGGTTGCATAATCTCTTCATTGAGAATTAAGTCTTGAGGTTAAGATTTCTTATGCCTCAAGCAATTGGACTAGAGCCACTTTTAAAGGCCCGCGTGGTAGAAGTGGGGGGTTATTGACCAGAGTGTTAGACGAGGTCTACATAGGTTGTAAACTCCATTTCAATTAGTGGATTTCGAGGTTTGAGTGTGGCGCACTATACAGCCTGTGGTTTTTCCCAGTGGTTGGGTTTCCACGTATACATCAAGTGTTATTTAATTTCCGCACTATATTACAATTGTTTGTATTTTTGACTAGTAGGGGCATTTTCATAAAATTGACTTGCATGCGAAAATTCGGTAATAATAGTTAAAATCTATTCCCCCCCCCCCCCCCCCCTCTAGATATATTTATCATACACACCGAGCGTTTATTCGTTCCTTTCAATTGGGATTTGCCTCATGCATTAATGTGGTTTGGTAATTGACCCTATATAGGAATCTCAAGCAAAGTGAGCAAACTTGCATACTTGTCACATGCAAAAATTTGATAAACATTATGCTTCTTCATTAATTGCTTGAGTGTCTTGGTTGCACATATGCTTATATGGTATTTTCTTCAATAAGTGTGAACCATTGATTTGTTGGTAATCCATGTCATGTTTATGTTCAAACATGCATTTTTGGACTAGGAGATTTACTTTAGAAGTACTCTTTGAATGACTTATGTAAGGATTCCCATTTGTTGATTGGCTCATTTCGTGGACAAACCACAATTGTGGTTTATTGTAAGGGTAGCTTAGGTATTGGTGTTCAAGTTAAATGCCCTTTCAAGACCTCATCTTGATAAGCACCAAAGGTAATCTTATACGTGCTTAATTTGCTTTGAAGAGATTAGTTGCACACACACACTCACATCTCATGCATTATTCTTATTTATATGTTGTGTGTTCTTATTTGTGCACCTTATTGCTTTGAAAATCTCTTCCAGCATTGATTGTTGATTGATCTTGCTTGTTGTGCCTTAATATGTTTTGATTTTAGGTTGTAAGCTATAGAGCAAATCGGCGCCCTGTTCGGCGGTCGGTGGCCGCATAACAAGGGTGCATTTTAAAGTGCTTTGTTTCTGGTCCAAATCGGTGCCCTTGGTTCAACGTTTAGTGGCCGTAAACAAAGGCCGCTGAAAAGGGACCAGAACGTCAGGTCTCAAATCGGCGCCCTTGTTTGGCTGCCTAGGGCGCAGAAATAGGTGCAGAGTTGTTAGTCAACTCAGTTTGACTAAATTATGCGCCCTATTCTGCAGTCCGTGGCCGTAGAATTAAGGGCGCGGAATCGGCGCTTTTTAGCAAATTTGTAAAACGGCACCACTTCAATTAGGCATCCTATATATATGCCTCTTTCATCTTAGGTCGTTTTAAGAGAGTTCAAAATCATATTTTTACTTAGCATATTTTTCCAAGAGAAAAATTTCACTAAAGAACTCACCTTTGATTACTCAAACACTTTTCCATGATCATCAATCATCTTCTAGCATCATCCTTGATCATCTAGATATCATTTTGTATGGGTTTTTCAACACACCTTGCTTGGTAAGTTTTTCACTAATATCTTACATATATTGTGTCTTTCTTAACAAGCAATCTCATCTATCACTTGTATGTTATTCATATATATGTTAGATACAAGATTGAGATTAGTGTATTGACTGTTTGAGAGTTGTATGGTGATAGCTATCTAGGTTTTCATAATCTATGTTTAGCTATTTGACATGTCATTTAGGTCTTGATATCTAGGACTGATTTAATTGTTATATCATCATCCTAGATAAGCATCTAAGGTTCCCTAGCCTTGTTTGTTATTTGAATATTCATACATATTTACATAGGTTGCATTATCTCTTCATTGAGAATTAAGACTTGTGGCTAAGAGTGCTTAGGCCACAAGTAAATTGGATTAGAGCAACTTTTAAAGGCCTGCGTGGTAGAAGTGGGGGGTTATTGAACGGAGTATTAGACAAGGTCTACATAGGTTGTAAACTCCATTTCAATTAGTGGATTTCGAGATTCGAGTGTGGCGCACTAAACAGCCTGTGGTTTTTCCCAATGGTTGGGTTTCCACGTATACATCAAGTGTTATTTAATTTCTGCACCATATTACACTTGTTTGTCTTATTGACTAGTAGGGGCATTTTCTTAAAATTGACATGTATGCGAAAATTGGGTAAAATTAGTTAAAATCTATACACCCCCCCAGATTAATTATTAGAACATACTGAGTATTTTTTTCAACTTATAATTGATCTCCATGACATGACAATTCTTTATAATGACATACTTAAAAGGAAAAGTATGAAATGTTGATTGCTTAATCTTGAATGCAAATATGTTTGCAAAAGCAATATTAAGACTCAAATTAATAAGGATCTTAAAATCCAAAGTCTCACTTTCTTTATTAGTTGAACAAGGCTACTATCATACGAGTATCTTACCCAGAAAAATCAAATAGGGTGCAAAAGTCGCTCATGCCTTGTTTTGCTTATAAAGTTGGATATAGTTGCTCCTTAAATTGAAATGTTTATAATATTTATATCCTTGCTTGAATCCATGAGAAAGGGTGAAATTGGTTTGAATTCTTTTGGAAACTTTTGTTGTTTCTTTTGCCAAATACCATTGTTTTTAACTTGAATGCAACATCTCTTGCATGCAAAGCATCTCTGTCACATATTTTTCTCAAAATAAATCTCCTTGCCTCTTTCCTAATTAATTGAGTTGCATAAAGTTCTTCTATATGACTATGCAAATGTCTTGTATGCTACTGTCTCGCTACTATCTCTCTTTGCTAAATGTAACCCGGTTGGGAATACTCCTTTGCCAATCTCATGACAAAAAAGAGGAGTAGTGTGTGTAGAGAAGATAGGGTGCATGTTAGGGAGAATTGCTTATTGAGGGGGAGTAACCCATTTAAGGGGAGCATTGCATTGCACTTCATTTCATGATGTTGCTAGTATTTTCTTTCAATGCAAATGCTTGTATGTATTTTTCTCTTTTCACTTGATCACCTCACATACACTTGTCTTGGAAAGTGTAATTATCTTGTTTTGTAGGGATGTTCATTCTACAAGAGATGGAATGCTTAAAGATCTAGTTTTAAGTATCTCTTTGTAATGTATAAGAACTCTTGTTGACCTTTATGTTTTTTTTTTTTTTTTTTTTTTTTTTGGTGAGGATCAATTGTGAGTGGTGGTTTTGTCACGAAATAGCCAAAGGGGGAGATTGAAAGGTCCTCATTTTTTATTGGCTTATTTCGTTGACAAACCACATTTTGGGGTTTAATATGTAAAGGTAGTTTAAGGCTTCATTGTTCGTGATCAAGCTTAATTGAGATTCAAGCTCTCAAGAACAAAAGCTCATTGAAGGTATATCACTTGTGCTTAACCCTTTTGAAGAGAATAATTGCACACACACACTTCTCTTATTTGCATGTGTGTTGATTGCATTTGATGTACATTCTCTTCACACTTCACACTTGCGGAACATCCATATAGACTAAGTGTGACTTGTTGCCTTGACAAGAGATTTTTTCTCTTTGCCGCAGTCGGTGTAGGAAAAAACGCATGCACGCAGCAGAAGCGAGACTAAAATAGGTTTTAGTATGTTTTAAAATTTTTCCACAAGTTGAACCTTAACCCTTTAATTAATTAACATATATTGTAAGGTTCCCATTTGTTGATTGGCTCATTTCGTGGACAAACCACATGTTGGGGTTCTTTGTAAGGGTAGCTTAGGTATTGGTTTTATAGTTCGAAGCCCTTTTGAAGACCTCGAGTTGATAAGCACCAAAGGTAAATTTCTATGTGCTTACTTGTCTTGAAGAGATAGTTGCACACACTCATAACTCATGCATATGTTTAATCCTTGTATGTTGTGTTTATTTGTGTTATGCATTAATGCTAATTTTCATCTCTTCTTGCATGATTAGTTTGATTGCTTATTGCATTGCCCATTGTCTTGTCTTGCATAACATTGGATTTCATGCATTGCAAAGGGCGCTGTTCAAAGCGCTCTACAAAGCGCTGTTCTGAACAGTGCCCACAAGACCTGATGCAAAAATGGTCTTTTTAATGCATCAGGTCTGATGCATTTTGGATGGGCATTGTACGAGCGCTGTACCAAAGCGCTGTTCGTACAGCGCCCGATCAAGACCTGATTGCAATTGTGTTTTAAATGCATCAGGTTTGATGCATTTTGAGTGGGCGCTGTACGAGCGCTGTACAGAACCGCTGTTCGTACAGCGCCACTCTGTTTTCCCGAGAGAATAGAGTTGGGGCGCTGTACAGGCTGAAAGTAATTAAATACTCGAGGTGTGTTCTATATATAAAGCTAGAGGGGGGGGGGGGTGAATAGATTTTATCTAATTATTACCCAATTTTCGCGTGCATGTCAATTTTACGAAAATACCCCTAGCAAGTCAACAATACATACAAGTGTAATAAGATGCGAAAATAATAAATGACACTTGATGTTTACGTGGAAAACCCAACCACTGGGAAAAACCACGGGCTGTATAGTGCGCCACACTCGGACCTCGAAATCCACTAATTGAAATGGAGTTTACAACCTATGTAGACCTCGTCTAACACTCCGGTCAATAACCCCCCACTTCTACCACGCGGGCCTTTAAAAGTGGCTCTAGTCCAATTTGCTTGATCCTCGTAGTCACTACTTGTAATGATGTTTACAGCCTAATCCAGGTCTGTAACCCACCACTACTACCCAGCGGGCCTGTAATAGCAACCCTAGACCAAGACTTCAATCTCTCAAAAGAGATGCACAACCCTATGTGAATATGTATGAATATTCAATTAATGCAATAAGAGCTAGGGTACTCTAAATGCTTACCTAGGATTATAAGATGACAATATAATCAATCCTAGATATCACATATAGCTATATGTCATGGGATATAACTTTAGCTAAGTAAAGGATAACCAATCCTAGAAACAAAGCTATCATATAAAACCCACAAACATTCAAAGGATTAACTAGTTGATTAAAAAACAATCTATCAACCTAGTTATCAATACATCACACAAGAATGTTCACGGCATAGCTTTTAGGCAATAATGACCTAATCAAATAAGCTATGAAAAATAATCTCAATCAACAAATGAGATCAATTAGCTAGATGGCATATGAACATTAAAGCCTAGCTAACAAATAATAACCCAATCAACACATAATCTCAATCTTATATGTAGAAATTAATCTAAGCACATATAAGTAAAATATGAGATAAAATTGATAAGTAGAAACACTAATTATGTAAGATAAAAGTGTTCAACAAATCATACCATGTGTGTTGAAGAAGACCTATGCATTAGCATATGCTAGATGAACCTAGATGATGCCTAGATGATGATTTGTGCATGTGGGAATGGGTTTAGAGAATTAAAGATGTGATCTTTAAGCTTTTTCTCTCAAGTCTCTCTAAATATCTCTCTAGGGTTCTTGGGATGCAAGACTTGTATTCTGAACCAGAGATAAGGATGTATTTATAGAGACCAAAAACAGGGCAGGTGAAAATACAATTTTGCCCTTGAAACGCACCGATCGGCGGTTTCATTCGGCAGCCAGGCCGCCGAATTGAACCGCCGAATGGCTCCCGAGCAGAACAGGGGAACTTCGGCGACTTCGTTCGGCGGTTTCGAAACCGCCGATCCCAACCGCCGTTTTGGACCCGAGAGATATATTTCAATTAGGTCTCATTCGGCGGTTTAGAACGGCGGCCAGGCCACCGAACGTAACCGCCGTTTCACCAAAAATGGTGAAACCAAGGAGAAGCCAAAGGCATCTCCACCGACGATCATCGCGCAAAACAAAGCACATCAACGTGCACGCGCGGACGTTTCCGAACATCCTTCGGGAAACGAATTACACCACACTAAAAGCTAACATACATGAAGTGCAAGTGTGGGTATTGAATGCATCCTAATGCCTATCATGTCATGGCATTTCATAAAACAAGATGCAGTCAATTTAATGCAAGAAGAGACATTGAATAAACAATAAAGCACAATGCACACAAAATATAAACACAACATTCAAGAATAAGAGTTATGCATGTTGTGTGTGTGTGCAACTATATCTCTTCAAGCCAAAGTAAGCACAAGATATACCTTTGGTGCTTGTCCTCTTGAGGTCTTGGAAAGGGTCTTTGATCTTCAACCTTAATCACCTAGACTACCCTTACAACCAAACCCCAACATGTGGTTTGACCACGAAATAAGCCAATCAATTTAATGGGAATCCTTACACAGGCGCTGTACAAGAGGCGCTCTACGTACAGCGCCCAAGGCAAATATGAGGCCAACTTATCAAAACGACCACACCTTGTTATGGCCCCCTATATATATGCCACTTTGACTTTAGGTCAATCAAGAGAGTTCATATTCAGATTTCATACTTAGGATATTTTTTTAAGAGAAGAAAAATTTCCAATAACTCAAATTTTATTCACTCAAACACTTTTTCATGATCATCAATCATCATCTAGCATCATCCTAGATCATCTAGATGTCTCTTTGCATGGATTCTTCATCATACTTTGCTTGGTAAGCTTTTCACTAATATCTTACATATTTTGTGTTTTTCTTAACAAGCAATTTCAATTTATTACTTGTATGATTTTCATATATCTTTTGATACACGATTGAGATTAGTGTGATGTATGTTTGAGAAGTTGTATTGTGATAGCTAATTAGGTTTTGTGCTTAATCTTGATTAGCTAAACTATTTGATTGAACATGTCATTTAGTTTTTAATATTTAGGATTGTTCTAATTGCATATTAATCATCTTAGATAAGCATATAGGGTTTCCCTTGCTCTATGTTGCATTTGAATATTCATATATTCACTTAGGGTTTTATTCTCTTCATTGAGAAAGTAAGTCTTGTGTGTAGCTTCCGGGATTAGGTTGCTTAGATAGTAAACAAATTGGACTAGGTTCACTCATACCGGGATTATGTAGGTGTGTGATTACTTCCGGGATTAGGTTGTAATCGTTTTACACATTTAGTGGATTCGAGGTTCGAGTGTGGCTTACTTACTAGCCCGTGGTTTTTCCCGTGAGGGTTTCCACGTAAAAATCAAGTGTTATTTAATTTTCGCATTTATACTTGATTTATTGCTTTATCTATTTAGGGGTAATTTCATAATTTTGACTAACACGAAAAATTGGGTAAAAAGCATAAAATCTATTCACCCCCCCCTCTAGATAGTTTTATACACACCGTGCTATAATTTGTTTCAATTGGTATCAGAGCGGGTTTCTAGACATACATAGGTGATCCTTGCTTATTTTGGTGTGTTTTGCATTTTGTGTGATTTTTGATCATTCATACATTTGCATTCATTTCATTCATTCATAAACACTATGAGTGGAAACGGTGGAAATGGTGGTGGCAACGAAGGTGCTTCTAACACAAGGCCTCCACTTCTTACCGGATTGAACTATATCCAATGGAAAGGGAAGATGGAATCCTATATATGCCAAATTCATGACCGTGCATGGATGGCGGTGGAAGACGAATATGATCTACCCAAGATGACTCCCGATGGTGGAGGAGAAGAAGTATTGAAGCCTAAGGCGCAATGGAACGCGAAAGAGTTTGAGGCTTCAAAGTGGAATAGGAAGGCGATGCATGCCATCTTATGTGCTATGGACGAAAATCAATACAAATTGATTCAAAATACTAGGATAGCTAAGGAGGCTTGGGACATCCTAGAGATTGCACATGAGGGAACCGAAGTGGTGAAGGACTCTAAGCTTCAAGTCCTCCAAACTCAATTCAAGATGCTTAAGATGGAGGAGAATGAGTGCTTCAACGACTTCGAGATCAAGTTGATGGACATAGTCAACCAAAGTCATCAACTTGGTGATCCATATTCGAATAGGATAATCAAGCAAAAGATTATGAGATCTCTTCCGGATAGGTTTGAATCAAAAGTAACGGCTTTAGAAGAAAATAGTGGATATAAGGATATGAAGCCGAGTGAGGTGATTGGGAGACTTCTAGCTTATGAGTCTAGGAAGGGTCCTGTCTCCACACCTCCTAAAAAGCTAAAAGGAATTGCTTTGAAGATCTCCAAGGATGAAAATGAGGCAAAGAAGAATGACTCGAATGAAGACCTTGCATTATTTGTGAAGAGATTCAAGAGGGTCATGAAGTTTGGGAAAAAGGACTTTGGTTCCAAAGGTCAAAACTACAAGAAAAAGGGTTCCTACAACAATTTTGAGCCTAGGAAAGAGAAGACCGAAAGGAAAGGGGTCCGATGCTTCGAGTGTGGTGGCATAGGTCACTTTGCCCCCGAATGTGCTAATCACAATGTCAAGAAGAAAGGTAAAGTGATGGCCGCCACATGGAGTAGTAGTAGTGATGACCCCTTTGAGGGAGATGAGTCTTCAAGTGATGAAGAGCTCATGGCTAACCTCCTAGCTTTTGCCTCCTCCCATAAAAGCAAAAGTGCTAGTGAGAGAGAGGAAATGAGTCAATAGGAAAATGACTCAAGTGGAGAAGAAAGTGACTCCTCTTCTAACTCCATAAGTAGTTTTGTGGAGAAAAAGGTGCTTGCTAAATACCATGCCGAGTTTAATGATTTAGCAATCAAGAGCACAAGAAAGATCAAGATGTTAAGAGAAGAAAATCTTGAGCTTTTATCTCATAATGACCACTTAAGTGAACAAGTGGAAAAATTCAAGAAGATGGAAGATAAGCTAAAAGAGGAGTTAGTCTTATCTAGGAGGAATGAAGAAAGTCTAAAGAGGGAGCTTGAAGAAGTAAGAGAGTCTATGACTAGGATGGATTCTAGCACCAAGAAACTTGACTATATGCTTGGTGTTGAAAAGAGTCCATGTGACAAGAGGGGTCTTGGGTATGAAGATGGCAAGAAGATCTCAACCTCTAACAAGACCGTGTTTGTCAAGAGTTTGAGGAACGAAGAAACTTCTTTTGTGCAAATTCCTAGGAAGAAGTTAGAAATAGGACAATGTTCAAATGCACAAGTGAAGATGGGGCCAAGAAGGCAACCTCAAGCTCAACCCCCTAGGGTCCCTCAAGCCAACATTCCTCCACAATTGGCTCACAAAGGAAAGAGACCAATCATGCAACCTCAAGCTAGGAAGCAAGCAAGACCGGTTCAACAACGAAGATGGATTGAACCCACTCAACCACAAAGACATGAACAAGCTCACATGCATGCTCAAGGACAAGGTATGATTCGTTATTTTATTACTACATGTCATTTTTGTGGATTTGATGGTCATATTAGACCACATTGCTTTAGGTATATTAAAATGTGCAAAACTAGAAGCATGATAGAGAAGAGAAAGAATAGAGCCAAGATGCATGTTCCTAGGAATGATAAAATTGTTATGCATGATCCTAGGACATCTAGAGCCCAAGTACCAAAGACCACTAAGAAAGCTAAGATTGTTTCTAGGTGGATTAGAAAGAATGAAAATGTTTGCCATGTTGCTCAAATAGCCTTGAAGGCAAATTCTTCTAATTTTTGGTATTTAGATAGTGGGTGCTCTAGGCACATGACGTGAAACAAGAGTTTCTTCGAGACTCTTGTTATGGAGGAAGGAGGATATGTCACTTTTGGTGATGGATCCAAAAAGAAAGTTGTAAGTAAAGGAACCATTTCTGTCCCCGGATTACCCTCCTTATCCGATGCTTTATTTGTTGATGGCTTGAAAGCCAATTTAATAAGCATTTCACATCTAAGTGATGAAGGATATTCCTTTTTGTTTAGTAAAGATGATTGCTCAATCCTAAAGCACGATAGACAAACCTTATTGAAAGGTATGAGATCTAGCGACAATTGCTATTGTCTTGAAGCTAGAATAGTCTCAAACAATGTGTCCATGGATGAGCAAATAGAGTTGTGGCATGAAAGACTTGGCCACATGAACTTTAGGGATTTAAGAACCCTTGGAAAGTTCGATTGTGTGCGTGGCCTCCCTAAGCTTGGGAAGAAAGCCAATGGTATTTGTGGACCTTACCAACAAGGAAAACAAACTAAAAGCATGCACAAAAAGGGCAAGTATCTCTCCACCAAGGAGCCCCTAGAGCTTCTCCATATGGATCTCATGGGTCCTATGCAAACCGAGAGTTTAGGTGGAAAGAGATATATTTTTGTTTGTGTTGATGATTTCTCTAGATTTACATGAACATATTTTCTTAGAGAAAAATCCGAAACTTTTGATAAGTTTAAAATGCTTTGTACTAAAATACAAAATGAAATAAATTCTAACATTAAAAGCATTAAACAGATTAGAAGTGACCATGGGAGGGAATTTAAGAATGCCTCTTTTGAAAGCTATTGCAATAGCTTAGGCATCTCCCATGAGTTCTCGGCTCCTAGGACACCTCAACAAAATGGAGTTGTTGAGAGGAAGAATAGGATCCTTCAAGAGATGGCCTAAGTGATGTTGCTTAGCAACAATGTTCCTAGGAACCTATGGGCCGAAGCCGTCAATACGCTTGCTATATAGGGAATCGTGTTTTCCTAAGGCCCGGATCTAGAAACACCTCCTATGAGTTATGGAAGGGTAGGAAGACAAATGTTAGCTACTTCCACACATTTGGAAGCAAATGCTACATTTTAAATGACCGTGATCAACTTGGCAAATTTGATGCTAAGAGTGATAAGGGTATCTTTATTGGCTATGCCTTGAATAGTAGAGCCTATAGAGTTTTCAACTTGAAGACTCGAATCGTCATGGAATCATCCAATGTTGTCATTGATGATACTAGGCTCAAGTCGAATGACCATGAGGAGGAGGAAGTTTTAGAGGATGACTCTCCTTTGGAAAGGGTTGTGGTGACTCACAATGTTGGGACCTCCAATGACAATAATGAAGTCACATAACCTATTACTAGAGTCCCTCTCTTGGACTCTAATGAACCCGCTCCATGGGTTAGAAGACTCCATAACAAGGAGGATGTTATTGGAGATGTGAATGAGGGTGTTAGGACAAGACGTCAAATAGCTAATCTCATTAGCTTTACATGTTACACCTCTCAAATTGAACCCAAAAAGGTTGATGAAGCCTTGAATGATGAGTTTTAGGTTCTTGCCATGCAAGAAGAGCTAAACCAATTCGAAAGGAATGAGGTTTGAACTCTAGTTCCTAGGCCTAAAAACACTATTGTGATAGGCACCAAGTGGATTTATAGGAACAAATCCGATGAGGATGGCAACATAGTGCGGAACAAGGCTAGACTTGTAGCACAAGGGTACTCTCAAATTGAGGGTATCGACTTTGAGGAGACATTTGCTCCCGTTGCCCGGTTAGAGTCTATTAGGCTTCTCTTGTCCATTTCTTGTGTGCACAAGTTCAAATTGCACCAAATGGATGTCAAGAGTGCCTTCCTCAATGGATTCTTGCAAGAGGAAGTGTTTGTTGAACAACCCAAGGGGTTTGTGGATGCATACCACCCCAACCATGTCTATCGCCTCAAGAAGGCTCTATATGGGATGAAACGAGCACCGAGGGCTTGGTATGAGCGCCTCACTCAATTTCTTGTTGACAATAACTACACAAGAGGTAGTGTTGACAAGACACTATTCATCAAAAAAGACAATGATGAGCTTTTCATAGCTCAAATATATGTTGATGATATAGTGTTTGGCTCCACCAACAACACTAAGGTCCAACAATTTGTTGATGTCATGTCTCATGAATTTGAGATGAGTCTTGTTGGTGAGCATAGTTACTTCCTAGGTTTGCAAATTAGGCAATTAGATGATGCGATTTTCATAACCCAAGCCAAATATGCCAAAAACCTAGTGAAGAAGTTTGGTCTAGAAAATGCCAAACATTGTGATACACCCATGGGTACCACTTTGAAACTAAGCAAGGATGCTAGTGGTAAAAGTGTGGAACAAACTCTATATCGGGGCATGATAGGTAGCTTGCTTTATTTGACCGCAAGTAGGCCCGATATATCTTTTAGTGTGGGTGTGTGTGCTAGGTACCAAGCGAATCCCAAGGAGTCCCATCTCTCTTCTGTAAAGAGGATCATTCTGAAACAAATTATAGCACGGTGTGTATAAAACTATCTAGAGGGGGGGTGAATAGATTTTAAGCTTTTTACCCAATTTTTCGTGTTAGTCCAAATTACAAAAATACCCCTAAATAGATAAAGCAATAAATCAAGTATAAAATGTGGAAATTAAATAACACTTGATTTTTACGTGGAAACCCTCACGGGAAAAACCACGGGCTAGTAAGTAAGCCACACTCGAACCTCAAATCCACTAAATGTGTAAACGATTACAACCTAATCCCGGAAGTAATCACACACCTACCTAATCCCGGTATGAGTGAACCTAGTCCAATTTGCTTGCGTTCTAAGCAACCTAATCCCGGATGCTACACACAAGACTTACTTTCTCTATGAAGAGAATACAACCCTAAGTGAATATAAGTGAATATCCAAAATGCAACATAGAGCAAGGGAAACCCTATATGCTTATCTAAGATGATTAATATTCAATTAAGAGCAATCCTAGATATCAAAACTAAATGACATGTCAATTAGTTTAGCTAATCAATATTAAGCACAAAACCTAATATGCAAGCACAATATAAAATCTCAAACATACATCATACTCATCTCAATATTGTATCTAAAGCATACAAAATAACAAACAAGTAATTAATTGAGATTGCTAGATAAGAGAAACACAAAACATGTAAGATATTAGTGAAAAGCTTACCAAGCAAAGTATGATGAAGATTCCATGCTAGATGACATCTAGATGATCTAAGATGATGCTAGATGATGATTGATCATCATGAAAAAGTGTTTGAGAATCAAGAATGGAGTTCTTGGAATTTTTCTTCTCTTTGAAAAATATCTTAAGTATGAATTCTGAATATGAACTCTCTTAATTGACCTAAAGTCAAAGTGGCATATATATAGGGGGCCAAATCAAAGTGTGGTCGTTTAAGTAAGTTTCAAAGAAACGCGCCAATCGGCGGTTTCAATCGGCGGCCAGGCCGCCGTTAATGACCGCCGAATTGAGCTCGTGAAGAACAGAGCATAAACGGCGGTTCATTCGGCTGTTTCGTGACCGCCGATTCCAACCGCCGAAATAGAACAGAGAGATCAAAATCAACCAGGTATGAACGGCGGTTTCGAACGGCGGTTTCATGCCCGCCGTTTCAACCGCCGAATTAGACTGAGAGATAAATCAATCAGGTCTTGAAACGGCGGTTTCGAACGGCGGTCGTGACCGCCGATCTTAACCGCAGATATGCTTCAGACCAATCTGGACTGAAACGGCGGTTTAAGTCGGCGGCCAGGCCGCCGATCATAACCGCCGATCACCTAGATAGGTGAAAACCAAGGAGAAGCCAAGGGCATTCTCCATAGGCGGTCCTCGCGCTAAACCAAGCACATTCTCGTGCATGCGCGGACGTTTCCGAAAGTTATCGGGAAACGAATTACACAACAACAAGACACAATTACACACAACAAAATATAATAAATAAGTGCAAGTGTGAATTGTGACAAACGAAGAGAATGCACACATATGCAATGAATGTTTAGTGTGTGTGTGCAACTAATCTCTTCAAAGAAAAGTAAGCACATAGAAATTTACCTTCGGTGCTTATCAACACGAGGTCTTCAAAGGGCTTCGAACTTTAAGACCGATACTTAGGCTACCCTAACAAAGAACCCCCACATATGGTTTGATCACGAAATAAGCCAATTAAAAACAACGGGAATCCTTACACTTTTTACCCAATTTTTCGTGTTAGTCCAAATTACAAAAATACCCCTAAATAGATAAAGCAATAAATCAAGTATAAAATGTGGAAATTAAATAACACTTGATTTTTACGTGGAAACCCTCACGGGAAAAACCACGGGCTAGTAAGTAAGCCACACTCGAACCTCAAATCCACTAAATGTGTAAACGATTACAACCTAATCCCGGAAGTAATCACACACCTACCTAATCCCGGTATGAGTGAACCTAGTCTGATTGCTTGCGAATTAAGCAACCTAATCCCGGTCACAACACAAGACTTAATTCTCTAAAAAGAGATTAATACCCTAAGTGAATATATGAATATTCAAATGCAACATAGAGCAAGGGAAACCCTATATGCTTATCTAAGATGATGAATATGCAATAAAAAACAATCCTAGATATTAAAACTAAATGACATGTCAATTAGCATAGATAATCATAGATTAGAGAAACCTAGATATCTATCATAAAAACAACACTCAATCAAATCAACACAACAATCTCTATCTTGAATATTAGATTATAATCTAAGAACAATCAAGTAATAAAAGAGATGCCATAATAAATTAAACACTAATTATGTATGATAATAGTGAAAAACTTACCAAAGCAAGTGTGATGATCAAAGACCCATGCAAGCAAGCATCCTAGATATGCTAGAGAATGCTAGATGAACTTTGATGCAAATGGATTTTTGTTTGAGTGTTTAATAAGCAAACTTGATTGCTTTCTCTCTTAAAAATCTCTCTTTTGAAAGTAGGGTTCTTGATAATCAAATAGTCACATTCAGAACAAGAGAAAGTGATGTATTTATAGGCACGAAAAATAGAGCATGTGAAAAGACAAGTTTGCCCCTGAAACGCACCGATCGGCGGTTTCAATCGGCGGCCAGGCCACCGTTCATAACCGCCGAATTGGCCCGAGAGGAACAGGGGACCAACGGCGGTTTCATTCGGTGGTTTCGTGACCGCCGATCCAACCGCCGAATAAATCCTGAGATTAAAAATCAATCAGGTGTGAAAACGGCGGTTTCATGCATGACCGCCGTTTCAACCCCCGAATTAGGCCGAGAGATAAAATCAATCAGGTCTTGAACGGCGGTTTCGAACGGCGGTCGAGACCGCCGATCATAACCACAGAATTGCTCCATACACTACTGGAAGCAAACGGCGGTTTCATTCGGCGGCCAGGCCGCCGATCATAACCTCCGATCACCAATAAAGGTGAAAACCAAGGAGAAGCCAAGGGCATTCTCCGTAGGCGGTCCTCGCACTAAACCAAGCACATTCTAGTGCATGCGCGGACGTTTCCTTAAACTATCAGGAAACGAATTACAAGACAACACGACACAATTACACACAACAAAATATAACACATAAGTGCAAGTGTGAAATGTGACAAGTGAAGAGAATGCACACATATGCAATGTATGTTAAGTGTGTGTGTGCAGCTAATCTCTTTAAAGAAAAGTAAGCACATAGAAATTTACCTTCGGTGCTTATCAAGACGAGGTCTTCAAAGGGATTGAGCAATAACATCGATACCTAGGCTACCCTTACAAAGAACCCCCAACATGTGGTTTGTCCACGAAATGAGCCAATCAACAAATGGGAACCTTACACATTCGCTATGTGAATGAGACTTCCAACTATGGGATTTGGTACTCGTTTGACACTAATGCTAGTCTTGTAGGCTTTAGTGATACGGATTGGGCAGGAAATTATGATGATAGGAAGAGCACATCGGGCGGTTGCTTCTTCCTAGGCAACAACTTGGTGTCTTGGTTTTGCAAGAAGTAAAACTCGATTTCCTTGTCCACGGCCGAGCCGAATATATAGCCGCGGGGAGTGGATGCACACAACTCCTATGGATGAAGCAAATGCTAGTAGACTACGGATTCAACCAAGGTACTCTCACTCTCTTTTGTGATAACATGAGTGCCATTAATATTTCCAAGAATCCGGTGCAACATTCTAGAACTAAGCATATTGACATCCGCCATCACTTCATTAGAGATCTTGTTGAAAATAAATGCATAGTACTTGAACATGTAGGTACAAATGATCAATTTGCGGACCTATTTACTAAACCCTTAGATGCTACTCGATTTCAAACACTAAGTAGATCTATTGGGATATGTCTTGTGGAGTGATGTGATTTGTATTTGACCCCATTTGGGGAACTCAAGCAAAGAGAGCTATTTTGCATTCTTGTCACTTGCAAAAAATTTGAAATATCTTATGCCTCTTCTTTTAATTGCTTTAGTAAGCTTGGTTGCACATATGTATATATGTTTTCAATTCAATAAGTGTGAATCTTGCTTGTTTACAATCCATGTCATATTTATGTTCAAACATGCATTTTTGGACTAGGAGATGTATATAGGAAGTATGATTTGAATGACCTATGATTATCTCAATGACATGATGATTCTTTAATAACATGCTAATATCAAATGAAAAAGCATGAAATTCATATAACATGCTCACATGAAAAGCATGAATTGATGATTGCATATTCTTAAAATGCAAAACTTGTGTGAAAACTTATGAGACTCAAAATGAATAAAGGATCTTGTATCCGTTCAAAGGAATTTATATTCCAAATGTCTCTCTTTCTTTATTGGTTGAACATGACTACTATCATACGGATATCTTATCCGGAAAAATCAAAAAGGGTGCAATGTCGCTCATGCCATGTTTCGCTTATAAAGTTGGATATAGTTATTCTTAAATTGAAATCAATATATTCTATATCCTTGCTTTACTCATGACTTTGGTGAAATTGGTTTGAATTCCTATTAGAAACCTTTGTCATTTGCTTTGCCAAATACCATTGTATTTTGGACTTGAATGCTACATGTCTTGTATGCAAAGCATGTTTGATTCACACATTTTCTTTCAAATAAATCTCCTTGTTTCTCTCCAATTAATTGAGATGCATAAAGTGACTTATATTAATTATGCAAATCTTGCATGCTACTATCTCTCGTTGCTATGAATGACCCGGTTGGGGACTACTCCTTTGCCTATATCATGACAAAAAGGGGGAGTAGTATATGGTAAAGGGAGTTGCAATATATAGAAGCAATTGTGCATATTGGGGAGACCATTCATTGAGGGGGAGTAACCCGTTGAGGGGAAGCATTGCATACACTTACATTTCATAATGTTGTGCCTAAATTTTTAAAATGCAAATGCTTGTTTTTGTTCTCACTTGATTAATCTCACATTTCACTTGCATTGGCAAATATAGAAATCTTATTTTCAGGGCTTGATTATTCTACAAGAGATTGAAAACTTGAAGTTTTATTTTCTTATCTCTTTGTGTTGTAGAAAATTATTGTTGTCCCGTAGTTTCTATTTTTTTGTGAGGAATCAATGTGAGTGGTGGTTTTGTCACCAATTAGCCAAAGGGGGAGATTGTAAGTTCTCATTTGTTGATTGGCTCATTTCGTGGACAAACCACATGTTGGGGTTCTTTGTAAGGGTAGCTTAGGTATCGATTTTATAGTTCGAAGCCCTTTTGAAGACCTCGAGTTGATGAGCACCAAAGGTAAATTTCTATGTGCTTACTTGTCTTGAAGAGATAGTTGCACACACTCATAACTCATGCATATGTTTAATCCTTGTATGTTATGTTTATTTGTGTTGTGCATTAATGCTAATTTTCATCTCTTCTTGCATGATTAGTTTGATTGCTTATTGCATTGCCCATTGTCTTGTCTTGCATAACATTGGATTTCATGCATTGCAAAGGGTGCTGTTCAAAGCGCTCTACAAAGTGCTGTTCTGAACAGCGCCCACAAGACCTGATGCAAAAATAGTCTTTTTAATGCATCAGGTCTGATGCATTTTGGATGGGCACTGTACGAGCGCTGTACCAAAGCACTGTTCGTATAGCGCCCGATCAAGACCTGATTGCAATTGTGTTTTAAATGCATCAGGTCTGATGCATTTTGAGTGGGCGCTGTACAAGCGCTGTACAGAACCGTTGTTCGTACAGCGCCACTCTGTTTTCCCGAGAGAACAGAGTTGGGGCGCTGTACAGGCGCTATACAAGAGGCGCTCTACGTACAGCGCCCAAGGCAAATATGAGGCCAACTTATCAAAACGACCACACCTTGTTATGGCCCCCTATATATATGCCACTTTGACTTTAGGTCAATCAAGAGAGTTCATATTCAGATTTCATACTTAGGATATTTTTTTAAGAGAAGAAAAATTTCCAATAACTCAAATTTTATTCACTCAAACACTTTTTCATGATCATCAATCATCATCTAGCATCATCCTAGATCATCTAGATGTCTCTTTACATGGATTCTTCATCATACTTTGCTTGGTAAGCTTTTCACTAATATCTTACATATTTTGTGTTTTTCTTAACAAGCAATCTCAATTTATTACTTGTATGATTTTCATATATCTTTTGATACAAGATTGAGATTAGTGTGATGTATGTTTGAGAAGTTGTATTGTGATAGCTAATTAGGTTTTGTGCTTAATCTTGATTAGCTAAACTATTTGATTGAACATGTCATTTAGTTTTTAATATCTAGGATTGTTCTAATTGTATATTAATCATCTTAGATAAGCATATAGGGTTTCCCTTGCTCTATGTTGCATTTGAATATTCATATATTCACTTAGGGTTTTATTCTCTTCATTGAGAAAGTAAGTTTTATGTGTAGCTTCTGGGATTAGGTTGCTTAGATCGTAAGCAAATTGGACTAAGTTCACTCATACCGGGATTAGGTATGTGTGTGATTACTTCTGGGATTAGGTTGTAATCGTTTTACACATTTAGTGGATTCGAGGTTCGAGTGTGGCTTACTTACTAGCCCGTGGTTTTTCCCGTGAGGGTTTCCACATAAAAATCAAGTGTTATTTAATTTCCGCATTTTATACTTGATTTATTGCTTTATCTATTTAGGGGTAATTTCGTAATTTTGACTAACACAAAAAATTGGGTAAAAAGCATAAAATCTATTCACCCCCCCCCCCCCCTCTAGATAGTTTTATACACACCGTGCTATAATTTGTTTCATATATGATTAAAAGTATTGTACCTTTGTCGTGTGATCAGATTGACGTTGCGTCGATGGTAATCCGCAAGATCTTCCAATCCAATCACGAACGTGAATCACCTAGGAGCGTGGTCTCCCTTCTCTTTGAATTATGTACCTGAGGATGGATAACAAAAGCTTTTCCTTTTTCGTTAGTCACTATAAGTTCCAAGAGATTATAAAGAACATTCCAGTCACTTTTGAATTCACAATCCTTAGATCGAAATTCGCGTGAACCTTATTCAAAATTGTGCACAAAGCCTTTTGATGAAAAAGCTACTAGTGCACTGTCGAAATAAGAACGATCTCTTCTCACTTTTCCTCTTGGCCGAATTCTCACACTATTTCTAAGAGTTGGATTTTATTTTTCAAGTAAAAGAAAAATAACTCTCTATCAAGCAATTAGGTTAACCAAAATTTTTTTGATCAATATAACATATATATATATATATATATATCACGAATTCTTGTTGCCCAATAAAGTGTTAGTCCTAGACCAATTCTTCTTGCAAGAATAATATATATATATATATATATATATTGGACTTCTTCTTACCATATAAAATAATATATATCTCGGCTAAGTGCCATATAAATCATATATATATAGCCGAAATCTGCTTGCCATATAATTAATATATTTATATAGCTGAATTCTGCTTGCCATATAAATAATATATATATTGCCGAATTCTGCTTGCCATATAAATTTAGGGTGGCCGAATTCTTCTACCAAACAGGATTTATGCCTTTTGACCTAAATCCTAACCCTAGGTAGATTTTCTTAGAATTCCAAACCCTAATCCAACTATTTAGTGTATTTGTGACTCTATCAAAGACTTCCTAATTTGACTAGATAAATAAATTCCTTTTATTTATCTACTTACCAAATAAAGTCTTTAATATTTATTATACTACCAACAATAGTATAATACTAGAAAACATATTTCCTAGTCAGAAAAAGATTTTGATTCTTAATTAATTAATTAATCAATCAATTAATTAATTTCCATTTAATCAAATAATAAAATAAAATAATATATTATGCTATTTTTTAAGCCTTGCCGCCCATACACAAAGATAGGCCCAAATATTATTTTTTTCATTTTATTAAATCCATTGGACATTTAATTAAAAGGCCCACATGTGAACTAGGCCCACTCTTACTAAAAGAAACAAGCTCACATGCCTTAATACAATTCTAGATGGACCCATAATTAGTCCGGTATAATATATCAAGTGATCTATGCAAGTCCGTGTGGATTGGGGATCATGGCGGGCTTATCTCAATTTAAGCTTCAATAGACATAACCTAATCTCAATTTACAAATGATTTACTTAGGTTCAATTTATTAATTTTAGTTCATTCCACTAAAGAACTAAAATTGCACTCTTAAATAAAGATAGAATAAGTAAATCATTCTCATTCTTACCCTAGACAATCTTATAGGAGATAGTGAATCCTCGTGAAAAATATCAGTAATCGCCAATAGCTCATAGACCGCCTGTAGCTCTCAAAGTTACCATTTTTATTCATATAACCACATTTTGAACTTGGATATATATTATGACTTGTCCAGAAGTCATCTTTCAATAGTCACTATTGAAAACTCAATGTTAAGATTTAATATCCAATACCTCAAAACATCCATATGATGATATTCTACTCACATTTAATAAATGGAGCCACGATGTCCATATCTATAAATGAAGTCCTCTATCGATTAGCAAATGAATACCAGCAAACTATCGAGGATAGACTATGCTATATAATCGTACTCATTGATAGCTCAAATGATAACACTTGTAACCATAAGTCCATCATTTATCTCAGGATTAAGATAGACTCTCCGATTGTCCTGATAATGAAAAAACTTTTATCTACTGACGGTTCTAGATAAAGTATTTCATTGTGATCCTGTTCAATGCACCTAATGCACTAGATTCTTTTACTCGAAGACCCTCCGATGATTTTAGACTCATCATAACACATTTGATCCCACTCAAATGCTAGCAAAAGAATTTTACAACTTTAACAAGATAAAGGTGCCCAACCTTTAACTTAAGTTGTGAACATTATTCAAGACTAACTAAAGAATTGTGTCTACCTCATACATATCCAGATGCATGAACAATTCTTCTTTTCTCATAGTCTTTTGACCTTATGATTATTTACGTTGACAATTATAGTTATAAATGCTATAAGATTTTGTTAAAACAAAAATCACTTTATTAATATGATAAGATTGTCAATTACAATATTACACTCTTGCTATTAAGCATAATCCTAACAGTCGGTACCCACGCGTCGGTACCGCTGCTGGATCACGTGCATGTGCCGCGATCTGTGTCAAGTGTAGCCTCTGATGATTTCGCCATGCATGCCGTGGTGGGTGCACCTTGCCTCTGGAGTGGTCCCCCACTGTGAAACTTTCTAGAGCCCACATGTCATGTGTACCGCAGTGCAAACACCCTGTCTGTACAACGGCACGCATAGCGGTTGTGACAGGTTTTAGTTTTCCATGTGCAAAACGACGTCAGTTCTCTTTGGGGCTTATATATATATACATTTATATATATGTTGCTTTCTCTTCTTGGTAGACCTAGAGCTTAGAAATTCACACCTTTGAGAAGCTTAAGAGTGTCTTGCAATAAAAGCAACAAAGAACCCATTTTCATTCACCCAAACCCATTTCCATGTGCATCAAACATCATCTAGTATCATCTAGCATCATCTAGCTTCATCTAGGATGTGTTCTTGACCGTGTCAAATATGTTGTATATTTTGGCCCTCATATCCTTACCCTTTGTCTCGTTTTTATGTGTTTTTGTGTCTCATATGAGCTCTTTGTTTATAATTACAAGCATTTGTACATTTCTAGTGTAGGAAATAGTATTTGGGACTTTCGTGTGAAAAAGGGGTCATATGATGCAAAAAGAGGTCAAGAACCAGCATAAGCTCCAAAAGTGTTGGTACAGTACGGGTCAGCCACTCGCACTCCACCCGCACTGTTGACAGGAACCGGGAGCTGCTTAGCTAAAGAAAAGATAAAGTACGGGTACAGTGCGGGTCAACCACCCGCACTCCACCCGCACACTACCCACGCAGTTGAAGAAATCTGCAAAAGTGTGATGGTCCTTTACCCGCACACTACCCGCATAATTGAAAACATCAGTCAAATTGTGCTGGTCCCTTACCCGCACACTACCAGCGTAGTACGTGCCCAAATCAAAGGCTGAAAGGTCAAAGAGTTGATAAAGTGCGGGTCCCTAAACCGCACATCACCCGCACTCTTGCCCAGATCTGGGACCTGATACTTTGAAGAAATAGATAAAGTGCGGGTTAGTGCGGGTCCCTAAACTACATTCCACCCGCACTCTGCGCACGCCAGCTTCAGTTTTTAAGCATTTGTGACCTATTTTTGTAACCTATATAAATAGAAAGTTGTCTTAGATCGAAAAGGCATCCTTTAACACTTAGAATTTCTGACACTTACTTGTTTTAGGTCTAAAAACACTTTCCCTCTCATCCAAACCCATTCTCTACTCACCAAAGGTAACTAGGAGGATTGGATTAAAGCTTTAAGGAAGGAGATACTCTTCAAGGGTTTTCTTTCAATCTCTTCTCTTAGTTTATTTATTGTAATGAACATGAGTAGTTAAATCCTCCACTAAGGGGTTGATGTGATTATTTTGATGGATGTTGGGCTTTTGTAAATAAACTATATATTATATATTCATATTTATCTCTTTGTTCTATTCTCTTGTATGAATTATTTTCCTTTGATTTGCTTGTCTTGGATATACCCTCTTAGCAAGTTTTCTTTGGATTCTATTTGTGTAGGCAACTAGGTATACACCCTATTTGGTTGTTTATTGCTTTATTGAATGGAAGAGATTTCTGGAATTTCGACTCAACAACCGTGGTCTTAATCTAACCTCGAACGGGTGACCTTCACTATACACCCTAGGTTGGCACTTGTGAGCGGATTAGAAGCCTTCACTATACACCCTAGGTTGGCTACATTAGTGGTTTTACGAGAACTAACCTTCGGGTAGAATCCGATTGAATAACCTCGAGCCTCATCTAATCTTAAACGGGTGGCCTTCGCTATACACCCTAGGTCGGCCACTTATGAAAGAATTAGAAGTCATCACTATACAACCTTGGATGGCTACGTTAGTAATAGGTTGAGCCCTTGATAGATAGATGAGCATTCATGGTTAGAATCCTTGTAAGGATTCCCGTTGTTTTTAATTGGCTTATTTCGTGATCAAACCATATGTGGGGGTTCTTTGTAAGGGTAGCCTAAGTATCGGTCTTAATGTTCGAAGCCCTTTGAAGACCTCGTGTTGATAAGCACCGAAGGTAAATTTCTATGTGCTTACCTTTCTTTGAAGAGATTTAGAAGCACACACACACTTTGCATTCTTACATTTGTGTGCATTCTCTTCATATGTCACATTACACACTAGCACTTTGATTGTTATATCTTGTTGTGTATTTATGTGTCTTGTAATTCGTTTCCCGATAGTGTTCGGAAACGTCCGCGCATGCACTAGAATGTGCTTGGTTTTGCGCGAAGACCGCCCACGGAGAATGCCCTTGGCTTCTCCTTGGTTTTCACCTCTGTTGGTGATTGGCGGTTATGATCGGCGGCCTGGCCGCCGAATGGAACCGCCGTTTGCTTCTAGGAGCAATTCTACGGTCACGATCGGCGGTCACGACCGCCGTTCGAAACCGCCGTTCATACCTGATCGATTTCGATCTCTCGGGTCTGATTCGGCGGTTAGGATCGGCGGTCACGAAACCGCCGAATTAACCGCCGTTTATGCTCTGTTCTTCACGAGCTCAATTCGGCGGTCATTATCGGCGGCCTGGCCGCCGATTGAAACCGCCGAACGGTGCGTTTCAAGGGCAAACTTGTCTTTTCACTTGCCCTTTTCTTGATGTCTATAAATATCACACTTTCTCATTTTCAGATTTAATGTTCTTTAACTCTAAGAACCCTAAACTTAAAAGAGAGACATTTGAGAGAAAATCAAATCAAGAACACCTTTTTAACACTCAAAAACCATTCTCATATGCATCAAAATATCATCTAGCATTTTCTAGCTTAGTTAGGATGCTTGCTTGCATGGGTTTTGGTCAACACATATTCTTTGGTAAGTTCTTCACTATTATCATACATAATTAGTGTTTTATTTATCATTGACATCTCTTATATTATTTGTATGCTCTTGAATATATTCTAGATACAAATTAGAGATTGTTGTGTTGACATGATTGAGTGTTGTATTTTTGATAGCTATCTAGGTTTTGTTAATCTATGTTTAGCTAAGCTATTTGACATGTCATCTAGCTTTTAATATCTAGGATTGAATTAATTGCATATTCACTATCCTAGATAAGCATATAGAGTAACCTAGCTCTTAATTGCATTTTGGATATTTTATATATTCACATAGGTTGTATATTCTCTTCATAGAGAAAGTAAGTCTTGTGTGTAGCATCCGGGATTAGGTTGCTTAGAACGCAAGCAAATTGGACTAGGTTCACTCATACCGGGATTAGGTAGGTGTGTGATTACTTCCGGGATTAGGTTGTAATCGTTTGCACATTTAGTGGATTCGAGGTTCGAGTGTGGCTTACTTACATAGCCCGTGGTTTTTCCCGTGAGGGTTTCCACGTAAAAACCAAGTGTTGTTTTAATTTCCGCACCATATTACAATTGCTTGGTTATATTATCTTGAGGGCATTTTCGTAATTTTGACTAACACGAAAAATTGGGTAAAAAGCGTAAAATCTATTCACCCCCCCTCTAGATAGCTTTATACACACCGTGCTATTATTTGTTTCAATTGGTATCAGAGCGGGTTCCTAGACATACATAGGTGATCCTTGCTTTTTGGTGTGTTTTGCATTTTGTGTGATTTTTTGATTTATTCATACATTTTGCATTCATCTCATTTGCATTCATCCAAACACTATGAGTGGTTTCGGGATGAGCAAAGAGGGAGCGTCGAGCGTGAGGCCACCGTTGCTCACCGGTGATAATTACTCCTCATGGAAGGGGAAGATGGAAGCATACATATGCCAAATCCATGATAGGGCATGGATGGCGGTTGAAGATGGATATGCTCCACCTATGATGACTTCTACGGATGGAGGAGAAGAAGTTCTCAAGCCTAAGGCACAGTGGAGTCCTCAAGAATTTATTGACTCCATGTGGAACAACAAGGCTATTCATGCCATCCGATGTGCAGTGAGTGAAAATCAGTACAAACTGATTCAAATTACTAGGATTGCTAAAGAGGCATGGGACATCCTAGAAGTTGCACATGAAGGCACCGAGGTTGTCAAGGACTCAAAGCTTCAAGTCCTTCAAACTCGGTTTGAGACCATTAGGATGGAAGAGCACGAGCACTTCAATGACTTCCAAGTGAGACTAATGGACATTGTGAACCAAAGTCACCAACTTGGTGATCCTTACTCGGATAGAAGAATCAAGCAAAAGATCATGCGATCACTTCCCGAGAGGTTCGAACCCAAAGTGACGGCTTTAGAAGAAAATGACACTTACAAGGAAATGAAGCCGAGTGAAGTCATTGGAAGACTTCTAGCCTATGAATCAAGAAAGGCTACCACATCTCCTCCTAAGAAGAAAAAGGATATTGCCTTGAAGACATCCAAGATGGAAGAGGAGGAGGATGACTCATATGAAGACATGGCACTCATTGCCAAAGGATTCAAGAAGTTCTTGAATCTTCAAAAGAGTGATTATGGCTCAAAGGGGAATGACTTCAAGAAGAAGAAGTCCACTATTAAGAATGTCAAGCCATATCATGAGATGTCTTCAAGAGAGAAGATTCAATGCTACGAATGTGGAGGATTCGGGCATATCTCCAAGGAATGTGCTAACTTGGAAGATGAAAGAGAGGAGGTCGCCACTTCAAGTAATAGTGATGAAGAGATTGTGGCAAAATTCTTGGCATTAGGTTGCTCTCACAAGCGGGACAACAAAGTGAAAGTTGTTGAAGGAAGTCCCTCAAGCTTGAATGATTGTGAGAACAACTATTTTGCCTTTCCGATCTCCTACAATAAAGAAGAGAATGAGAGTCAAGAAGAAAGTGACTCTAATAAAGACGACTCTTCATCTAACTCCTCACATGGATATGTGAAGAAAAAGGTTCTAGATAAACACCTCACTGAGTTTAAAAGCTTAGCAATGAAGACCAAGGAAAAGATACGAAGATTGAGAGAAGAGAATCTAGACCTTGAAGCTCATGTTGACCACTTAAGTGAACAAGTGGATAGATCCAAGAATATTGAAGATAAGCTAAGAAAGGAGTTAGACTTATCTAAGAGGAATGAAGAAGAATTAAAAAGAGAGCTTGAAGAGGCTAAAGGATCAAGGACTAGGATAGTTTCTAGCACCGAAAAACTTGACCACATGTTAAGTGTTGGAAAGAGTCCGTGTGATAAGAGAGGTCTTGGGTTTGAAGATAGTAAGGAGTCCTCCACTCCTAACAAGACCATGTTTGTCAAAAGCTTGAGCTACAAAGAAGATTCACCGGTGCAAACTCCTAGGAAGAAGATTGAGCTAGGACAATGCTCTCATAGTGCACAAGTGAAGGTAGCTCCAAGAAGACAACCTCAAGCTCAACCTACAAGAGTTCCTCATGCTAACTTCCCTCAAACTCAAATCCATCAAGGGAAGAGACCAATCATGCAAACTCAACCGTGGAAGCAACCAAGTCTTGGTCAACAACAAAGAAGGAGAAATCCTATCCAACAACCAAGACAACCACAAAGACATGGGAAGGCTCCTATACATGCACAAGGACATGGTATGATTCCTAACTTTGTCCCTACATGTCATTTTTGTGGTGTTGATGGTCATATTAGACCAAAGTGCTTTCGTTACATTAAAATGTGTAGAGTTAAAAGCATGATTGAGAAAAAGAAAGCTAGAGCTAGAATGCATACTCATAGGAAGGAAGAAATTCATTTACATGATCCTATGACATCTAGATCTCTAGAACAATTGACCACTAGGAAGAAAAATGTCACACCTATGTGGATAAGGAAAAATGAACCCGCTTGCTACGAGACTATCAAGTCTCAAATAGGTTCATCCAAGCCAAATGGACTTGGGAGGTCTATAGGACCTCATGACCTTCATTGTTGAAGGTTGATGATTGACCCCATATGGGGAACTCAAGCAAAGAGAGCTATTTTGCATTCTTGTATCTTGCAAAAAATTTGAAATATCTTATGCCTCTTCTTTTAATTGCTTGAGTAAGCTTGGTTGTACATATGTATATATGTTTTAAAATTCCATAAGTGTGAACCTTGCTTGTCTACAATCCATGTCATATTTATGTTCAAACATGCATTTTTGGACTAGGAGATTTACATAGGAAGTATGATGTGAATGACCTATAGTTTTCTCCATGACATGATGATTCTTTAATAACATGCTAATGTCAAATGAAAAAGCATGAAATTCATATAACATGCTCACATGAAAAGCATGAATTGATGATTGCATATTCTTAAAAATGCAAAACTTGTGTGAAAACTTATGAGACTCAAAATGAATAAAGGATCTTGTATCCATTCAAAGGAATTTACATTCCAAATGTCTCTCTTTCTTTATTAGTTGAACATGGTTACTATCATACGGATAATTTTATCCGGAAAAATCAAATAGGGTGCAAAGTCGCTCATGCCATGTTTCGCTTATAAAGTTGGATATAGTTGCTCTTAAATTGAAATCAATAATCTCTATATCCTTGCTTTTCCCATGACATTGGTGAAATTGGTTTGAATTCTTATTAGAAACCTTTGTCATTTGCTTTGCCAAATACCATTGTATTTTGGACTTGAATGCTATATGTCTTGTATGCAAAGCATGTTGAATTCACACATTTTCTCAAAATAAATCTCCTTGTTTCTCTCAAATTAATTGAAGTGCATAAAGTGACTTATATGTATATGCATATCTTGCATGCTTCTATCTCTCGTTGCTATGAGTGACCCAATTGGGGACTACTCCTTTGCCTATATCATGACAAAAAGGGGGAGTAGGATATGGTAAGGGGAGGTGCAAAATATAGAAGCTTTTGTGCACTTTGGGGAAAACATACATTGAGGGGGAGTAACCCGTTGAGGGGGAGCATTGCATTTATCATACATTGCATACATTTGGTAATGTTGTGCCTAAATTCTAAAAATGCAAATGCTTGGTATTGTTCTCACATGATTAATCTCACACTTTTCTTGTATTAGAAATGTTAGAAACTCTTTTCAGGGATTGATTATTCTACAAGAGAATTGAAGACTTCAAGTTGCATTATCTTATCTCTTTGTATTGTAGAATATCATTATAGTCCCGTAGTTTCTATTTTTTTGTGAGGAATCATTGTGAGTGATGGTTTTGTCACGAAATAGCCAAAGGGGGAGATTGTAAGGATTCCCGTTGTTTTTAATTGGCTTATTTCGTGATCAAACCATATGTGGGGGTTCTTTGTAAGGGTAGCCTAAGTATCGGTCTTAATGTTCGAAGCCCTTTGAAGACCTCGTGTTGATAAGCACCGAAGGTAAATTTCTATGTGCTTACCTTTCTTTGAAGAGATTTAGAAGCACACACACACTTTGCATTCTTACATTTGTGTGCATTCTCTTCATATGTCACATTACACACTAGCACTTTGATTGTTATATCTTGTTGTGTATTTATGTGTCTTGTAATTCGTTTCCCGATAGTGTTCGGAAACGTCCGCGCATGCACTAGAATGTGCTTGGTTTTGCGCGAAGACCGCCCACGGAGAATGCCCTTGGCTTCTCCTTGGTTTTCACCTCTGTTGGTGATTGGCGGTTATGATCGGCGGCCTGGCCGCCGAATGGAACCGCCGTTTGCTTCTAGGAGCAATTCTACGATCACGATCGGCGGTCACGACCGCCGTTCGAAACCGCCGTTCATACCTGATCGATTTCGATCTCTCGGGTCTGATTCGGCGGTTAGGATCGGCGGTCACGAAACCGCCGAATTAACCGCCGTTTATGCTCTGTTCTTCACGAGCTCAATTCGGCGGTCATTATCGGCGGCCTGGCCGCCGATTGAAACCGCCGAACGGTGCGTTTCAAGGGCAAACTTGTCTTTTCACTTGCCCTTTTCTTGATGTCTATAAATATCACACTTTCTCATTTTCAGATTTAATGTTCTTTAACTCTAAGAACCCTAAACTTAAAAGAGAGACATTTGAGAGAAAATCAAATCAAGAACACCTTTTTAACACTCAAAAACCATTCTCATATGCATCAAAATATCATCTAGCATTTTCTAGCTTAGTTAGGATGCTTGCTTGCATGGGTTTTGGTCAACACATATTCTTTGGTAAGTTCTTCACTATTATCATACATAATTAGTGTTTTATTTATCATTGACATCTCTTATATTATTTGTATGCTCTTGAATATATTCTAGATACAAATTAGAGATTGTTGTGTTGACATGATTGAGTGTTGTATTTTTGATAGCTATCTAGGTTTTGTTAATCTATGTTTAGCTAAGCTATTTGACATGTCATCTAGCTTTTAATATCTAGGATTGAATTAATTGCATATTCACTATCCTAGATAAGCATATAGAGTAACCTAGCTCTTAATTGCATTTTGGATATTTTATATATTCACATAGGTTGTATATTCTCTTCATAGAGAAAGTAAGTCTTGTGTGTAGCATCCGGGATTAGGTTGCTTAGAACGCAAGCAAATTGGACTAGGTTCACTCATACCGGGATTAGGTAGGTGTGTGATTACTTCCGGGATTAGGTTGTAATCGTTTGCACATTTAGTGGATTCGAGGTTCGAGTGTGGCTTACTTACATAGCCCGTGGTTTTTCCCGTGAGGGTTTCCACGTAAAAACCAAGTGTTGTTTTAATTTCCGCACCATATTACAATTGCTTGGTTATATTATCTTGAGGGCATTTTCGTAATTTTGACTAACACGAAAAATTGGGTAAAAAGCGTAAAATCTATTCACCCCCCTCTAGATAGCTTTATACACACCGTGCTATTATTTGTTTCAATTGGTATCAGAGCGGGTTCCTAGACATACATAGGTGATCCTTGCTTTTTGGTGTGTTTTGCATTTTGTGTGATTTTTTGATTTATTCATACATTTTGCATTCATCTCATTTGCATTCATCCAAACACTATGAGTGGTTTCGGGATGAGCAAAGAGGGAGCGTCGAGCGTGAGGCCACCGTTGCTCACCGGTGATAATTACTCCTCATGGAAGGGGAAGATGGAAGCATACATATGCCAAATCCATGATAGGGCATGGATGGCGGTTGAAGATGGATATGCTCCACCTATGATGACTTCTACGGATGGAGGAGAAGAAGTTCTCAAGCCTAAGGCACAGTGGAGTCCTCAAGAATTTATTGACTCCATGTGGAACAACAAGGCTATTCATGCCATCCGATGTGCAGTGAGTGAAAATCAGTACAAACTGATTCAAATTACTAGGATTGCTAAAGAGGCATGGGACATCCTAGAAGTTGCACATGAAGGCACCGAGGTTGTCAAGGACTCAAAGCTTCAAGTCCTTCAAACTCGGTTTGAGACCATTAGGATGGAAGAGCACGAGCACTTCAATGACTTCCAAGTGAGACTAATGGACATTGTGAACCAAAGTCACCAACTTGGTGATCCTTACTCGGATAGAAGAATCAAGCAAAAGATCATGCGATCACTTCCCGAGAGGTTCGAACCCAAAGTGACGGCTTTAGAAGAAAATGACACTTACAAGGAAATGAAGCCGAGTGAAGTCATTGGAAGACTTCTAGCCTATGAATCAAGAAAGGCTACCACATCTCCTCATAAGAAGAAAAAGGATATTGCCTTGAAGACATCCAAGATGGAAGAGGAGGAGGATGACTCATATGAAGACATGGCACTCATTGCCAAAGGATTCAAGAAGTTCTTGAATCTTCAAAAGAGTGATTATGGCTCAAAGGGGAATGACTTCAAGAAGAAGAAGTCCACTATTAAGAATGTCAAGCCATATCATGAGATGTCTTCAAGAGAGAAGATTCAATGCTACGAATGTGGAGGATTCGGGCATATCTCCAAGGAATGTGCTAACTTGGAAGATGAAAGAGAGGAGGTCGCCACTTCAAGTAATAGTGATGAAGAGATTGTGGCAAAATTCTTGGCATTAGGTTGCTCTCACAAGCGGGACAACAAAGTGAAAGTTGTTGAAGGAAGTCCCTCAAGCTTGAATGATTGTGAGAACAACTATTTTGCCTTTCCGATCTCCTACAATAAAGAAGAGAATGAGAGTCAAGAAGAAAGTGACTCTAATAAAGACGACTCTTCATCTAACTCCTCACATGGATATGTGAAGAAAAAGGTTCTAGATAAACACCTCACTGAGTTTAAAAGCTTAGCAATGAAGACCAAGGAAAAGATACGAAGATTGAGAGAAGAGAATCTAGACCTTGAAGCTCATGTTGACCACTTAAGTGAACAAGTGGATAGATCCAAGAATATTGAAGATAAGCTAAGAAAGGAGTTAGACTTATCTAAGAGGAATGAAGAAGAATTAAAAAGAGAGCTTGAAGAGGCTAAAGGATCAAGGACTAGGATAGTTTCTAGCACCGAAAAACTTGACCACATGTTAAGTGTTGGAAAGAGTCCGTGTGATAAGAGAGGTCTTGGGTTTGAAGATAGTAAGGAGTCCTCCACTCCTAACAAGACCATGTTTGTCAAAAGCTTGAGCTACAAAGAAGATTCACCGGTGCAAACTCCTAGGAAGAAGATTGAGCTAGGACAATGCTCTCATAGTGCACAAGTGAAGGTAGCTCCAAGAAGACAACCTCAAGCTCAACCTACAAGAGTTCCTCATGCTAACTTCCCTCAAACTCAAATCCATCAAGGGAAGAGACCAATCATGCAAACTCAACCGTGGAAGCAACCAAGTCTTGGTCAACAACAAAGAAGGAGAAATCCTATCCAACAACCAAGACAACCACAAAGACATGGGAAGGCTCCTATACATGCACAAGGACATGGTATGATTCCTAACTTTGTCCCTACATGTCATTTTTGTGGTGTTGATGGTCATATTAGACCAAAGTGCTTTCGTTACATTAAAATGTGTAGAGTTAAAAGCATGATTGAGAAAAAGAAAGCTAGAGCTAGAATGCATACTCATAGGAAGGAAGAAATTCATTTACATGATCCTATGACATCTAGATCTCTAGAACAATTGACCACTAGGAAGAAAAATGTCACACCTATGTGGATAAGGAAAAATGAACCCGCTTGCTACGAGACTATCAAGTCTCAAATAGGTTCATCCAAGCCAAATGGACTTGGGAGGTCTATAGGACCTCATGACCTTCATTGTTGAAGGTTGATGATTGACCCCATATGGGGAACTCAAGCAAAGAGAGCTATTTTGCATTCTTGTATCTTGCAAAAAATTTGAAATATCTTATGCCTCTTCTTTTAATTGCTTGAGTAAGCTTGGTTGTACATATGTATATATGTTTTAAAATTCCATAAGTGTGAACCTTGCTTGTCTACAATCCATGTCATATTTATGTTCAAACATGCATTTTTGGACTAGGAGATTTACATAGGAAGTATGATGTGAATGACCTATAGTTTTCTCCATGACATGATGATTCTTTAATAACATGCTAATGTCAAATGAAAAAGCATGAAATTCATATAACATGCTCACATGAAAAGCATGAATTGATGATTGCATATTCTTAAAAATGCAAAACTTGTGTGAAAACTTATGAGACTCAAAATGAATAAAGGATCTTGTATCCATTCAAAGGAATTTACATTCCAAATGTCTCTCTTTCTTTATTAGTTGAACATGGTTACTATCATACGGATAATTTTATCCGGAAAAATCAAATAGGGTGCAAAGTCGCTCATGCCATGTTTCGCTTATAAAGTTGGATATAGTTGCTCTTAAATTGAAATCAATAATCTCTATATCCTTGCTTTTCCCATGACATTGGTGAAATTGGTTTGAATTCTTATTAGAAACCTTTGTCATTTGCTTTGCCAAATACCATTGTATTTTGGACTTGAATGCTATATGTCTTGTATGCAAAGCATGTTGAATTCACACATTTTCTCAAAATAAATCTCCTTGTTTCTCTCAAATTAATTGAAGTGCATAAAGTGACTTATATGTATATGCATATCTTGCATGCTTCTATCTCTCGTTGCTATGAGTGACCCAATTGGGGACTACTCCTTTGCCTATATCATGACAAAAAGGGGGAGTAGGATATGGTAAGGGGAGGTGCAAAATATAGAAGCTTTTGTGCACTTTGGGGAAAACATACATTGAGGGGGAGTAACCCGTTGAGGGGGAGCATTGCATTTATCATACATTGCATACATTTGGTAATGTTGTGCCTAAATTCTAAAAATGCAAATGCTTGGTATTGTTCTCACATGATTAATCTCACACTTTTCTTGTATTAGAAATGTTAGAAACTCTTTTCAGGGATTGATTATTCTACAAGAGAATTGAAGACTTCAAGTTGCATTATCTTATCTCTTTGTATTGTAGAATATCATTATAGTCCCGTAGTTTCTATTTTTTTGTGAGGAATCATTGTGAGTGATGGTTTTGTCACGAAATAGCCAAAGGGGGAGATTGTAAGGATTCCCGTTGTTTTTAATTGGCTTATTTCGTGATCAAACCATATGTGGGGGTTCTTTGTAAGGGTAGCCTAAGTATCGGTCTTAATGTTCGAAGCCCTTTGAAGACCTCATGTTGATAAGCACCGAAGGTAAATTTCTATGTGCTTACCTTTCTTTGAAGAGATTTAGAAGCACACACACACTTTGCATTCTTACATTTGTGTGCATTCTCTTCATATGTCACATTACACACTAGCACTTTGATTGTTATATCTTGTTGTGTATTTATGTGTCTTATAATTCGTTTCCCGATAGTGTTCGGAAACGTCCGCGCATGCACTAGAATGTGCTTGGTTTTGCGCGAAGACCGCCCACGGAGAATGCCCTTGGCTTCTCCTTGGTTTTCACCTCTGTTGGTGATTGGCGGTTATGATCGGCGGCCTGGCCGCCGAATGGAACCGCCGTTTGCTTCTAGGAGCAATTCTACGGTCACAATCGGCGGTCACGACCGCCGTTCGAAACCGCCGTTCATACCTGATCGATTTCGATCTCTCGGGTCTGATTCGGCGGTTAGGATCGGCGGTCACGAAACCGCCGAATTAACCGCCGTTTATGCTCTGTTCTTCACGAGCTCAATTCGGCGGTCATTATCGGCGGCCTGGCCGCCGATTGAAACCGCCGAACGGTGCGTTTCAAGGGCAAACTTGTCTTTTCACTTGCCCTTTTCTTGATGTCTATAAATATCACACTTTCTCATTTTCAGATTTAATGTTCTTTAACTCTAAGAACCCTAAACTTAAAAGAGAGACATTTGAGAGAAAATCAAATCAAGAACACCTTTTTAACACTCAAAAACCATTCTCATATGCATCAAAATATCATCTAGCATTTTCTAGCTTAGTTAGGATGCTTGCTTGCATGGGTTTTGGTCAACACATATTCTTTGGTAAGTTCTTCACTATTATCATACATAATTAGTGTTTTATTTATCATTGACATCTCTTATATTATTTGTATGCTCTTGAATATATTCTAGATACAAATTAGAGATTGTTGTGTTGACATGATTGAGTGTTGTATTTTTGATAGCTATCTAGGTTTTGTTAATCTATGTTTAGCTAAGCTATTTGACATGTCATCTAGCTTTTAATATCTAGGATTGAATTAATTGCATATTCACTATCCTAGATAAGCATATAGAGTAACCTAGCTCTTAATTGCATTTTGGATATTTTATATATTCACATAGGTTGTATATTCTCTTCATAGAGAAAGTAAGTCTTGTGTGTAGCATCCGGGATTAGGTTGCTTAGAACGCAAGCAAATTGGACTAGGTTCACTCATACCGGGATTAGGTAGGTGTGTGATTACTTCCGGGATTAGGTTGTAATCGTTTGCACATTTAGTGGATTCGAGGTTCGAGTGTGGCTTACTTACATAGCCCGTGGTTTTTCCCGTGAGGGTTTCCACGTAAAAACCAAGTGTTGTTTTAATTTCCGCACCATATTACAATTGCTTGGTTATATTATCTTGAGGGCATTTTCGTAATTTTGACTAACACGAAAAATTGGGTAAAAAGCGTAAAATCTATTCACCCCCCCTCTAGATAGCTTTATACACACCGTGCTATTATTTGTTAGAATCCTAAATGAGCAACTAACACTATACACCCTAGGTTAGTTGCTTAGGAGGGATTAATCGCTAGTAGGAGGTCTTCACTATACACCCTAGGTTGATCCCTTGCTAGAGATAAATAACCTACTCTACACACCCTAAGTTGGTTACATTTGTTATAACGTGCTTAATTACGAGTTTGTTTCATTTGCCCAAGGTTCGCTTACAAGTCCGTTAACTCCTTAGTACATATCATCATACATTCATCACATTACTAACTTGGTTGCATTCTAATTTAAACATTAATTGTAGCTTGCATCTTAGTGTTAATCTTTTCTTAACAAAACCATTGATACTTTTCTTTTATGCATACTAGTTTTATTAATCCTAATCTAGTCATCACTACCTCCAATCCTTGTGGATCACACCCCACTTACCGCTATACTTGTGTTTTTCCCAAACCATTTAGGGCTTTGTGAGGTTTTTATACATGTCTTTTGACAAGTGAATTTATACATACAAACGACCTTCGTCAGTTTTTGCATGGGTCTTCTTCAACACACATGACCTGGTAAGGTATAACACCATTTTCATCTATTCTAGTGTTCTTACTTAGCCAGATAGCTCATTTATGACTTGTTAGCATCTAAACTGAGTTTTTATCTACATGTTGAGCTTTTGTATTGATTGATTGGGTTGTTGTATTGTGATAACAATTGCATCTAAGATTGCTTTTATTCTATATAGCTAAGTGTAAGTTCCTAATATTTTGATTGGCTTATTTCGTTGACAAACCACATTTGGGGATGATTTTGTGATTGGTAGCTTAGGTCCTCGATGGCAAGCTTCCAAGCATCTCGGTGACTTCAAGAGCAAGAGTGAAAGGTAAATCACTTGACTTACCTCTTAAATAGATTAGTTTGCACACACACATTTCATGCATTTGTACCTCAATGTTTATGTGTGCATTCCTCTCACAACGACACTTGCACTTCATGTTAGTCTTAAGTGTGGTGTTTTTCGTTTTCCGGTTATGTGATCGGAAACGTCCACGCTTGTACGATGGTTTGTGTAAGGTTTATATTTGTGTTGGCATAAATTCCATATCAAAATGTGTTTCTCTTGTAATGTTTAGTGGTTCGTATATTGAAGAATTAAGAAGACGAAGGATGTCTCAACCACAATTCATTCAAGAAGCCGGCTTTTAAGAGATTCGTGCATCATTGTTCAACAAAGGTAATAAAGGATCTCATATCTCTTACAAGGCTAGGCACACACACACACATAGCATTCTTGTGTGTTCCTTCATGATTAAACATCACTTATGTTTCACTTTCACACACTTGACAAAATATGCTCATGCATTCATACTATATTGGTAATATTTTGTTTATTGCATTTTTCTAGGACTATGTCTGGAAATCAGCATATGTGTGTGTATTTGTGCTTGTATGTTTTCGTATTTTTGTACGTGGACTTGAACATGTTTGTAAGGATTCCCATTATTGATTGGCTTATTTCGTGGTCAAACCACATGTTGGGGTTTGGTTGTAAGGGTAGTCTAGGTGTTTGTTGAAGATCAAGACCCTTTCCAAGACCTCAAGAGGACAAGCACCAAAGGTATATATCTAGTGCTTACATTGGCTTGAAGAGATATAGTTGCACACACACACAACATGCATAACTCTTATTCTTGTATGGTGTGTTTATATTTTGTGTGCATTGTGCTTTATTGATTTATTCAATATCTCTTCTTGCATGTTGAATTGATTGCATCTTGTTATATGATAATGCCATGACATGTTAGGCATTAGGATGCATTCAATACCCACACTTGCACTTCATGTATGTTAGCTTTTAGTGTGGAGTAATTCGTTTCCCTAAGGATGTTCGGAAACGTCCGCGCGTGCACGGTAATGTGCTTTGATTTGCGCGATGATCGCCGGTGGAGATGCCTTTGGCTTCTCCTTGGTTTCACCATTTTTGGTGAATCGGCGGTTACGTTCGGCGGCCTTGCCGCCGTTCGAAACCGCCGAATGAGACCTGATTGAAATATATCTCTCGGGTCCAAAACGGCGGTTGGGATCGGCGGTTTCCATACCGCCGAATGAAGTCGCCGAAGTTCCCCTGTTCCACACGGGAGCCATTCGGCGGTTCATTTCGGCGGCCTGGCCGCCGAATGAAACCGCCGATCGGTGCGTTTCAAGGGCAAAATTGTATTTTCACCTGCCCTGTTTTTGGTCTCTATAAATACATCCTTATCTCTGGTTCAGAACACAAGTCTTTGATCATTAGAACCCTAGAGAGATATTTAGAGAGACTTGAGAGAGAAAGCTTAAAGATCATATCTTTATCTCTCTAAACCCATCCCCACATGCATAAATCTTCATCTAAGCATCATCTAGGATCATCTAGCATATGCTAATGCATGGGACTTCTTCAACACACATGGTATGATTTGTTGAACACTTTTATCTTACATAATTAGTGTTTCTACTTATCAATTTTATCTCATATTTTACTTATATGTGTTTAGATTAATTTCTACATATAAGATTGAGATTATGTGTTGATTGGGTTTTTATTTGTTAGCTAGGCTTTAATGTTCATATGCCATCTAGCTAATTGATCTCATTTATTGATTGAGATTATTGTTCATAGCTTATTTGATTAGGTCATTATTGCCTAAAAGCTATGCCATGAACATTCTTGTGTGATGTATTGATAACTAGGTTGATAGATTATTTTTTAATCAACTAGTTAATCCTTTGAATGTTTGTGGGTTTTATATGATAGCTTTGTATCTAGGATTGGTGATCCTTTACTTAGCTAAAGTTATATGCCATGTCATATAGCTATATGTGATATCTAGGATTGATTATATTGTCATCTTATAATCCTAGGTAAGCATTTAGAGTACCCTAGCTCTTATTGCATTAATTGAATATTCATACATATTCACATAGGGTTGTTTCTCTTCATAGAGAAGTAAGTCTTGAGGCTAAGAGTGCTTAGGCCTCAAGCAAATTGGAATAGGGTTGCTAATAAAGGCCCGCTGGGTAGAAGTGAGGGGTTACAGACCGGAATGTTAGACGAGGTCTACATAGGTTGTAAACTTCATTTCAATTAGTGATTTCAAGTTCCGAGTGTGGCGCACTATACAGCCCGTGGTTTTTTCCCAGTGGTTGGGTTTCCACGTATACATCAAGTGTTATTTAAATTCCGCACTATATTACACTTGTATGTATTTTTGACTAGTAGGGGCATTTTCGTAAAATTGACTTGCATGCGAAAATTGGGTAATAATAGTTAAAATCTATTCACCCCCCCCTCTAGCTTTATATTGATAAACACGCCTCGAGTATTTTAAGAACTTTCAATTGGTATCAGAGCGGGTTCCTAGATATACTTAGGTGATCCTAGCTCATTTTGGTGTGTTTTTTGCATTTTGTATGATTATTGTTTTTGACATACATCTTGCATTCTTCTCATTTGCATTCATTCAACGCAAACACTATGAGTGATTTTATGAGAGAAGAAAATGACTCCGATGAGGAGATGTCCCTCTAAGGAGAGAGAGGAGACGAAGATGAAAGGGCGTTGCTCACATCTCCAAAGAGCTTCAAGCCCAAGCCTTCCTCAATCTTGGTCTAACCAACCAAGAAGGCTATCTTCCCTCAACCTACGATCTTAATAGGGAAGTGTTCAATCATGCAAGCTCAACCGAGCAAGCAACTTTGTCTTGGTCATCATCAAAGGAGGAGAGATCCTATCCAACTACCAAGACAACCACAACGACAAGGGAAAGCACTTTTGCATGCTCAAGGGAATGGTATAATTCCTAACCTTATCTCCTCTTGTCTTTTGTGTGGTATTGTTGGTCATGTTAGACCAAGTTGCTTGCATTACATTTAATTATGTAATCTTATATGCATGATTGAAAAGAAAAAGGCTAGAGCTAAGATGCATGTCCTTAAAAAGGAAGAAAATCATTTGCATGATTCTTTGCCATCTAGAACTCTAGAACCTATGACCACTAGGTATGTTTTTGAGGCACCTAAGTGGATTAGAAAAGACGAACCCGCTTGCTACGAGACAAACATGTCTCAAATAGGTTCAACTAGGTCCTATGGACTTGGTAAGTCTTTTAGACCACATGCCCTTCATTGAAGTGGTGTGGATATTTGACCCCATATGGGGAACTTAAGCAAAGAGAGCTATTTTGCATCTAGTCACTTGCAAAAATTTGAAATATCTTATGCTTCTCTTTTTGTTGCTTGAGTTAGCTTGGTTACACTATGTATACATATTTTCTATTCAATAAGTGTGATCAATGCTTGTATTGCAATCCATGTCATATTTATGTTCAAACATGCATTTTTGGACTAGGAGATATATACATAGGATTTAATTTGAATGACCTATAATGATCTCCATGACATGATGATTGCTAAAATGACATGCTAAATGCTAATCTTGAAAAGCATGTTTTGATGATTGCATTTTTTAAATGCAAAATAATGTGTGAAAAAGCTTATGAGACTCAAATGAAAAAGGATTTTGTATCCATTCAAGGATTTTACAATCCAAATGTCTCTCTTTCTTATTGGTTGAACATGTCTACTATCATACGGATATCTTATCCGGAAAAATCAAGTAGGGTGCAAAGTCGCTCATGACATGTTTAGCTTATAAAGTTGGATATAGTTGTTCTTAAATTGAAATCAATGAAAACCTATATCCTTGCTTCTCTCTTGACATTGGTGAAATTGGTTTGAATTCATATTGAAAACCTTTGTCATTTGCTTTGCCAAATACCATGATATTTTGGACTTAAATGCTACATGTCTTGTATGCAAAGCAATTTTTTGATTCACACATTTTATTTAAATAAATCTCCTTGTTTCTCTCCAATAAATTTGAGATTGCATAAAGTGACTTATATTGATTATGCATATACTAGAATGCTACTAACTCTCTTTGCCTTGAGTGACCCGGTTGGGGATTACTCCCTTGTCTATATCATGACAAAAAGGGGGAGTATGTTGTGGTAAGGGGAGTTGCAAATTGTAGTAGCAATTGTGCATGTTGGGGAGAATACTAATTGAGGGGGAGTAACCCTTTGAGGGGGAGCATTTGCACATTCATACATTGCATGATGTTGTACTTAAATCTTTAAATGCAAATGCTTGTTTTATCTCACTTGATTCATCTCACCTTTTCTTGTATTAGAAAGTATAGAAACTGTGCTTTCAGGGATTGATTGTTCTACTTGAGATTGAAGACTTCAAGACTATTTATCTTATCTCTTTGTAAAGTAGAAAATCATAAGTAGACCTGTAGTTTCTATTATGTTGTGAGGAATCAATGTGAGTGGTGGTTTTGTCACGAAATAGCCAAAGGGGGAGATTGTAAGGATTCCCATTATTGATTGGCTTATTTCGTGGTCAAACCACATGTTGGGGTTTGGTTGTAAGGGTAGTCTAGGTGTTTGTTGAAGATCAAGACCCTTTCCAAGACCTCAAGAGGACAAGCACCAAAGGTATATATCTAGTGCTTACATTGGCTTGAAGAGATATAGTTGCACACACACACACAACATGCATAACTCTTATTCTTGTATGGTGTGTTTATATTTTGTGTGCATTGTGCTTTATTGATTTATTCATATCTCTTCTTGCATGTTGAATTGATTGCATCTTGTTATATGATAATGCCATGACATGTTAGGCATTAGGATGCATTCAATACCCACACTTGCACTTCATGTATGTTAGCTTTTAGTGTGGAGTAATTCGTTTCCCTAAGGATGTTCGGAAACGTCCGCGCGTGCACGGTAATGTGCTTTGATTTGCGCGATGATCGCCGGTGGAGATGCCTTTGGCTTCTCCTTGGTTTCACCATTTTTGGTGAATCGGCGGTTACGTTCGGCGGCCTTGCCGCCGTTCGAAACCGCCGAATGAGACCTGATTGAAATATATCTCTCGGGTCCAAAACGGCGGTTGGGATCGGCGGTTTCCATACCGCCGAATGAAGTCGCCGAAGTTCCCCTGTTCCACACGGGAGCCATTCGGCGGTTCATTTCGGCGGCCTGGCCGCCGAATGAACCGCCGATCGGTGCGTTTCAAGGGCAAAATTGTATTTTCACCTGCCCTGTTTTTGGTCTCTATAAATACATCCTTATCTCTGGTTCAGAACACAAGTCTTTGATCATTAGAACCCTAGAGAGATATTTAGAGAGACTTGAGAGAGAAAGCTTAAAGATCATATCTTTATCTCTCTAAACCCATCCCCACATGCATAAATCTTCATCTAAGCATCATCTAGGATCATCTAGCATATGCTAATGCATGGGACTTCTTCAACACACATGGTATGATTTGTTGAACACTTTTATCTTACATAATTAGTGTTTCTACTTATCAATTTTATCTCATATTTTACTTATATGTGTTTAGATTAATTTCTACATATAAGATTGAGATTATGTGTTGATTGGGTTTTTATTTGTTAGCTAGGCTTTAATGTTCATATGCCATCTAGCTAATTGATCTCATTTATTGATTGAGATTATTGTTCATAGCTTATTTGATTAGGTCATTATTGCCTAAAAGCTATGCCATGAACATTCTTGTGTGATGTATTGATAACTAGGTTGATAGATTATTTTTTAATCAACTAGTTAATCCTTTGAATGTTTGTGGGTTTTATATGATAGCTTTGTATCTAGGATTGGTGATCCTTTACTTAGCTAAAGTTATATGCCATGTCATATAGCTATATGTGATATCTAGGATTGATTATATTGTCATCTTATAATCCTAGGTAAGCATTTAGAGTACCCTAGCTCTTATTGCATTAATTGAATATTCATACATATTCACATAGGGTTGTTTCTCTTCATAGAGAAGTAAGTCTTGAGGCTAAGAGTGCTTAGGCCTCAAGCAAATTGGAATAGGGTTGCTAATAAAGGCCCGCTGGGTAGAAGTGAGGGGTTACAGACCGGAATGTTAGACGAGGTCTACATAGGTTGTAAACTTCATTTCAATTAGTGATTTCGAGGTCCGAGTGTGGCGCACTTAACAGCCCGTGGTTTTTCCCAGTGGTTGGGTTTTCCACGTAAACATCAAGTGTCATTTACTATTTCCGCATCTTATTACACTTGTATGTTTTTTGACTAGTAGGGGCATTTTCGTAAAATTGACTTGCATGCGAAAATTGGGTAATAATAGTTAAAATCTATTCACCCCCCCCCTCTAGCTTTATATTGATAAACACGCCTCGAGTATTTTAAGAACTTTCAATGTTCTTATTGGATGTCTTATTGAGTTCCGGTCGTTTCGGTTACTCATTCATGTAGTTTCGAGTCCAAACGATGTAGCTACGCTATTTTTCATTCTCATTCGTTGAGTTTACTTCATCATCGTTTTCCGAGATGATTTCTCAACCATTTTTCAAAGTTGTGTAGTCTTCGTCGTGCGTAAGAGAGTCACGGTTCGTAATCCGAAAACGGATTCGAAATCGGAGTTCGGATACCCAAGATACGGGCTGAAGAACCGAGGGAGCGCGCGAGAGAGGCTGCTGGCCGTGAGGGAGGCCGTGGGCCCCATGGCCAAGGGGGCTCTCTGCCCCCGTGAGGCCCACACGCCCCCCATGGCCTGGGGTGATGTGGCCTCACCTGTATTGCCCGGAATCCCTTCTCTCTCCTCTTTTTATTTCCCTCCATCTCTCTCCATTTGATGTTTTTAAGAAGAAAAAGTTGTAAATTCCCGTCAGCCTCTCCTCTGAATTTTCTCATCTTCCAAACATCATATCTCCCTCATCCGGAGTCATATTTGAGTGATTCAAATTGGAGAACGTTCATAATTGAGTCCTCTATCATTTCTGAGTGGTTTGGTAGCTGATTGATCGAGTTTTCTGGTGGTTACACACTGAAATCCGAACCAGCTGTTGAATCAAAGGTATTGGACTAATCTTTGGGATTTCTTTCTTTTCAACCTTCAATTTGCTTGGGGTTTCTTCTTCTATATCTATGTTTATGTTTGGTAAAAGCTATTGAGAAAGGTAGCTTGATAATCATTCTAATTGAAAGTCAATTTATAGACAAATGTGGACTAGTTTCTATGATTCTAGGTTTTTCACATGTTTGTGAGTTGTATTGTGATTAGAATGGCATATTAGGTTATTTGTGACTTGATTGAATCAATTTTGTGATAAATGACTTTGAGATTTGATTTGATCCTTTGATTGATGAAATCTAGGATTTGTGTATTTGTTTGTGTTTTAGAGCAATCTAAGATTTGATTGATTTATATCTTGAATCTTTGCTCTATAATTTTGTCTAGAATATTGATTGATTAAATCTCATATATCTAGAATTTTATTGTACGTTGATTGCATCTTGAACTTGTACTTCATGAATATATTTTGATTCAAGTGTTGTATATGTGAATGAGACTTTGAGCTTATGTGTTTGGTGTTTCACATGCTTTAGGTTTTATTCTTGTATTTTGCATCTAGACTTTATTACTTGTGATATCACATGTTTAGGTCTATTTGTACCATAGAATGTATTGATCACATGTTCTATGTTGATTTGATTGTTTGCATCATTTGCATTCACATGATCACACTAGGAAGTCCTTGTAAAAGGCATGAAGTCTTGGTTAGAGTCGGGGTGACTCGGATAGCCAAGCAAGAAGACTTGTCTAGAGTCCAGATGACTCAGATGTAGGGAAAAATACCGTAGTACACGCAGCGGAAGCGAGACTAAAAATCGATTTAGTATGTTTTAAAATTTTTCCTTTTTATGAACCTTAACCCTTTAAATTAATTAACCATATATAAAGTAACAAAAGTATAATACCTTTTGTTGCGTGATCCGATTGACTTACGTCGATGGTAATCCGCAAGATCTTCAATCCTAGCACGAACGTGAATCACCTAAGAGCGTGGTCTCCCTTTTCTTTGAATTGCAAACCTGAGAATGGATAAACAAACTTTTCTTTTTCTTTTGTTAGTCACAAAACAATCAAAAGAATACAAAGATTATTCCTATCACTTTTGAGTTCTCAATCTAATGATCGAAACTCGCGTGAACCTAATTCGATGTTGTGCACACAAGCTTATTGATGAACAAGCAATTAGTGTACCATCAAAAGAATAATCTCTTCTATCTTTTATGTCTTAGTAGAATAATCAAATACTTGTCTATGAGTTTAGAAGAAGAAAATTGAATCAATCAACCATTGGAGGTGGCCGAAACCTATCACAATGAATAAATAGGGTGGCCGAATTTCTCTTCCTTTTTACTTTAGGGTTGCCGAATTCTATGTGGTGTGGTATTAGGGTTGGCCGAATTTCATCACATCACCTATATAGGGTGGCCGAAATTCAACCCTAATTCCCATCATCCTTTTAGACTCCTAACCCTAATTTAACTCATAAGTATTTTTATTATTTTATTGACTAAATAAAAAGACTTCTTATTTGATTAAATAAATAAACTTAATTATTTATTTTCTTATCAAACAAGTCTTTTACTTTTAGTATACTACTACCAATAGTATAACTCTAGGAAATATATTTCCTGATCAGAAAAAGATTTGTTTCTTAATTAAACAATTAATTAATAAATTAATTAATTCTTATTTAATTAAACAATGAAACAAAATAATATGTTAGGCTAATATTTTAGCCTTGCTGCCCCACATGTATAAAATGGGCCATATATTATTTTCTTATTTCATTTAATCCATTGGACTTTAAATAAAAAGCCCACATGTGAACCGGACCCATTCTTACTAAAAGAAACAAGCCCACATGCCTTTCATTAATATATAAATATAATTGAGCAGCCCATTAAATAATTAATGTGCAAATTATATTCTTAATATATTAAATGCAATTCTAGATGGACCCATAAATTGGTCCGGTAGAATATATCAAGTGATCCATGCAAGTCCGTGTGGATTGGGGATCTTGACGGGCTATCTAAATTTAAGCTTCAATAGACACAACCTAATCACAATCAACAAATGATTCACTTAGGTCCGATCCATTAATTTTAACTCATTCCACTAAAGAGCTAAAATTGAACTCTTAAATAAAGATAGAAAAGGAAGATGTTCCTCTTTCATAACCCTAGACAATCATATTGGAGATAGTGTATCCTCGTGATTAATATCACCAAGAGTTCATAGACCACCTATAACTCTCCAAGTTACCATATTTACTCATATGACCACGTTTTGAACTTGGATATTTTGACTTGTCCAGAAGCCATGTTTTCAATAGTCACTATCGAAAACTCAACGTTGAGATTTAATATCCAATTACCTCAAAACATCCATATGATGATATTATACTCTCATTTAATAAATGGAGCCACGATGTCCATATCTATAAATGAAGTCCTCTATCGATTAACAAATGAATATCACCAAACTATCGAGGATAGACTATGCGATATAATCGTACTCATTGATAACTCAAAGATATCACTTGCAACCATAAGTCCATCATTTATCTTGAAAGTTCTCAAAATACTCGAGGCGTGTTTATCAATATAAAGCTAGAGGGGGGGGGGGGTGAATAGATTTTAACTATTATTACCCAATTTTTGCATGCAAGTCAATTTTACGAAAATGCCCCTACTATCAAAAATACATACAAGTGTAATATAATGCGGAATTTAAATAACACTTGATGTATACGTGGAAACCCAACCACTGGGAAAAAACCACGGGCTGTATAATGCGCCACACTCGGAACTCGAAATCACTAATTGAAATGAAGTTTACAACCTATGTAGACCTCGTCTAACACTCCGGTCTGTACCCCTCACTTCTACCCAGCGGCCTTTATTAGCAACCCTATTCCAATTTGCTTGAGGCCTAAGCACTCTTAGCCTCAAGACTTACTTCTCAATGAAGAGAAACAACCCTATGTGAATATGTATGAATATTCAATTAATGCAATAAGAGCTAGGGTACTCTAAATGCTTATCTAGGATGATGATATTTCAATTTAAATCAACCTAGATATCATTGCTAATGACATTTCAAATAGCATAGATGATCATAGATTATAAAACCTAGATATCTATCAAAAACAACTCAATTAATTCATCACAAATAATCTCTTTTTCTTGTATTTAACATATGATCAAAAACATACCAGTAATTTAAAAGAGATGGCTTGTATTTAAAATACTACAATAAGATGAAATTAATCAAAATCTTACCAGCAAGTTGTGATGATGCAACCCATACATGGATGCACTCTATATAGACATAGGAGTGCATATGAAATTTGATGCAAAAGGGGTTTGATTTGAGTGGTTAAAATGAGTTCTTGATTTGATTTTCTCTCAAAATCTATCTTTGAAGATTAGGGTTTCTTAAGAGTCAAAAAAACTAATTCAGATAAAGAGAAAGTGTGATATTTATAGACATCAAGAACAGGGCAAGTGAAAAGCCAATTTGCCCCTGAAACGCACCGTTCGGCGGTTTTCAATCGGCGGCCTGGCCGCCGATGACGACCGCCGAATAGAGCTCGTGAAGAACAGAGCATTAACGGCGGTTTCATTCGGCGTTTTCGTGACCGCCGATCCAACGCCGATCAAACCGAGGATTAAATCGATCAGGTATGACGGCGGTTTCGAACGGCGGTCGTGACCGCCGATCTGGACCGCATAATTGCTTCAGACCAATCTGGACTGAAACGGCGGTTTAATTCGGCGGCCAGGCCGCCGATCATAACCGCGATCACCAACAATGGTGAAAACCAAGGAAAGCCAAGGGCATTCTCCTAGGCGGGTCTTCGCGCGAAACCAAGCACTAATTAGTGCAAGCGCGGACGTTTCCGAACAATGTCGGGAAACGAATTATAAGGCACATATACACACAACAAGATATATCAACCAAGTGCTAGTGTTTAAGTGACATGTGAAGAGATGCACATAAAATAAGCCAGTATGCAATCATAGCAAGAATGCTAAGTGAGTGTGTGCTACTAAATCTCTTCAAAGAAAACAAGCACAAGAGATTATACCTTTGGCGTGCTTGTATCTTGAGGTCATGGAAGGGCCTGTGATCTTCAACACTAATCACTTAGACTACCCTTACATTCAAAAACCCCAACATGTGGTTTGACCACGAAATAAGCCAATCAACAAACGGGAATCCTTACATATCTAAAGATTAAGATAGACTCTCCGATTGTCCTGATAATGAAAAGACTATTATCTATTGACCGTTCTAGATAAAGCTTTTCATTGTGATCCAGTTCAATGCACCCAGTGCACTAGATTCTTTTACTCGAAGACACTCTGATGATTTTAGACTCATCATATCTCATTTGATCCCAATCAAATGCTAGCAAAAGAATTCTACAACTTTAACAAGATAAAGGTGCCCAACATTTAACTTAAGTTGTGAACAATATTCAAGACTAACTAAAGAATTGTGTCTACCACATACATATCCAGATGTATGAACAATTCTTCTTTTCTCATAGTCTTTAGACCTTATGATTATTTACTTTGACAATTATAATATTAAATGTAAGGTTCCCATTTGTTGATTGGCTCATTTCGTGGACAAACCACATGTTGGGGTTCTTTGTAAGGGTAGCCTAAGTATCGGTCTTATTGTTCGAAGCCCTTTGAAGACCTCGTGTTGATAAGCACCGAAGGTAAATTTCTTTGTGCTTACTTTTCTTTGAAGAGATTAGTTGCACACACACACTTAACATTCATTGCATATGTGTGCATTCTCTTCACTTGTCACATTTCACACTTGCACTTATTTATCATATTTTGTTGTGTGTAATTGTGTCATGTTGTCGTGTAATTCGTTTCCCGATAACTTTCGGAAACGTCCGCGCATGCACTAGAATGTGCTTGGTTTAGCGCGAGGACAATGCCCTTGGCTTCTCCTTGGTTTTCACCTTTCTAGGTGATCGGCGGCCTGGTCGCCGAATGAAACCGCCGTTTCAGTCCAGATTGATCTGAAGCATTTCTGCGGTTAAGATCGGCGGTCACGACAGCCGTTCGAAACCGTCGATTCAAGACCTGATTGATTTATCTCTCAGTCTAATTCGGCGGTTGAATCGGCGGTCATGAAACCGCCGTTCGAAACCGCCGTTCATACCTGATTGATTTTAATCTCTCTGTTTTGATTCGGCGGTTGGGATCGACGGTCACGAAACCGCCGAAAGAACCGCCGTTTATGCTCTGTTCTTCAAGAGCTCATTTCGGCGGTCATGATCGGCGGCCTGGCCGCCGATTGAAACCACCGATCGGCGCGTTTATTTGAAACTTACTTAAACGACCACACTTTGATTTGGCCCCCTATATATATGCCATTTTGTCTTTAGGTCAATCAAGAGAGTTCATATTCAGAATTCATACTTAGGATATTTTTCAAAGAGAAGAAAAATTCCAAGAACTCATTTTTTATTACTCAAACACTTTTTCATGATCATCAATCATCATCTAGCATCATCCTTGATCTTCTAGATGTCATCTTGCATGGATTCTTCATCATACTTTGCTTGGTAAGCTTTTCACTAATATCTTACATATTTTGTGTTTCTCTTAGCTAGCAATCTCAATTAATTACTTGTATGTTATTTTATATACTTTGAATACAAGTTTGAGATTAGTATGATGTATGTTTGAGAAGTTGTTTTGTGATAGCTAATTAAGTTTTATGCTTTATCTTGATTAGCTAAACTATTTGACATGTCATTTAGTTTTGATATCTAGGATTGTTCTAATTGCATATTAATCATCCTAGATAAGCATATAGGGTTTCCCTTGCTTTATGTTGCATTTGGATATTCATATATTCACTTAGGGTTGTATTCTCTTCATAGAGAAGTAAGTCTTGTGTGTAGCATCCGGGATTAGGTTGCTTAGAACGCAAGCAAATTGGACTAGGTTCACTCATACCGGGATTAGGTAGGTGTGTGATTACTTCCGGGATTAGGTTGTAATCGTTTTACACATTTAGTGGATTCGAGGTTCGAGTGTGGCTTACTTACTAGCCCGTGGTTTTTCCCGTGAGGGTTTCCACGTAAAAATCAAGTGTTATTTAATTTCCGCATATTATACTTGATTTATTGCTTTATCTATTTAGGGGTAATTTCGTAATTTTGACTTTCACGAAAAATTGGGTAAAAAAGCTTAATATCTATTCACCCCCCCCCCCCCCCCCCCCCCCCCCCCTCTAGATAGGTTTATACACACCGTGCTATAATTTGTTTCACTAATTATGCTAGAAAATGCTTAGATGATATTTTGATGCATATGAAAATGGGTTTTGAGAGTTAAAGACAAGTTCTTGGGAGTTTCTCTCTTGAAGATATTTGTCTCTCAAAAGTGTGTTGCTGCCCAAAAAAAAACATGAAGAAGAAAATATATATATATATATATAAATGAATCAGGTTTTGCAAAAAAAACAAGAGGTGCACGTTTTTATGAAAAAAAATATATATATATAGTGAAAATTGCCAAAACTGACCTATCTAATTATAGGAATTTTTTTTTTTACCACATGCATACTTTTAATTGTTTATAACCACTTTTTTGAGAAATTACTGAAAAACCCTCATATAAAAACCTCCCCAAAACCACTGTTTCTCTCTTTCTCCTTCTCTCCCCTCTGCTCTCTCTCCCGGTTATCTCTCTTTTTCTCGTCTCCATCCCGTCGCCCATCGCCGGAATCGTCGCCCAATGCCGGAGTCATCGCCGAACAGCCGCCGGACGTCGCCTGGACCAGCGACGGTCACGAACCAGCGGCGAACGAAGGCCTGGTCGTCGCACGAACCAGCGGCGCTGGTTTCGTGCGACGACCAGGCCTTCGTGCGCCGCTGGTTCCTGATCGTCGCTGGTCCAGGCGACATCCGGCGGCTCCGTGCTGCGATCTCCGACGACGTGATCTGCAATAAAAAGGAGAAATCAAAAAAACCTAAACCTAATTTGAATTTGAGGAAGAAGAAAAGGAAGAAGAAAAGGGGAAAAAAAAACCTAAGCCAAATTTCAATTTAGTCCAGATTTCAAGTTTGAATATTTCTATTTTAGGCATGATTTCAAGTTTGGATATTTTCATTTAGGCATGATTTCAAGTTTGTGTATTTCAATTTAGTCGTGATTTCAAGTTTGTTTCAAGGTTTAAAAAAACACTATTTTCAGGGGTACTCTGGTAATTTATGGTACTATACTGAATTTTTTTAAAAAAAGTGGTTATTAACAATTATAATTTCAAAAGTGGTTAAAAACAAAAGTATGATAATTTGGATGGTTACTATTGGTTTTCTCTCATATATATATATATATATATATATATATATATATAGTTTTTCAAACAAAACCACCTGATATAACATATATATATATATATTAACACACAAAACGCACAGCATTTGGATCATTAAAAGTGAAAAGCAAATGAAAATGATCCAGTGTGGTGAGCTCACATGAGAGACACACAAGAGGACAAAAGATTTGTCAAAGTCAAGCACATGCAATCACAACAAAAAAAGAGCTCACAATAAAACAATATGCACACAATAAAAAGGCATTGAAAGAAATGAAAAGCAAATTGAATCAGGTATGTGCCGTGTGTAGGCCGTGGGTCAAACGCGGGCAGAGAAGGTAGATTGCCGTGGGGAGCCCGTGGGGAGCACGCCACCCTTGCTTGGTGTGGCTATCATGCCACACTAAGCCGGCTTCGATCCTGAGCGTTCTTTAGTCCAGTTGACCTCGAACCTCGGAATTCAATTCTGTCTTCGGAAAATTAAGCCGACTCAATCACAAATATGGAAAACTACATAACTTTTCAATTTAAGCTCGGAATTGAATTTCGATTTCTGATAAAAACACGAAATGTCCCAAATGTCTCGGAAATCATCCGAAACATATAAACAAGTCTCCGAATCGCTCGGAACTCATCTATGGAAAAATCCACACATAAAAAATATAACAAAGAAGTGCAAGTGTGGAATGTGACATGTGACATGTAAAGAGAATGCACACAAATGCTAGTATGCTAAGTGTGTGTGTGCAACTAATCTCTTCAAAGAAAAATAAGCACTAGAGATTATACCTTTGGCGTGCTTGTCCCTTGAGGTCTTGAAAGGGCCTTTGAGCTTGATCCTCAATCACCTAAACTACCCTTACAAAATAAACCCCAACACGTGGTTTGTCCACGAAATAAGCCAATCAATAAATGGGAACCTTACAATCTCCCCCTTTGGCTATTTCGTGACAAAACCACCACTCACAATGGTCCTCACAAACATAAATGAAGCTACGGGATAACTAAGATATTCTACATTACAAAGAGATATAAAAATGTAAACAACTTCAAGTCTTCAATCTCTTGTAGAACTATCAACCCTTCAAAACAAAATATTACACTTCCAAAGCAAGTGTATGTGAGATGATCAAGTGAAAATAAAACAAACATTTGCATCTAAAATTTTAAAAATTTAAGCACAACATCATGCAATATATGTGAATGCAATGCTCCCCCTCAACGGGTTACTCCCCCTCAATGAATATTCTCCCCAACATGCACAATTGCTATTACAATTTGCAACTCCCCTTACCACATTCTACTCCCCCTTTTTGTCATGATATAGGCAAAGGAATAGTCCCCAACTGGGTCACTCTTAGCAAAGAGAGATAGAAGCATGCAAGATATTTGCATAATCATATAAGTCACTTTATGCATCCCAATTAATTGAAGAGAAACAAGGAGATTTATTTGAAGAAAATGTGTGAATCAAACATGCTTTGCATACAAGACATGTAGCATTCAAGTTCAAAATACAATGGTATTTGGCAAAGCAAATGACAACGGTTTCTAAAAAGAATTCAAACCAATTTCACCATTGTCATGAGAAAAGCAAGGATATAGAATATATTGATTTTAATTTAAGAACAACTATATCCAACTTTATAAGCGAAACATGGCATGAGCGACTTTGCACCCTATTTGATTTTTCTGGGTGAGAAACCCGTATGATAGTATCCATGTTCAACTAATAAAGAAAGAGAGACATTTAGAATTTAAATTCCTTTGAACGGATATAAGATCCTTTATTCATTTTGAGTCTCATAAGCTTTTTCACATAAGTTTTGCATTTTAAGAATATGCAATCATCAATTCATGCTTTTTCATTTGAGCATGTTATATGAATTTCATGCTTTTTCATTTGATATTAGCATGTTATAAAAGAATCATCATGTCATGGAGATAACTATAGGTCATTCAAATCATACTTCCTATGAAGATCTCCTAGTCCAAAAATGCATGTTTAAACATAAATATGACATGGATTGTAAACAAGCATGGTTCACACTTATTGAATTGAAAACATATATTCATATGTGCAACCAAGCTTACTCAAGCAATTAAAAAAGAAGCATAAGATATTTCAAATTTTTTGCAAGTGACAAGAATGCAAAATAGCTCTCTTTGCTTGAGTTCCCCATATGGGCTCCTAGGACACCTCAACAAAATGGAGCAATTCTGCGGTTACGATCGGCGGTCACGATCACCGTTCGAAACCGCCGTTCAAGACCTGATTGATTTTATCTCTCGGTCTAATTCGGCGGTTGAATTGACGGTCACGAAACCGTCGTTCATACCTGATTGATTTTTTTATCTCAGGTTTGATTCGGCAATTATATCGGCGGTCACGAAACCGTCGAATGAAACTGCCATTGGTCCCGTGTTCTTCTCGGGTCCAATTCGACGGTTATGATCGGCGGCCTGGCCGCCGATCGAAACCGCCGATCGGTGCATTTTAGGGGCAAACTTGTCTTTTCACATGCTCTGTTTTTCATGCCTATAAATACATCACTTTCTCTTGTTCTGAAAGGAACTCTTTAATCATCAAGAACCCTACTTTCAAAAGAGAGATTTTTAAGAGAGAAAGCAATCAAGTTTGCTCATTAAACACTCAAACCAAAATCCATTTGCATCAAAATTCATCTAGCATTCTCCATCCTTCATCATTGAAGGTCATGAGGTCCTATAGACCTCCCAAGTCCATTTGACTTGGTTGAACCTATTTGAGACTTGTTAGTCTCGTAGCAAACGGGTTCATTTTTTTTATCCACATAGATATGACATTTTTCTTCTTAGTGGTCAATGGTTCAAGAGTTCTAGAAATAATAGGATCATGAATATGAATTTTTTCTTTCCTATTAACATGCATTCTAGCTCTTGTCATTCTCTTTTCAATCATGCTTTTAGTTCTACACATGTTAATGTAATGGAAGCACTTTGGTCTAATATGACCATCAATACCACAAAAATGACAAGTGGGAATGAAGTTTGAAATCATACCATCCCCGTGAGTATGCATTGGAGCTTTCTCTTGTCATTGTGGTTGTCTTGGATGTTGGATATGATCTCTTCTTCGTTGTTAATGACCAAGACATTGTTGCTTCCTTGATTTAGCTTGCATGATTGATCTCTTCCTTTGATGAATTTGAGCTTGAGGGAAGTTAGGTTGAGGAACTTTTTGAGCTTGAGATTGTCTCTTTGGAGCTTCCTTCACTTGTGCACTTCTTGAACATTGTCCTAGATCAATTTTCTTCCTAGGAGTGTGCATCGGCGAGGCTTCTGTCTTGCCTAAACTCTTAACAAACATGGTCTTGTTAGGAGTGGGAGTCTCCTTGTAATCTTCAAAGCCAAGACCTCTCTTGTCACAAGGGCTTTTTCCAACACTCAACATGTGGTTGAGTTTATCCGTGCTAGAGGTCAACTTAGCGATCAAATCTCTAGCATCTCTAAGTTCCCTTTTCAACCCTTCTTCATTCCTCCTAGACAAATCTAGCTCATCTCTTAGCTTGTCTTCATCCTTCATGGACCTCACCACTTCACTACTTAAGTGGTCCACTTGTGTTGAAAGCTTAAGGTTTTCTTCCTTCAAAGTTTGAATCTTCTTTTCATTCTCTATCTTATAGCTTTCAAATCTTTTCAAGTGGTCTTCATGATCCAAATTCTCAACATTTCCATTTGTGGAGTTAGATGACATATTCTCACCATGTGAGTCATTTTCTAAATTCTCCATCTTACCTATGGAGTTATCTTCCTCATCAAGACTAACACCTTGGTCACTTGATGTAATATGAGTCATATCCCAATGAGTAGCTGCTCCAATTTCCTCTAGAGCTACTTCTTCATCTATTTCTTCAATGGGATCACTAGTTTAGACGTCATTGCCATCAACTTCAACTTCTACACTCTTGGCTCCAAATTCCTTGTAGTTAATGGCGCATTCTTCTTCACTTGACGACTCATTTCTCTCATCGGAGTCATTACTACTAACACTGCAAGTGGCAGTTATCACCTTTTCCATCTTCTTGTTTAGGTAATTAACAAAATTGGAGGCGAGGTGTCCTACACCAACACACTCATAGCATTGAACCTCTTTCTTTTCGGTCTTCTCTTGCCCAGGCTCAAACTTGTTGAAGGAACCCTTTTTCCTTAAATTTTGGCCTTTGGATTCAATGCCCCTCTCCTCGAACTTGGTAAACTTCTTGAACCTTTTTAGCAATAATGCCATGTCCTTGTCCAAGTCATCTTCAACCTCCTTCCATAAGGAGTAAATATCACCGGTGAGCAATGGTGGCCTCACGCTCGACGCTCCATCTTTGCTCATCCCGAAACCACTCATAGTGTTTGGATGAATGCAAATGAGATGAATGCAAAATGTATGAATAAATCAAACAACCACACACAATGCAAAACACACCAAAAATGAGCTTGGATCTCCTAAGTATATCTAAGAACCCGCTCTGATATAATTGAAACAAATTTACGGTGTGATCTAATATTAATCTAGAAGGGGGGTGGGGGGTGAATATATTTTAAATGATTTTATCCAATTTTCGCATACAAGTCAATTTTACGAAAATGCCCCTAACTAGTCACAATAATATAACAAGTGTAATAAGGTGCGGAATGTAAATAACATTTGATATTTACGTGGAAACCATCACAGGAAAAACCACGGGCTGTTATGTGCGCCACACACGAACCTCGAATCCACTAATTGAAATGATTACAACCTAATCCCGGTTTAATGATCTAATCCCGATCAATAATCATCACAACTACCTAATCCCGGTATAAGTGGACCTAGTCCGATTGCTTGTGATTTAAGCTACCTAATCCCGATAGCAACACAAGACTTAATTCTCTAAGAAGAGATAATACAACCTAAGTGAATATGTAAAATATCCAAAATGCAATTTAGAGCTAGGTTACTCTATATGCTTATCTAGAATGATGATTTTGCAATAAACTCAATCCTAGATATTAAAAGCTAGATGACATGTCAAATAGCTTAGCTAAACATAAATTATGAAAATCTAGATAGCTATCAAAATACAACACTCAATCATGTCAACACAACAATCTCTATTTTGAATATTAGATTTTAATTTAAGAACAAGAAAATAATAAAAGAGATGCCTTGATAAATAAAACACTAATTATAAATGATAATAGTGAAGAATATACCAAGGGAAGTGCGTTGACCAAGACCCATGCAAGTAAACATCCTAACTATGCTAGAAAATGCTTAGATGATATTTTGATACATATGAAAATGGGTTTTGAGAGTTAAAGACAAGTTCTTAGAAGTTTCTCTCTTGAAGATATTTGTCTCTCAAAAATGTGTTGCTGCCCAAAAAAAAAAAACATGAAGAAGAAAATATATATATATATATATATATATATATATATATATATATATAAATGAATCAGGTTTTGCAAAAAAAACAAGAGGTGCACGTTTTTATGAATATATATATATATTTAGTTTTTCAAACAAAACCATCTGATATAACATATATATATTAACACACAAAACGCACAGCATTTGGATAATTAAAAGTGAAAAGCAAATGAAAATGATCCAGTGTGGTGAGCTCACATGAGAGACACACAAGAGGACAAAAGATTTGTCAAAGTCAAGCACATGCAATCACAACAAAAAAAGAGCTCACAATAAAACAATATGCACACAATAAAAAGGCATTGAAAGAAATGAAAAGCAAATTGAATCAGGTATGTGCCGTGTGTAGGCCGTGGGTCAAACACGGGCAGAGAAGGTAGATTGTCGTGGGTAGAGCTGTCAAAATGACCCGTGACCCGTGAACCCGACACGAACCCAAGGTTGATAATCGGGTTCGGGTTGGCCTTAATCGGGTTCGGGTCATAAACGGGTCAACCCGTTTGACCCGTATATATATACGGGTCGTGTCGGGTTCTGCTTAACGGGTTAGCGGGTGACCCGTTTAACCCGTTTAGCATATAAGGTGCATTTGTCATTTTTAGTTGTATAGGGGTTATTCTTGATATTTACATAGTATATAGTCATCTCATTCTCATTCTATCAAACGCACTCACACTCCAATCGAACAAATCTCAAATCTTATCTCCTTCTTTATTTCTTTTTCAAAGTTAACCTAAACCAATCTTGTCTCTCTTCTTCAGATCTCGTCTCTGATTCTGGGTTTTTGATTTCTTGTATTTTGTTTTCTAGGCATTTGTTCTTTTCTCCTCTACATATTTTAATTTATTTCAATTTTCATCTATTGTTCAATTTTAGATTTCAATTTTTTTTTTTTAATCTTGATTATATGTTTCAAGAGATCGAATATTTTCTCCTGTTCTGTTTTTTTCTTCGTAACCATATATTTCGTTGTTCATCTTTTCTCTTTTATATTGACATTTTTTTTTTCTTCAGATTTCTATTCTATTCTATTGTTCTTATCTTGTTCATATTTTTTATTTTTATTTTTATTTTTATCTTTATCTTGTTCATTTTTTTATCCCATGACAGTTTTTTTATTTTTTAATTAATTCTGGATTTCAGTTTTTTTTTTCTTGGTTGTTTTTTATTTTCAAGTCAGATTTTAGATCAAAAGATTTATTGTGTTTAAGAGAGAGGAGAGAGTTTGAATCATCGTGTTTCTGATTTTTATGTGTTTTTTTTTTATGGATTTTTGTTGTTATTTTGCATAGCATTTGTAAGGATTCCCGTTTTGTTGATTAGCTTATTTCGTGGACAAACCACGTGTTGGGGATTGTATGTAAGGGTAACTTAAGTGATAGATATTCAAGTTCAAGACCCTCTCATGTCCTCAAGATTGATAAGCACCAAAGGTAAAATTCTATGTGCTTAATTTGCTTTGAAGAGATTAGAAGCACACACACACACTCACATCTCATGCTTAATTCATTTTCTTGTATGTTGTGTATGTGTTGTCATATTGTGCTCATTAATGTTCATTAACATCTCTTCTTGCATGTTAGTTTGATTGCATCTTGCATATCCAATTGCCTTGTCATGCTTAGACTTAGGATTGCATTTTTGCATTGGGCGCTCCCAAAAGCGCTCTACAGAAGCGCTGTACGAACAGCGCCCATTGAGCGCTGTTCAGACTTGATTGATTTAATTCGGTCGCTGTTGGGTCGCTGTACAGGCGCTGTACAAAGCGTTCTACGTACAGCGCCCTACGTACAGCGCCACTCTGTTTTCCCGTGAGAACAGAGTAGGGGCGCTGTACAAGCGCTGTACAAGAGGCGCTCTACGTACAGCGCCCAAGGCAATATTGAGGCAAACTTATCAAAACGACCACACCTTGTTTTGGCCTCCTATATATATGCCACTTTGACTTTAGGTCAACAAGAAGAGTTCATGTTCAGATTTCATACTTAGGATATTTTTCAAAGAGAAGAAAAATTCCAAGAACTCATTTTTAATCACTCAAACACTTTTTCATGATCATCAATCATCATCTAGCATCACCTTTGATCATGTAAGGATTCCCGTTTTGTTGATTGGCTTATTTCGTGGTCAAACCACATGTTGAGGTTTTGAATGTAAGGGTAGTCTAAGTGTTTAGTGTTGAAGATCAAAGGCCCTGCCATGACCTCAAGATACAAGCACGCCAAAGGTATAATCTCTTGTGCTTGTTTTTCTTTGAAGAGATTTAGTAGCACACACACACTTAGCATTCTTGCTATGATTGCATACTTGCTTATTTTTATGTGCATCTCTTCACATGTCACTTTACACACTAGCACTTTGGTTGATATATCTTGTTGTGTGTATATGTGCCTTATAATTCGTTTCCCGACATTGTTCGGAAACGTCCGCGCTTGCACTAATTAGTGCTTGGTTTCGCGCGAAGACCGCCTATGGAGAATGCCCTTGGCTTCTCCTTGGTTTTCACCATTGTTGGTGATCGGCGGTTATTATCGGCGGCCTGGCCGCCGAATGAAACCGCCGTTTCAGTCCAGATTGGTCTGAAGCACTTATGCGGTCAAGATCGGCGGTCTCGACCGCCGTTCGAAACCGCCGTTCATACCTGATCGATTTTAATCTCTCGGGTTTGATTCGGCGGTCGGATCGGCGGTCGCGAAACCGCCGAATGAAACCGCCGTTAATGCTCTGTTCTTCACGAGCTCAATTCGGCGGTCGTCATCGGCGGCCTGGCCGCCGATTGAAACCGCCGAACGGTGCGTTTCAGGGGCAGAATTGTCTTTTCACTTGCCCTGTTCTTGATGTCTATAAATATCACACTTTCTCATTATCTGAATCAGTTCTTTGACTCTTAAGAACCCTAATCTTCAAAGATAGATTTTGAGAGAAAATCAAATCAAGAACTCATCTTTAACCACTCAAATCAAACCCCTTTTGCAAATTTCATATTGCATCTCCTATGTCTATATAGATGCATCCATGTATGGGTTTGCATCATCACAACTTGCTTGGTAAGATTTTGATTAATTTCATCTTATTATAGTATTTTAAATACCAAGCCATCTCTTTTAAATTACTTGTATGTTTTAGATCATATGTTAAATACAAGAAAAGAGATTATTTGTGATGAATTGATTGAGTGTTGTTTTTGATAGATATCTAGGTTTTTATAATCTATGATCATCTATGCTATTTGACATGTCATTTAGCAATTGATATCTAGGGTTGATTTAAATTGAATATATCATCATCCTAGATAAGCATTTAGAGTACCCTAGCTCTTATTGCATTTATTGAATATTCATATATATTCACATAGGGTTGTATTCTCTTCAAAGAGAAAGTAAGTCTTGTGTGTAGCATCCGGGATTAGGTTGCTTAGAACGCAAGCAAATTGGACTAGAGCCGCTGTAAAAGGCCCGCGTGGTAGATTAGAGGGTGCTCACGCCAAGAGTAGTGTATCAGGGGATATCACTAGGGATTGAACCAAGAGTGGCGATTGGTAGTGTCCATAGCCTGAGGTTATCTAGGGTGAGAGTCCGAGAATCACTTGAGGGTGTAAGCGTCTTTTCATATAGTGGATTTCGAGGTCCGAGTGTGGCGCACTTAACAGCCCGTGGTTTTTCCCAGTGGTTGGGTTTTCCACGTATACATCAAGTGTCATTTACTATTTCCGCATCTTATTACACTTGTATGTTTTGTTGACTTGCTAGGGGTATTTTCGTAAAATTGACTTGCATGCGAAAATTGGGTAACAATTAGATAAAATCTATTCACCCCCCCTCTAGCTTTATATTGATAAACACACCTCGAGTATTTAATGAACTTTCAGATCATATAGATGACATCTTGCATGGATTCTTCATCATACTTTGCTTGGTAAGCTTTTCACTAATATCTTACATATTTTGTGTTTCTCTTAACAAGCAATCTCATTTAATTACTTGTATGTTATTTTATATACCATGAATACAAGTTTGAGATTAGTATGATGTATGTTTGAGAAGTTGTATTGTGATAGCTAATTAGGTTTTGTGCTTAATCTTGATTAGCTAAGCTATTTGACATGTCATCTAGCCATTTATATCTAGGATTGTTTTAATTGCAAAATCATTATCCTAGATAAGCATATAGAGTAACCTAGCTCTAATTTGCATTTTGAATATTCATACATATTCACTTAGGTTGTTTCTCTTCATTGAGAAGTAAGTCTTGGGGCTAAGAGTGCTTAGGCCTCAAGCAAATTGGAATAGGGTTGCTAATAAAGGCCCGCTGGGTAGAAGTGATGGGTTACAGACCGGAGTGTTAGACGAGGTCTACATAGGTTGTAAACTTCATTTCAATTAGTGATTTCGAGTTCCGAGTGTGGCGCACTATACAGCCCGTGGTTTTTCCCAGTGGTTGGGTTTCCACGTATATATCTTGTGTTATTTAAATTCCGCACATATTACACTTGATATATTATTTTGACTAGTTAGGGGCATTTTCGTAAAATTGACTTGCATGCGAAAATTGGGTAACAATGGTTAAAATCTATTCACCCCCCCTCTAGATAACATATTTAGAACACACCGTATTCTTTTCAATTAGTATCAGAGCGGGTTCCTAGACATACATAGGTGATCCTAGCTCATTTTTGGTGTGTTTTGCATTTGTGTGATTCTTTGATCATTCATACATTTTGCATTCATTTCATCCATTCATTATACACTATGAGTGGAAGTGGTGGTTCAAATGAGGGTGCTTCGAGCATAAGGCCACCCCTCCTCATCGGCATAAATTACTCCCAATGGAAAGGGAAGATGGAGGCATATGTGTGTCAAATCCATGATAGGGCATGGATGGCCATTGAAGATGGATATTCGCCTCCTATGATGACTCCCACGGGTGGAGGAGAAAAAGTGCTCAAGCCTAAGGCACAGTGGACATAACCCGAGTTTGAGCTGTCCAAGTGGAATCAAAAGGCGTGGCACGCCCTTATATGTGCAGTGGACGAAAATCAGTACAAACTGATTCAGAACACTAAGATAGCCAAGGAGGCATGGGACATCTTAGAGGTTGCACACGAGGGAACCGAAGTAGTGAAGGACTCCAAACTTCAAGTCCTCCAAACATAATTTGAGACACTTAGGATGGAGGAGAATGAGTGCTTCAACGACTTCGAGATTAGGTTGATGGACATTGTCAACCAAAGTCATCAACTTGGTGACCCTTACTCGGATAGAAGGATCAAGCAAAAGATAATGAGATCGCTTCCCGAGAGGTTTGAGTCTAAGGTGACGGCTTTAGAAGAAAACAGTGATTTTAAGGACATGAAGCCCAGCAAGGTAATAGGTAGACTTCTCGCCTACGAGTCTAGGAAGGGTCCTAGCTCCACTCCTTCAAAGAAGCAAAAAGGAATTGCTTTGAGTGCTTCTAAGGTAGGGAAGGAGGAGAAAGGTGACTTGGACGAAGACATGATTTTGATGCTTCAAAGATTCAAGAAATTTGTCAAGTTCGAGAAGCGTGGCTTTGGATCCAAAGGCCAAGACTTGAAGAAAAAAGGCTCCCTTCAAGAAGCATAAGCCTAGGCAAGAGAAAGGGGTCTATTGCTATGAGTGTGGCGGCATAGGTCATATCTCACCCGATTATGGGAATTTGAAGAACAAGAAAGAAAAAATGATGGTCGCCACTTGGAGTGAAAGTGATGACTCCGGAGAGGGAGATAAGTCATCAAGTGATGATGAGCTTATCAATAACTTCAAGGCATTGGGTGCCATTAATGAAGAAAATGAAGTTGTTGGTAAGAATTCCGTTGCTAGTGATCCCATAGAAGAGAAAGTCGAAGAAGTAGCTATAGAGGAGATAGTTGTTGCTTCACATTGGGATATGGCACTTATTGACTCAAGAGATCAAGGTGAAGGTCTTGATGAGGATATTGGATCCATAGGAGAGGAGGAGAGTCTAGAAGATGACACTAGTGGAGATGACTCCTTATCTAACTCTACAAATGGAAATGTAGAGAATATGGATGTGCATGACTTTATAGTCAATGTTGAAAGCTCCATGAAGAAGAAAGATAGATTTCTAAGGATTTTAGAGGAAGAAAATCTAGAGCTTTCAACATACAATGACCTCTTAAGGAAGCAAGTGGAGAAGATGGATCTTAAGGACAACTTTGAAAGTTTTGAAAGCTCTAAGTTAAAGAATGAAAAAGAGATTCAAAGGTTAAAGGAAGAACTACTTAGGCTTTCAACACAAGTTGATCACTTGAATGATGAAGTGGTAAGATCCATGGTGGAAGAAGACAAGCTAAAAGATGAGCTAGCTTTGTCTAAGAGGAATGAAGAGGGTTTGAAGAGAGAGCTTGTTGAAGCCAAAGAGTCATTGACTAGAATGACCACAAGCACCAAGAAGCTTGACAACATACTTGGTGTAGGAAAAAGCCCTTGTGACAAAAGAGGTCTTGGATTCGAAGTGAGCAAGGATTGCTCTATTCCTAAGAAGACCGTCTTTGTGAAGAGTTTGGGTAAGATAGAAGCGTCACCGGTGCAAACTCCTAGGAAGAAATTAGAACTAGGACAATGTTTGAAAAATGCACAAGTGAAGGTGGTGAAAGCAAGACAACCCCAACCCCAAGCTCAACGGATTAGAGCCTCTCGAGTCAACTCTCCTCAACAAATGACTCACTATGAAAAGAGGCAGAACATGCTACCTCATCCAAGGAGGCAACCCATTCCGGTTCAACCACATAGAAGACATGAACCGGCTCAACACCAAAGGAGACATCAAATGCATGATGAGTCTCCAATGACTTCACACGGATATGGTATGAATTCTTACTTTGTACCAACTTGTCATTATTGTGGTGGTTATGGGCATATTAGGCCTAAATGCTTTAAGTACATTAAGCATTGTAGGATTAATAGCATGATAGAGAAAAAGATGCTAAGAAAAGCCCACTTGCATGAGCCTAGGAAATCCTTTGTCAATAATCCTAGGTTAGTGAATGACATGCAACCCTTGACCACTAGGAAGAAAAAAGTTATATCTATGTGGGTAAGGAAAGATGAACCCGCTTGCTACGAGACTAACAAGTCTCAAATAGGTTCAACTAAGTCCAATGGACTTGGTAGGTCCATAGGACCTCATGCCCTTCATTAATGAAGGATGATACTAACCTTATATGGGGAACTCAAGCAAAGAGAGCTATTTTTGCATTCTTGTCACTTGCAAAAAATTTGAAAAATCTTATGCTTCTTTGTTGATTGCTTGAGTAAGCTTGGTTGCACATATGTATATATGTTTTCAATTCAATAAGTGTGAACCTTGCTTATTTACAATCCATGTCATATTTATGTTCAAACATGCATTTTGGACTAGGAGATTTTCATAGGAAGTATGATATGAATGACCTTTAGTTATCTCCATGACATGATGATTCTTTTATAACATGCTAATGTCTTATGAAAAGCATGAAATTCACGTACATGCTCAAATGAAAAAGCATGAATTGATAATTGCATTCTTAAATGCAAAAACTTGTGTGAAAAAGTTTATGAGACTCAAATAAAAAAGGATCTTGTATCCATTCAAGGATTTTACAATCCAAATGTCTCTCTTTCTTTATTGGTTGAACATGTCTACTATCATACGGGTTTCATTCCCGGAAAAATCAAATAGGGTGCAAAGTTGCTCATGACATGTTTAGCTTATAAAGTTGGATATAGTTGTTCTTAAATTGAAATCAATGAAATTTCTTTATCCTTGCTTCTCTCATGACAATGGTGAAATTGATTTGAATTCCTATTAGAAACCTTTGTCATTTGCTTTGCCAAATACCATGGTATTTTGGACTTGAATGCTATATGTCTTGTATGCAAAGCATTTTTTATTCACACATTTTTATTCTAATAAATCTCCTCGTTTCTCTCCGATTAATTGAGATTGCATAAAGTGACTTATATTGATTATGCATATACTAGAATGCTACTATCTCTCTGAAACAAATTATAGCACGGTGTGTATAAAGCTATCTAGAGGGGGGGTGAATAGATTTTACGCTTTTTACCCAATTTTTCGTGTTAGTCAAAATTACGAAAATGCCCTCAAGATAATATAAACAAGCAAGTGTAATATGGTGCGGAAATTAAAACAACACTTGGTTTTTACGTGGAAACCCTCACGGGAAAAACCACGGGCTATGTAAGTAAGCCACACTCGAACCTCGAATCCACTAAATGTGCAAACGATTACAACCTAATCCCGGAAGTAATCACACACCTACCTAATCCCGGTATGAGTGAACCTAGTCCAATTTGCTTGCGTTCTAAGCAACCTAATCCCGGATGCTACACACAAGACTTACTTTCTCTTTGAAGAGAATACAACCCTAAGTGAATATATGTGAATATCCAAAATGCAACATAGAGCAAGGGAAACCCTATATGCTTATCTAAGATGATTAATATGCAATTAAGAACAATCCTAGATATCAAAACTAAATGACATGTCAATTAGTTTAGCTAATCAATATTAAGCACAAAACCTAATATGCTAGAACAATATAAAATCTCAAACATACATCATACTCATCTCAATATTGTATCTAAAGCATACAAAATAACAAACAAGTAATTAATTGAGATTGCTAGATAAGAGAAACACAAAACATGTAAGATATTAGTGAAAAGCTTACCAAGCAAAGTATGATGAAGATTCCATGCTAGATGACATCTAGATGATCTAAGATGATGCTAGATGATGATTGATGATCATGAAAAAGTGTTTGAGAATCAAGAATGGAGTTCTTGGAATTTTTCTTCTCTTTGAAAAATATCCTAAGTATGAATTCTGAATATGAACTCTCTTAATTGACCTAAAGTCAAAGTGGCATATATATAGGGGGCCAAATCAAAGTGTGGTCGTTTAAGTAAGTTTCAAAGAAACGCGCCGATCGGCGGTTTCAATCGGCGGCCAGGCCGCCGATAATGACCGCCGAATTGAGCTCGTGAAGAACAGAGCATAAACGGCGGTTAATTCGGCGGTTTCGTGACCGCCGATCCCAACCGCCGAATCAGACCCGAGAGATCGAAATCGATCAGGTATGAACGGCGGTTTCGAACGGCGGTCGTGACCGCCGATCGTGACTGTAGAATTGCTCCTAGAAGCAAATGGCGGTTCAATTCGGCGGCCAGGCCGCCGATCATAACCGCCGATCACCAACAGAGGTGAAAACCAAGGAGAAGCCAAGGGCATTCTCCGTGGGCGTTCTTCGCGCAAAACCAAGCACATTCTAGTGCATGCGCGGACGTTTCCGAACACTATCGAGAAACGAATTACAAGACACATAAATACACAACAAGATATAACAATCAAAGTGCTAGTGTGTAATGTGACATATGAAGAGAATGCACACAAATGTAAGAATGCAAAGTGTGTGTGTGCTTCTAAATCTCTTCAAAGAAAGTTAAGCACTAGAAGTATACCTTTGGAGTGCTCGTCCCTTGAGGTCTTGAAAGGGCCTTTGAGAATGATTCTCAATCATCTAAACTACCCTTACATACAAACCCCAACACGTGGTTTGTCCACGAAATAAGCCAATCAAAGAATGGGAATCCTTACACTCTCTTTGCCTTAAGTGACCCGGTTGGGGACTACTCCTTTGCCTATATCATGACAAAAAGGGGGAGTAGAATGTGGTAAGGGGAGGTGCAAATTGTTGTAGCAATTGGTGCACATTGGGGAGAATATATATTGAGGGGGAGCATTGCATACACAAAACAACATGATGTTGTGCTTAATTTTTTAAATATGCAAATGCCTGTTTTAATCTCACTTGATTCATCTCACCTTTTATTGTTTTGGAAAGTTTAGAAACCTTGTTTCAGGGAATGATTGTTCTACAAGAGATTGAAGACTTCAAGATTTATTTTTATATATCTCTTTGTATTGTAGAAAATCATCATTGACCCATAGGTTTATTTTGTTGTGAGGAATCAATGTGAGTGGTGGTTTTGTCACGAAATAGCCAAAGGGGGAGATTGTAAGGATTCCCGTTTTATTGATTGGCTTATTTCGTGGACAAACCACGTGTTGGGGATTGTATGTAAGGGTAGCTTAAGTGATAGATATTCAAGTTCAAGACCCTCTCATGTCCTCAAGGTTGATAAGCACCAAAGGTAAAATTCTATGTGCTTAATTTGCTTTGAAGAGATTAGAAGCACACACACACACTCACATCTCATGCTTAATTCATTTTCTTGTATGTTGTGTATGTGTTGTCATATTGTGCTCATTAATGTTCATTAACATCTCTTCTTGCATATTAGTTTGATTGCATCTTGCATATCCAATTGCCTTGTCATGCTTAGACTTAGGATTGCATTTTTGCATTGGGCGCTCCCAAAAGCGCTCTACAGAAGGGCTGTACGAACAGCGCCCATTGAGCGCTGTTCATACCTGATTGATTTAATTCGGTCGCTGTTGGGTCGCTGTACAAAGCGCTCTACGTACAGCGCCACTCTGTTTTCCCGTGAGAACAGAGTAGGGGCGCTGTACAAGCGCTGTACAAGAGGCGCTCTACGTACAGCGCCCAAGGCAATATTGAGGCAAACTTATCAAAACGACCACACCTTGTTTTGGCCTCCTATATATATGCCACTTTGACTTTAGGTCAACAAGAAGAGTTCATATTCAGATTTCATACTTAGGATATTTTTCAAAGAGAAGAAAAATTCCAAGAACTCATTTTTAATCACTCAAACACTTTTTCATGATCATCAATCATCATCTAGCATCACCTTTGATCATATAGATGACATCTTGCATGGATTCTTCATCATACTTTGCTTGGTAAGCTTTTCACTAATATCTTACATATTTTGTGTTTCTCTTAACAAGCAATCTCATTTAATTACTTGTATGTTATTTTATATACCATGAATACAAGTTTGAGATTAGTATGATGTATGTTTGAGAAGTTGTATTGTGATAGCTAATTAGGTTTTGTGCTTAATCTTGATTAGCTAAGCTATTTGACATGTCATCTAGCCATTTATATCTAGGATTGTTTTAATTGCAAAATCATTATCCTAGATAAGCATATAGAGTAACCTAGCTCTAATTTGCATTTTGAATATTCATACATATTCACTTAGGTTGTTTCTCTTCATTGAGAAGTAAGTCTTGGGGCTAAGAGTGCTTAGGCCTCAAGCAAATTGGAATAGGGTTGCTAATAAAGGCCCGCTGGGTAAAAGTGAGGGGTTACAGACCGGAGTGTTAGACGAGGTCTACATATGATGTAAACTTCATTTCAATTAGTGATTTCGAGTTCCGAGTGTGGCGCACTATACAGCCCGTGGTTTTTCCCAGTGGTTGGGTTTCCACGTATATATCTTGTGTTATTTAAATTCCGCACATATTACACTTGATATATTATTTTGACTAGTTAGGGGCATTTTCGTAAAATTGACTTGCATGCGAAAATCGGGTAACAATAGTTAAAATCTATTCACCCCCCCTCTACATAACATATTTAGAACACACCGTATTCTTTTCAGCATTTCATGTAACTTCCATTTTGCCTATGTGATGAATTGATGATGGCCACATCTGGTTTTAAGTTGTTCTAGGGTTCTTTTCTTTTTTAGAAGAAGTGAGATGGTAGAGCTGTAGAGATGAAGAAAAGAAGACAGTGAATGAGTTAAACGGGTCACGGGTTAACCTGTTTAACCTGTTAAACTAAAAGGGTCGTGTCGGGTTACAAGAGGTTGACCCGTTTACTTAAACGGGTCGTGTCGGGTTGAGACTAAACGGGTTGACCCGTTTAAGTAAACGGGTCGTGTCGACCCGTTGACCCGTTTTGACAGCCCTAGCCGTGGGGAGCCCGTGGGGAGCACGCCACCCTTGCTTGGTGTGGCTATCATGCCACACTAAGCCGGCTTCGGTCCCAAGCGTTCTTCAGTCCAGTTGACCTCGAACCTCGGAATTCAATTCCGTCTTCGAAAAATTAACCCGACTCAATCACAAATATGGAAAATTACATAACTTTCCAATTTAAGCTCGGAATTGAATTTCGGTTTCCGATAAAAACACGGAATGTCCTAAATGTCTCGGAAATCATCCGAAACATATAAACAAGTCTCCGAATCGCTCGGAACTCATCTATGGAAAAATCCACACATAAAAAATATAACAAAGAAGTGCAAGTGTGGAATGTGACATGTGAAGAGAATGCACACAAATGCTAGTATGCTAAGTGTGTGTGTGCAACTAATCTCTTCAAAGAAAAATAAGCACTAGAGATTATACCTTTGGCGTGCTTGTCCCTTGAGGTCTTGAAAGGACCTTTGAGCTTGATCCTCAATCACCTAAACTACCCTTACAAAATAAACCCCAACACGTGGTTTGTCCACGAAATAAGCTAATCAATAAATGGGAACCTTACACATCATTTATCTCAGGATTAAGATAGACTCTCCGATTGTCCTGATAATGAAAAGACTATTATCTATTGACGGTTCTAGATAAAGCTTTTCATTGTGATCCAGTTCAATGCACCCAGTGCACTAGATTCTTTTACTCGAAGACCCTCCAATGATTTCAGACTCATCATAACTCATTTGATCCCACTCAAATGCTAGCAAAAGAATTCTACAACTTTAACAAGATAAAGGTGCCCAACCTTTAACTTAAGCTGTGAACATTATTTCAGACTAACTAAAGGATTGTGTCTACCTCATACATATCCAGATGTACGAACAATTCTTCTTTTCTCATAGTCTTTTGACCTTATGATTATTTACTTTGACAATTATAATATTAAACTATAAATGCTATAAGATTTGTTAAACCAAAAAGCACTTTATTAATATGAAAAGATTATCAATTACAATATTACACTCTTGCTATTGAGCATAATCCTAACAAGACACTCACTGAAGCTTGTCACTCTAAGCCTTATGCTCCTATACAAAAAGGGAGAACTCCTTTCTCTTCTTTATCTTGATATTTTTGCCATAAGAAGGGTCATATCAAATCTAGGTGCTTTGAATTTTTGAAGCATGTTAATCATGAACAACCTAGGCCTAGGATGAAACCTAATCATGCTAAGAAAATTTGGGTTAGGAAGAATTTGGTGGACCAAGTCCGGATTGTGTCTAGGGGACCAATTTAGGTAGTCAAGAAAAAGAAAATGAAGGCTTGGTTGGCCTTTGGGATGAGCGTCATGGTCCTAATTTGCATGATAAGATGTGATAGTGTGGTCTTGCATTTTTACATTTTTATGCTTTGAATAAAATAAAATTTCTCGTGTTTTGTTTAAATTCTTGGTGTGTGTCTTTTGCTAGTCTTAGCTTTCTAATAAGTGTTCCTATGTCCTTGTTAGTACAATACATACTTATGCTATGTTTGGTGAAGTTATTGCAGGAAATGGTTCAAAAATTGCTCAGGATGTGACCAATAAGTGATTGTTGCAGTTTGGCCATCATGACCATACCGCGACATTAAAAAGGGCGGCTGTAAGATCCTAGATCTTTGTTGGCTTGATTCCATTGCAAAATGCTATTTATTTGTATTGATTAGTTGCTTAGATTGTTGTTGGTGAAAAGAAGCTTTAAAGAAAAAAAGCAACGTCTCATGCAAATATCGACTTCAAGAGGAAAATCGTGTACTTGGATGCTAAGGTATCAAGATTCTTCTTCCTCTTGCAAGGCGTAGCGCACACACAAAAAATTCATTCATGTGTATCCCTACATCATTGTGCTACATTTGGTATAACACATTCACACACCATTGAAGTATGCTCATGCATTGAACTCATATTGTCATACATTGTAGAGTTGCATGTTTTAAGACTATGTCTAGGAAATGGCATACTTGTGTGATCTTGTCTTTATATGTTTGTGTTTCTTATATTTTGGACTTGAACATGTTCTCATTTGATTCCTTTTTGAGTCCTGATCATTTTGGTTACTCATTCATTAGGTTTCGAGTCCAAACGATGTAGCTACGCTACTTTGCGTTCTCATTCGTTGAGTTGTCTTCGTCATCGTTTTCGGAGATGAATTCTCAACCTTTTATCAAAGTCTCATAGTCGTCGTTGTACGTGAGGGAGTCACTATTCATAATTAGAAGACGGATTCAAAATCAAAGTTCAGAGGCCTGGATACGGCCGAAGAACGCGAGCGTAACGCGAGCGAAGCGCGAGAGGAGCAAAGCATGGCTAACGGCAAGCATGGTGGCCACGTGTGGAGGCCGTGTGCACACGGCCAGGCAAGCCCAAGTTCATTTTTGCTCATGTCCCTTAACTGGAGGTGAGCATTACCCCCTACCCAACTAAATGCCAAGTGTCCCTGAGTTAACCCAGGGTTAACAAATATCCACACTAATAGAAATTTCATTAAATAAATGAGGGTAATTAGGTAAATTTGATAATAAAAAAAAACTTAAATTAATTTTTTTTAACAGTTATTCAGATAAAAAAAAATTCCAGATCAACACCAGAAACAATATGCAAAATCCACACCAGTTCAACTCCTCAAACACCAGATCAAAAAAACAAAAACAAAATTCCAACACCAAAAACCATCTACCAAAACCACACCCACCATTGCCTCACATCCAAACACCACCACCACCCCAAAAAGAAACCCAAACTCTGCCTCACACCACCGAAAATCAGTCACTACGAAATCAAACCGTGCAAACCTCGCCACCGAACCGGAACCTAGGCACACTTGCTGCCGACAAACCCTAGCCACCAACCCACCTCGAATCCTCGCCCAAACCACTAAATCCATCTCTTTATAAAAAAATTCCATTTTTTTATGGATCTGGAAACCCAGTCCAGACTAAAAAAACAAACAAATAAATTGAAATAAAATATGTAATATTAAAACATCATCATCGACCTAAATCATCATCATCATCGACCCAAATCATCATCTCCCACATCCATATCTTCTTTAATTAACAACATTAGAAACAAACTCATTTGACCAAACTTCAATCACAACAATACCCACAATAATCCCAAAATCTCACAATAATCCCAAAATCTCACAAAAATCCCAATTTTTAGACAAACCCACTTTACAAAAACCTCAAAATTCTCAGAAAAACCTAAACTTGACACACACCCACTTCACAAAAATCAACAAAACCCTAACAACATCCACAAAACCGCAATAAGAAGAAGAAGCATCAGCAGTTTTGTGAGCATCAGCGAGCTAGAAGCAGACCTGAGATGTGTGCAGATCAATGAGAAGAAAAAGCATCATCAGTTTGGTGATGGTAGTGAGAAGAAGAAGGAGCGATAAGATTGTAGTAGACTTGTTCGCCAACACAGTAGATGAAGAAGACGAACAAGGAAGATGAAAGATCTGGGTTTGGGTTGTGTTGAATTGACGAACAAGGAAGAAGAAAGATATGGTTTCAGTTTTTTTTTTTTTTTAACTTTAATTAAAACATGGGTAAAATTGGTAGAATAATATTTGTTAACCCTTGGTTTATTTAGGGACACTTGGCATTCAGTTGAGTGGGGGGTAATGTTCACCCCCAGTTATTGGGGGTGAGAAAAAATGAACTCGGCAGGCCCTCTGCCCACGTGTGCCACACGCATCCCACACGGGCCTGGTGATGTGGCACACTTCAATTGGCTGCTTTCCTTTCCCTCTCTTTCTCTTTTAAAAAACATTTTCCTTCCCCCCAAACACAACTTGAAGAAAATTGAAAAAGAGTGATGTGCAGAATTTCTTCATGATTTTTTGGTATCTTGTTTCAATCACAACTTGTTTCTCATTTTAACTCTGAATCACTTGATTCAAAAGCCAAAAATGTTGGTCTTGATGAGAGCTACAAACCCCTAGCATTTTTAGAGCCAAGTGACTTCGTGATTCTTCGCTATGAGCAGATTTCAGTCCGAGGTTCATACTTGTATGTGAAACATCTTCTTCTTACTTTCATTTTTGATCTTCTCTTTTAATCCTCTTATTTGATAGATGAAATGTGTTAAGAATGGTGTTAGTTCACATTCTAGGTTTGTATGATTGATTGATTGATTGAGTTTTAGCCTTGTGATCTTATTTGAACATATTTTGCTAAACTTGATTAAACTTGAAATTGATTCTAGAAATATCTTATATGATGTGTCTCTTGATAATTTCTAGGTTTAATTTCATGATCTAAGAACAAAGAATTCTTAAGTGATATATTGAATATTCTTGACTTGTTCTTATTGATTCACATGCATTGATTTCTAGGTACATTTATGATTGTTTGTTGAAAGCATATCCTAGAATATCTCTAAGCATGTTCATAGAGCTTGATCGATCATCTTGCTTTATTTGGTTGTGATTTGCATCATTTGCATCACCTAGATCATTGCCTTGTGAAAAGGTTGAAGTCTCTTGATTAAAGTGAGTGAAGCTTTATCTTGAGCAAGAAGACTTGGCTAGGAAAGGATTCTAGATAGCCAAGTAAGAAGTCTTAGTTAGGATCAAGAGGATCCGGATAACTAAGCAAAAGTCTTAGCTAGGAGTGTGATACTCCGGATGGTTGAGCTAGGGAAGCTTGACTAGGATCTTTGTGATCTAGATAGCTAAGCAAGGAAATCTTCCTAGAGGCTTGAGAGCCTTGGATAGGAAGTTGCTTCCGAGAGGTGAAGGACTCATCTTGGATAGGGAGTGAGGAAGTGATTCACTTGGTCTTGTGGATAGACTAGGAGTTGATTGCATTGAGTGTGTATCTCTTTCTTTTATAGTGAATTGCTTTGCCGGTGGTTGTGGTATCAACCCGTGGATGTTTCCTCTTTGAGGTTTTGCCACGTAAAAATACTTGTATCACTTTTTGCTTTACTTTTCATTATCTTCCATATCATGTATTGATTGTATCTCTTGTATATTGATTTTCACATGTACTGACTCATACTATACAATTGTTATATCATTTCAAGTGTACATTTCATTCTTGTAATCCACAAATTTTGAAGTTGGAAGAAATTGGGCCTATACCTATTCACCCCCCCTCTAGGTATATAATACACTATTACTTAAGGGAATTTCATTTGGTATTAGAGCGGGTGTCTAGACTCACTTAGATAGATCCTTTCTTTGTAGTGTTTTTGTTTTATTTGTGACAGTCATGATTATGGAAGTGTGTTCCTATGTGGCTTCTTTTGTTGAACCTATTGACTTATATGAGAAAAAGATCAATGATCTTATTCTTGAAAATGAACGCTTATCTAAAGTCAATGTGTCCCTCAATAAGAAGCTAGAGAATCATGGACTAGGCTCAAAGGAATTCAATGATCTTAAAGACAAGATTCTAAGTCTTAAAATGAACTTAAAATATAGCAATGATAGACTTAGAATCTTGAAGAAAGAAATTGAGCAAAGGGATAGTTCTCTTGTTAGTGCTAGAAGGCTAGAAAACATGCTTAAAGCCAAACTTAGTGAGCACTTAAATCAAGAGAAAAAATATGAACAATGGCTTAATAAATCAAGAGAAGATGTTAGGAAAAGTGATGACATCTTAGAAAAATATGCCATTAAAAATAGGATGCTTAGTGATAAACTTGATGAGGCAAGTAGGATGATTAACAAGATGTCATCTAGTTCTAATAAGGTAGAATCCCTCATTAAAAGTGGAAAGCATCCATGTGACAAAAGAGGTTTGGGTTATATCAATGAGAAGGAGACTCCTTCGTCTAACAAATCTATTTTTGTCAAAGCAAGTTGAAACAAATAATGCACGGTGTGTATAAAACTATCTAGAGGGGGGGGGGGGGGGGGGGGGGGGGGGGGGGGGGGGGGGGGGGGGGGGGGAGAATAGATTTTAAATGTATTACCCAATTTTTCATGTGAAGTAAATATTACAAAATTACCCCTAACTAGATAAAGCAATAAATCAAGTATAAAATGCGGAAATTAAATAACACTTGATTTTTTACTTGGAAACCCTCACGGGAAAAACCACGGGCTAATAAATGAGCCACACCCGAACCTCGAATCCACTAAGTGATAAAAATTACAACCTAATCCCGGAAGTAATCACACACCTACCTAATCCCGGTATGAGTGAACCTAGTTCGAATGCTTGTGATCTAAGCAACCTAATCCCTGATGCTACACAAAAGACTTATGTTCTCAATGAAGAGATTAACACCCTAAGTGAATATATGAATATCCAAATGCAACATAGAGCAAGGGAAACCCTATATGCTTATCTAAGATGATGAATTTGCAATTAGAACAATCCTAGATATTAAAACTAAATGACATGTCAAATACCTTAGCTAATCAAGATTAAGCAAAAATCTAATTATCTATCGCAATACATCTTCTCAAACATTCAATACACTAATCTCAATTTTGTATCCAAAATATATATAAATAACATACAAGTAATAAATTGAGACTGCTTGTTAAGAAAAACACAAAATATGTAAGATATTAGTGAAAAGCTTACCAAGCAAAGTGTGATGAAGAATCCATGCAAAATGACATCTAGATGATCAAAGATGATGCTAGATGATGATTGATGCTCATGAAATGGTGTTTGAGTAATCAAAAATGAGTTCTTGGAATTTTTCTTGTTTTTGAAAAATATCTTAAGTATGAAATCTGAATATGAACTCTCTTAATTGAACTAAAGTCAAAGTGGCATATATATAGGGGGCCAAATCAAAGTGTGGTTGTTTTGAATAAGTTGCCCTGTTTTTGCCTTGGGCGCTGTTCATAGGGCGCCTTTGTATAGCGCCGCAACTCTGTTCTCTCGGGAAAACAGAGCGGCGCTATACGTACAGCACTTTGTACAGTGACCGAATTAAATCGATCAGGTCTATACAACGCTTAGATGGGCGTTGTAAGAACAGCCCTTTCAACAGCGCTTTGTACAGCGCCTTTCACTATTTATGAATCCTAAGTCTATGCATGGCATGGCATTGGACATACAAGATGAAATCAAAATAAACATGCAAGAAGAGATGTTAATGAACATTAATGCACAATAATAAGAAACACAACATACAAGATTTAACCATATGCATGAGTTGTGAGTGTGTGCAACAATCTCTTCAAGACAAGTAAGCACTTAGAGTTTTACCTTTGGTGCTTATCAAAATGAGGTCTTCAAAGGGCTTTGAGCAATAACACCAAAACCTAAGCTACCCTTACAAAGAACCCCAACATGTGGTTTGACTACGAAATGAGCCAATCAACAAATGGGAACCTTACAATCTCCCCCTTTGGCTATTTCGTGACAAAACCACCACTCACATTGATTCCTCACAAAAAATAGAAACTACGGGACAACAATGATTTTCTACATTACAAAGAGATAAGAAAATAAAAACTTCAAGTCTTCAACCTCTTGTAGAATAATCAAACCCTGAAAATAAGATTTCTATATTTTGCAATACAAGTGAAATGTGAGATTAATCAAGTGAGAACAAAAACAAGCATTTGCATTTTAAAAGTTTAGGCACAACATTATGCAATGTATGTGTATGCAATGCTCCCCCTCAACGGGTTACTGCCCCTCAATGTATGTTCTCCCCAATCATGCACAATTGCTACTACAATTTGCAACTCCCTTTACCATATCCTACTCCCTCTTTTTGTCATGATATAGGCAAAGGAGTAGTCCCCAACCGGGTCACTCTTAGCAAAGAGAGATAGTAGCATCCAAGATATTTGCATAATAATATAAGTCACTTTATGCATCTCAATTAATTGAAGAGAAACAAGGACATTTATTTCAAGGAAATGTGTGAATCAAACATTCTTTGCATACAAGACATGTAGCATTCAAGTCCAAAATACAATGGTATTTGGCAAAGTGATAATGCCTATTTCTACACTTGATGTAGCCCCGTTTTACCTATCATTTGCCTTCATTTTCCTGGTAAAACCGGTTTATTTAATGTTTAAATGAGCTTGTGCAGGCCTCTTTAGCAATCCAAAGGAAATCAAGCTAAGTTGGGCAACTTTTGAGCAAAAACAAGCAAGTGAAGAGCTGAAGAAAGAGGCGGCGCATGACGTCCAGCGCCACTACCAGCACTGGCGAGGCAGAGATGTGCCGCTGGTCATACGCCTGACGACCAGCACCGGACGACTAGCGCCGGACGACCAGCGCCGGTGAGGCAGAAACCTACCGCTGGTCGTGCACTTGACACCGGCGCCCCTCAATTGCGCTGGACGACCAGCACCACACTAGCGCAACAGCATTCCAGCTCAGCTTTTTCTAGGTTTTCGTGCCCTAATTCCACACACTATAAATACTTCCTTTCAGCTCTTTTCAGCACACCTCTTGCACGACCCTTGAGCTCCAAAACACCTCTACATCACTCCCAAACACTCAAGAACAAATCTTTCACCATAATCCTTCACCAAATCACCTAAACCTTTCATCAAATCATCTTCTAAACTCATTTTTCACCTCACCACCTCACTTCCTCACCTAGATCCACCATAAAAATCACATCTTGGAGCAAAAGAAGTCAATGAGAGAAGAAGCCTAGCACAACCAAGCAAGAGAGGAGGAGTTCTCCACATTAGTTAACTTTAATCCCTTCTCTCTTTACATTTATTTATCCCTAGTCATGGCTTGTACTCATTATATATATTTTGTAGCCATTTGTTGTAACATGAACTAAATCCATCTTGGCTAAGGCCAAGATGAAGCCTTTTCCATGAATTATTAATAAAGGCCATCACTTTATCATTATTGCTTGTGTGGTGTATGCTTATTTCATGTTCTAAATGATTTTTGAATGTCTAACTAGCATTTAGTAATTGATTGGTTGTTGTGTGAAGCACCGAGAGGAGAAGCATACAACGTGCTCGATGAAATGTGTGATAGAGGTTGGTAAGATAGAAATATGCGATGCTGGCCTCTAGGATTCAATTTGTGTGCCTTGAACTTAATGAATTTATATGTAGTTTGAATAACCATTGAGAAATAGGTTGTTGGTGCATATAAATGTTGTCTTTATCACTTGAGAGAGGTTAGAGACAAATTGAGGGTATCACGAATCTACACACACACTTGCATACTTTACTTCAATGATGTGCCTAACATTGATGAGAATTGGATAGGTGGATTCACGGCCTTAGCTTAATTTCCCATAAGAAATACAATCACTTGCTTGTGTTTAACTTGCTTTAGTTTGTTTGCTTGCCTAGTTTAAATTATTGCATTTTGGTTATATGTTTAATTTAGTTGAATTTGAGTAGTATAATTCCATCATTAAATTGTTGCTTGTTTGAATAGCACTTAAACCAATCAATTTCGGTAATCGGTCACTCGATCCCTGTGGGAATGAACTTTTATTTATCGTTGTGCTACTCTTCGACCTCGTACTATTGCGAGAGTCATAAAGAGACTAGCCAATTTTTGGCGCCGCTGCCGGGGATTGAGCGGATGATTGATATCGATACTAGTTAGTTTATTGCTAATTTGAACCTTTTAATTTAGTTTGTGTGTTTCTTTTCATAGGTACCATTGCTCTTGCATACACCCACGTACAAGGAGACAAAATCTTCACTTCTTGAATTTTGAGTCGGAGATTGAGAAAATAGCTCGAAGAAATAGACATGAAGCAAGGTTGAGAAGAGCAGAAATGGGTGATCGGAATGCACAAGTATGACACATGGGTTTACCTCCTGTGGCAAATCAAAATCAAGGGGAATTGCCTCCTAAAGCCATTCCAGTGCAAGAAGGTTTCCCTTATGTTGGAGATGAACGTACCCTACGGGATTACACAATGCCTAGAGTTAAGTAGAACCAGTCGTCCATTCACCGACCAACAATTGCGGCAAATTCCTTTGAGATAAAGCCTTCGGTGATTCAGATGATTGGCACTACGTGTATGTTCAATGGCTTGGTGAATGATGATCCAAACTTGCACCTTCAGAACTTCAACGAGATTTGTGACACCTTCAAGTACAATAGGATTCCCGATGAGTTTATCAAGTTGAAGTTATTCCCATTCTCCTTGGGAAATGACGCGAAGATATGGTTGAACTCTCAACCACCAAACTCAATCATTACCTTTGATCAATTGGCCCAAGCATTCTTGAATAGATTTTTTCCACCAGGGAAGACCGCTCGTCTTCGGAACGAAATCCTTTCCTTCCAACAATTTGAGAATGAGAGTCTCTATGAAGCTTGGGAAAGGTTTAAGGAGCTTCAAATGAGATGTCCTCACAATGGTCTTGCAAGATGACAGACTTTGCAAGCTTTCTACCAAGGGATTACGGTGTCAACAAGGAACTTAGTGGATGTGGCTGCTAGAGGTTCTCTAATGAACAAGTCAATGGATGCGGCCAATGCTCTCCTAGAAGAAATGGCACTCAACAATAGCCAGTGGGGAAACCAAAGGCAAGTACCGAAGAAGATTCCGGGTAAATTAGAAGTAGATGAGTTGACAAGTGTGAAGGCTCAACTGGTGGCTCTTTAAAATCAAATGAGCAAGATGAGTGCAATGCCTAGTAATGTGCAAGTAGCTCAATGTGAATGGTGTTTGGGGCCACACTCTAGCATGGATTGTCAAGTTGGAAGCCCGTTTGCTTTAAGCTTGTCAGAATAAGTATCCTTTGCGAACTACAACTGGAACTTCCAAAACCAACCCCAACATCAACAAGCCTACCAAAATTACCAAAACAATCCCTACCAAAACACATATAACCCGACATGGAGAAACAACCAAAACTTGTCATGGAAGGACAATCAACCCCAACATCAACAAAACCTCAACCAAAGACAACCTCCTGGATTCCACCAACCTCACCAACAAAACTACCCTAACCAAGCCCCGAACAACTAAGTGGAGAGAAAGTCTAACCTAGAAGAAATGTTCTCTAGATACATGGGCAAGTTAGCTACTAGGATGGAGACCCAAGACTTAGCCTTAAGGAAGCTTGATACGAAGATTGACCAACTTGCTCAACATTCACAAGTCTCGATCCAAAACCTAGAAATGCAAGTCGGTCAACTAGTTAAGGGACAACAAGGAAGACAACAAAGGTCTTTACCAAGCGACACAGTGATTAACCCTAAGGAACAATGCAAGGCCATTGCCGGATGACTTTGGGAAGGGAAAAGAAGTTGTTGTTGAAGAAGAGGGTATTTGTGAAGAAGAGGTTGAAGTAGAAAAGAAGAATTCAAGTCATGATGACATGGTCCCCACATCAAATGATCCACCTCCACAACCCCAAGTCAAAGCCTATGTTCCTCCAATCTCATACCCCCAAAGGCTAAGGAAACACAAGGATGCCCATCAATTTGCAAAGTTCTTGGAGGTGTTCAAAAACCTCCACATTAATATTGTAAGGATTCCCATATCTTGATTGGCTTATTTCGTGGACAAACCACATGTTGGGGTTTATAGTGTAAGGGTAGTTGAAATTTCCCTTAAGTAGTAGTGCAAAATATACCTAGAGGGGGGGGGGGGGGGTGAAAAGGTATAGACTCAAATTCTTCCAATATTAAAAATAACGCGGAATATAGCAAAGAAAATGCACACTTGATTAGATTTAACCAATGAATTGATTTCACTAATACAAGAGTTAATCAATTTACAAGATATGCAATCAATGTAAGATATAGAAGATAAAGAAAAGTAAAACAAAAATTGACACAATGATTTTTACGTGGTAAAACCTCAAAGAGGAAACATCCATGGGTTGATTCCACAACCACCGGCAAAGCAATCCACTATGTGAAAAAGGACTTACACACTCAAGCTACCAACTCAAGATATCCGCTCAAGCTATCAACTCCTAATCTACCCTCGGGCTAGTGAATCACCAAGCCTACTTCCTATCCGAGATGTGTTGTAAGGATTCCCATTCTTTGATTGGCTTATTTCATGGACAAACCACGTGTTGGGATTTATTGTGTAAGGGTAGTGTAGGTGATTGATCTTCAAGCTCGAAGACCCTTCACAAGTCCTCAAGGGACAAGCACGCCAAAGGTATAACTCTACTGCTTGGTTTTCTTTGAAGAGATTTAGATTGCACACACTCACTTAGCATTCTTGCATTTGTGTGCTTTCTCTTCTCATGTCACATTTCACACTTGCACTTATATGTTATATTTTGTTGTGTGTATTTGTGTCTTGTAATTTGTTTCCCGGTAGTATTCGGAAACGTATGCGCATGCACTAGAATGTGCTTGGTTTTACGTGAAGACCGCCTACGGAGAATGCCCTTGGCTTCTCCTTGGTTTTCACCTATGTTGGTGATCAGCGGTTATGATCGGCGGCTTGGCCGACGAATGAAACCGTCGTTTGCTTCCAGAAGTGTCTGGAGCAATTCTGAGGTTACGATTGGTAGTCACGACCGCTGTTCCAAACCACCGTTCAGACCTGATTGATTTTATCTCTCGGTTTGATTCGGCGGTTGAATCGGAGGTTTCGAAACCGCCGAATAAAACCGCCGTTCATACCTGATTGATTTAATCTCTCGGTTTGATTCAGCGGTTAGATCGGCGGTCACGAAACCGTCGAATGAAACAGCCGTTGTTCCCCTGTTCTTCTCGGGTTCAATTCGGCGGTTATAATCGGCGGCCTAGCCACCGATTGAAACCGCCGATCGGTGCGTTTCAGGGGCAAACTTGTCTTTTCACATGCTCTGTTTTTCATGCCTATAAATACATCACTTTCTCTTGTTTTGAGTGTGACTCTTTAATCATCAAGAACCCTACTTTTAAAAGTGAGATTTTTAAGAGAGAAAGCAACCAAGTTTGCTCATTTTAACACTCAAACCAAAATTCATTTGCATCAAAGTTCATCTAGCATTCTCTAGCATATATAGGATGCTTGCTTGGATGGGTCTTTTATCATCACACTTGCTTTGGTAAGTTTTTCACTATTATCATATATAATTAGTGTTTTATTTATTATGGCATCTCTTTTATTACTTGATTGTTCTTAGATTGAATTCTAATATTCAAGATAGAGATTGTTATGTTGATTTGATTGAGTGTTGTTTTGTGATAGATATCTAGGTTTCTATAATCTATGATTATTTAAGCTAATTGACATGTCATTTAGTTTTTAATATCTAGGATTGTTCTAATTGCAAATTCATCGTCTTAGATAAGCATATAGGGTTTCCCTTGCTCTATGTTGCATTTGGATATTCATATATTCACTTAGGGTGTTAATCTCTTTTTAGAGAATTAAGTCTTGTGTTGTGACCGGGACTAGGTTGCTTAATTCGCAAGCAATCGGACTAGGTTCACTTATACCAGGATTAGGTAGGTGTGTGATTACTTTCGGGATTAGGTTGTAATTTCATCACATTTAGTGGATTCGAGGTTCGGGTGTGGCTCACTTAACAGCCCGTGGTTTTTCCCGTGAGGGTTTCCACGTAAATATCAAGTGTTGTTTTAATTTCCGCACAATATTACACTTGCTATATTTTATTGACTATTAGGGGTATTTTCGTAATCTTGTCCTTAAACGAAAATTGGGTAAAATTAGTTAAAATCTATTCACCCTCCCTCTAGATTAATAGTTTACACACCATGAGAATTTTCAATTGGTATCATAGCGGGTTCCTAAATATAATTAGGTGATCCTTGCTCACTTTGGTGTGTTTTGCATTTTGTGTGATTTTTGATCGTTCATACATTTGCATTCATTTCATTCATTCATAAACACTATGAGTGGAAACGGTGGAAATGGCGGTGGCAACGAGGGTGTTTCAAGCACAAGGCATCCACTTCTTACCGGGTTGAACTATTCCCAATGGAATGGGAAGATGGAATCCTACATATGTCAAATTCACGACCGTGCGTGGATGGCGGTGGAAGATGGATATAGTCTACCCAAGATAACTCCCGATGGTGGAGGAGAATAAGTATTGAAGCCTAAGGCGCAATGGAGTTTGCAAGAGTTTGAGGCTTCAAAGTGGAATAGGAAGGCGATGCACGCCATCCTCTGTGCAATGGATGAAAATCAGTATAAGCTTATTCAGAACACTCAAATCGCGAAAGTGGCTTGGGATATCTTACAAGTTGCACATGAAGGAACCGAGGTGGTGAAGGAATCCAAGCTTCAAGTCCTCCAAACTCAATTCGAGTTACTTAGGATGGGAGAGGATGAATGCTTCAATGATTTCGAAATCAAATTAATGGATATCGTTAATCAAAGTCACCAACTCGGAGACCCGTATTCGGATAGGAGAGTCAAGCAGAAAATCATGAGATCTCTCCCCGATAGGTTCGAATCAAAGGTGACGGCTATAGAAGAAAACAGTGGATATATGGACATGAAGCCGAGCGAGGTTATTGGAAGACTTCTCGCTTATGAGTCTAGGAAGGCTTCTAGCTCTACACCTCCTAAAAAGCAAAAATGAATTGCTTTAAAAGCTTCCAAGGATGAAAAGGAGGCAAAAAAGATTGACTCGGATGAAGACCTTGCCTTGTTTGTAAAAAGGTTCAACAAGGTTATGAAGTTTAGGAGAAAGGGCTTTGGATCAAAACGTCAAGATTCGAAGAAAAAAGGTCATTCCAAGAAGTTTGAACTTAGGCAAGAAAGGACCGAAAGGAAAGGGGTCTGATGCTTCGAGTGTGGTGGCATAGGTCATTTTGCCCCCGAATGTGCTAATCACAATGACAAGAAGAAGGGTAAAGTGATGGCCGCCACATGGAGTGGTAGTAGTAATGACTCCAACGAGGGAGATGAGTCTTCAAGCGATGAAGAGCTCATGGCTAACCTCCTAGCTTTTGCCTTCTCCCATAAAAGCAAAAGTGCTAGTGAAAGAGAGGAAATGAGTCAAGAGGAAAATGACTCAAGTGAAGAAGAAAGTGATTCCTCTTCTAACTCCATAAATGGATTTGTGGAGAAAAAGGTGCTGGCTAAATACCATGCCGAGTTCAATGACTTAGCAATCAAGAGCACGAAAAAGATCAAGATGTTGAGAGAAGAAAATCTTGAGCTTTTATCTCATAATGACCACTTATGTGAACAAGTGGAAAAGTCTAAGAAGATAGAAGATGAGCTAAGAAAGGACTTAGACTTATCTAGAAGGAATGAAGAAGGTCTAAAGAGGGAACTTGAAGAAGTAAAAGAGTCTATGTCTAGAATGACCTCTAGCACTCAAAAACTTGATCATTTGCTTAGTGTTGGGAAGAATCCGTGTGACAAGAAGGGTCTTGGGTATGAAGATGGCAAGGAGACTTCCACTTTCAAGAAGACCATTTTTGTCAAGAGTTCGGGGATCAAAATAGCTTCATTGGTGCAAACTCCTAGGAAGAAGTTAGAACTAGGACAATGTTCAAATGCACAAGTGAAGATGGTGCCAAGAAGGTAACCTCAAGCTCAACCCTCTAGGGTCCCTCAAGTTAACATTCCTCAACAATTGGCTCACAAAGGAAAAAGACCAATCATGCAACCTCAAGCTAGGAAGCAAGCTAGACCGGTTCAACAACGAAGATGGATTGAACCCACTCAACCACAATGACATGGACAAGCTCACATGCATGCTCTAGGACAAGGTATGATTCCTTATTTTATTCCTACATGTCATTTTTGTGGATTTGAAGGTCATATTAGACCAAATTGCTTTCGATATATTAAAATGTGTAAAACACGAAGCATGATTGAAAAGAGAAAAAATAGAGCCAAGATGCATACTCCTAGGAATGATAATATTGATGTGCATAATTCTAGGACATCTAGAACCCATGTACCAAAGACCACTAAGAAAGCCAAGATTGTTTCTAGGTGGATTAGAAAGAATGAAAATGTTTGCCATGTTGCTCAAATAGCCTTGAAGGCAAATTCTTCTAATTTTTGGTATTTACATAGTGGGTGCTCTAGGCACATGACGGGAAACAAGAGTTTCTTCGAGACTCTTGTCATGGAGGAAGGAGGATGTGTCACCTTTGGTGATGGATCCAAAAAGAGAGTTGTAGGGAAAGGAACCATTTCCATTCCCAGATTACCCTCCTTATCCAATGCTTTATTTGTTGATGGCTTGAAAGTCAATTTGATAAGCATATCACACCTTAGTGATAAAGGATATTCCGTCTTATTTTGTAAAAATGATTGCTCTATCCTAAAGCCGGATGGACAAACCTTGTTGAAAGGTATGAGATCTAGTGACAATTGCTATTGTCTTGAAGCTAGAATAGTCTCAAACAATGTGTCCATGGATGAGCAAATTGAGTTGTGGCATGAAAGACTTGGCCACATGAACTTTAGGGATTTACAAACCCTTGGAAAGTTCAATTGTGTGCATGGCCTCCCTAAGCTTGGGAAGAAAGCCAATGGTGTTTGTGGACCTTGCCAACAAGGAAAACAAACCAAAAGCATGCACAAAAAGGGTAAGTATCTCTCCACCAAGGAACCCCTAGAGCTTCTCCACATGGACCTCATGGGTCCTATGCAAACCGGAAGCTTAGGTGGAAAGAGATACATCTTTGTTTGTGTTGATGATTTCTCTAGGTTCACATGGACATATTTTCTTAGAGAAAAATCCGAAACTTTTGATAAGTTTCAAATGCTTTGTAATAAACTTCAAAATGAAATGAACTCTAACATTAAAAGCATTAAACGGATTAGAAGTGACCATGGGAGGGAATTTGAGAATGCCACCTTTGAAACCTATTGTAATGGTTTAGGCATCTCCCATGAGTTTTTGGCTCCTAGGACACCTTAACAAAAACGAGTTGTTGAGAGGAAGAATAGGGTTCTTCAAGAGATGGCCCGTGTGATGTTGCTTAGCAACAATGTCCCTAGGAACCTATAGGCCGAAGCCGTCAATACGGCTTGCTATATAGGAAATAGAGTTTTCCTAAGGCCCGGTACTAGAAATACCTCCTATGAACTATGGAAAGGCAAAAGGCCAAATGTTAGCTACTTCCACTCCTTTGGAAGCAAATGCTACATTTCAAATGACCGTGATCAACTTGGCAAATTTGATGCTAAGAGTGATGAAGGTATATTTATTGGCTATGCCTTAAATAGTAGAGCCTATAGAGTTTTCAATTTAAAGACTCTAAGTGTCATGGAATCATCTAATGTTGTCTTTGATGATGAAAGGCTTAAGTCTAGTAACCATGAGAATGAGGTAGTTTTAGATGATGATTCTCCTTTGGAGAAGGTTGTGGAGACTCCCAATGTTAAGATGTCCAATGGTAATTATGAGGACACACAACCTATTGATAGAGTTCCTCTCTTGAACTCTAAAGAACCCGCTCCATGGGTTAGACAACTCCATGACAAGAATGACATCATTGGAAAGGTAAATAAGGGTGTTAGAACTAGGCGTCAAATAGCTAATCTAATTAGCTACACATGCTACACCTCTCAAATAGAACCCAAAAAGGTTGATGAAGCCTTAAATGATGAATTTTGGGTTATTGCCATGCAAGAAGAGCTAAACCAATTCGAAAGGAATGAGGTTTGGACTCTAGTTCCTAGGCCTAAGAACACACATGTTATAGGCACCAAGTGGATCTATAGGAACAAATCCGATGAGGATGGCAACATAGTGCGGAACAAGGCTAGACTTGTAGCACAAGGGTACTCTCAAATTGAGGGTATCGACTTTAAGGAGACATTTGCTCACGTTGCCCGTTTAGAGTCCATTAGGCTTCTCTTGTCTATCTCGTGTATTCACAAGTTCAAATTACATCAAATGGATGTCAAGAGTGCCTTCCTCAATGGCCTTTTGCAAGAGAAAGTGTTTGTTGAACAACCCAAGGGGTTTGTGGATGCACACCACCCCAACCATGTCTATCGCCTCAAAAAGGCTTTATATGGGTTGAAACAAGCACCGAGGGCTTGGTATGAGTGCCTCACTCAATTTCTTGTTGACAATGACTACACAAGAGGTAGTGTTGACAAGAGCTTGTTCATCAAGAGAAACAAAGATGAGTTATTTATAGCTTAAATCTATGTTGATGACATTGTATTTGGCTCAACCAACAATACCAAAGTCCAACAATTTGTTGATGTCATGTCTCATGAATTTGAGATGAATCTTGAAAGTAATACAATAACGCTCGGTGTGTATGATAAATATATCTAGGGGGGTGAATAGATTTTAACTATTGTTACCCAATTTTCGAATGCAAGTCAATTTTACGAAAATGCCCCTACTAGTCAAAAATACAAGCAAGTGTAATATAGTGCGAAATTTAAATAACACTTGATGTATACGTGGAAACCCAACCATTGGGAAAACCACAGGCTGTTTAGTGCGCTACACTCGGACCTCGAAATCCACTAATTGAAATGGAGTTTACAACCTATGTAGACCTCGTCTAACACTCCGGTCTATAACCCCCCACTTCTACCACTCGGGCCTTTAAAAGTGGCTCTAGTCCAATTGCTTGAGGCCTAAGCAATCTTAACCTCAAGACTTAATTCTCAATGAACAGATTATGCAACCTATGTAAATATATATAAATATTCAAATAACAAACAAGGCTAGGTAACCTTAGATGCTTATCTAGGATGATGATATAATCAATTAAATCAACCCTAGATATCAATTGCTAAATGACATGTCAAATAGCTTAGCTAATCAAGATTAATCAAAAACCTAATTAGCTATCACAATATAACACTCAATCAATTCATCACAATTAATTCTCTATTCTTGTATTTATCATATGATCAAAAACATACAAGTAAATTAAAAGAGAATAGCTTGATAGTAAAAATACTAAAATAAGATGAACTTAATCAAAATCTTACCAAGCAAGTTGTGATGATGCAAACCCAATCATGGATGCATTCTATATAGTCATAGAAGATGCAATATGAAATATGATGCAAAAAGGATTTGATTTGAGTGTTTAAAGGTGAGTTCTTGATTTGATTTTTTCTTAAAAATCTCTCTTTGAAGTTTAGGGTTCTAAGGACTTAAAGAACTTGATCAGATAATGAGAAAGTAAGATATTTATAGACATCAAGAATTAGGCATGTGAAAAGACAAATTTGCCCCTGAAACGTACTAATCAGCGGTCTCATTCGGCGGCCAGGCCGCCGTTTACAACCGCCAAATTGAACCCGAGAAGAACAGGGGAACAACGGCGGTTTCGAAACCGCCAATTAAACCGTAGAATCAAACCCGAGAGATGTAAATCGATTAGGTATGAACGGCAGTTTCGAACAGCGGTCGGTGGCCATAGATCGTAACAGCAGAATCACTCCAAACCTTTCTGGACTGAAACAACGGTTTCAATTTGGCGGCCAGGCCGCCGATCAAACCGCCGATTCACCAGTGATGGTGAATCTAAAGGAGAAGCCAAGAGCATTCTACGTGGGCGGTCTTCGCGCAAAACCAAGCACATTATAGTGCATGCGTGGACGTTTCCGAACACTATCGGGAAAGGAATTACTAAACACATATACACACAACAAGATATCAAACAAAGTGCTAGCGTGTAAAGTGACATGTGAAGAGTATGCACACAAGAACAAGTATGCTAAGTGTGTGTGTGCTAACTAAATCTCTTCAAAGAAAACCAAGCACTAGAAATTATACCTTTGGCGTGCTTATCCCTTGAGGTCTTGAAAGGGCATTCGAGCTTGAAGTTCAATCACCTAAACTAACCTTACACAATTAATCCCAACATGTGGTTTGTCCACGAAATAAGCCAATCAAGATATGGGAATCCTTACAATCTCCCCCTTTGGCTATTTCGTGACAAAACCACCACTCACATTGATTCCTCACAACATAATAGAAACGACGGGTCTACAATGATTTTCTACATTACAAAGAGATATATAGAAATAATCTTGAAGTCTTCAATCTCATGTAGACAAATCAATCCCTGAAAGCAAAGTTTCTATTCTTTCCAACACAAGTAAAATGTGAGATTAATCAAGTGAGAACATAAACAAGCATTTGCATTCTTGAAATTTAAGTACAACAATAACATCATGCAATGTTTGATGAATGCAATGCTTCCCCTCAAAGGGTTACTCCCCCTCAAGGTGTTGTCTCCCCAACATGCACAATTGCTACCACAATTCCCTTACCACCATATATACTACTCCCCCTTTTTGTCATGATATAGGCAAAGGAGTAGTCCCCAACCGGGTCACTTAGCAAAGAGAGATAGTAGCAAACTATATACTTGCATAATCATATAATCCACTTTATACAACTCAATCAATTGGAGAGAAACATGTAGATTTATTTAAAATAAATGTGTGAATCAAAACATGCTTTGCATATAAGACATGTAGCATTCAAGTCCAAAATACAATGGTATTTGGCAAAGCAAATGACAAAGGTTTCTAATAAGAATTCAAACCAATTTCACCAATGTCATGAGAGAAGCAAGGATATAGAGTTTTCATTGATTTTAATTGGAGCAACTATATCCATCTTTATAAGCCAAACATGTCATGAGCAACTTTGCACCCTATTTGATTTTTCCGGGAATGAAACCCGTATGATAGTAGACATGTTTAACAAATAAAGAAGGAGAGACATTTGGATTTTACAATCCTTTGAACGGATACAAGATCCTTTATTCATTTTGAGTCTCATAAGCCTTTTCACACAAGTTTTGCATTTAAAAATTGCAATCATCAATTCATGCTTTTTCATTTGAGCATGTCATTTGAATTACATGCTTTTCATATGTCATTAGCATGTTATAAAAACAACTCATGCTTTTCAATTTTTAAGCATGTCATTAAGAATCATCATGTCATGGAGATAACTATAGGTCATTTAAATCATATTTCCTATGTAAATCTCCTAGTCCAAAAATGCATGTTTGAACATAAATATGACATGGATTATAGACAAGCATGGTTCACACTTATTGAATTGAAAACATATATACATATGTGCAACCAAGCTTACTCAAGCAATCAACAAAGAAGCATAAGATTTTTCAAATATTTGCATGCAACAAGTATGCATAAGCTCTCTTTGCTTGAGTTCCCCATATGGGGTCAATCACTATCCTTCATCAATGAAGGTCATGAGGTCCTATAGACCTCCCAAGTCCATTTGACTTGGTTCAACCTATTTGAGACTTGTTAGTCTCATAGCAAGCGGGTTCATTTTTCCTTATCCACATAGATATGACATTTTTCTTCCTAGTGGACAATGGTTCAAGAGTACTAGAAATAATAGGATCATGAACATGAATATTTTCCTTCCTATTAGCATGCATTCTAGCTCTTGTCATTCTCTTTTCAATAATGCTTTTGATTCTACATGATTTAATGAAATGAAAGCAATTTGGTCTAATGTGACCATCAATACCACAAAAGTGACATGTAGGGATAAATTTAGAATTCATACCATGTCCTTGTGCATGCATAGGAGCCTTCCCTGGTTGATTTTGATGACTTTGTGGTTGAGCGGGTTTAAATCTTCTTTGTTGTTGCCCCCTATATATAACCGGTCTAGCTTGCAAAGAGAAGAAAAATTTCCATGATTCTCAACACTTTTCATGTTCATTTTGCATGATTGGCCTCTTCCCTTGTTTGTTATTTTGATGAATATGAGCTTGAGGGAAGTTAGGTTGAGCTAAACTAATTGAACTTTTTGAGCTTGAGGTTGTCTCTTTGGAGCTTCCTTCACTTGTGCACGGGATTAGGTTCTTGAACATTGTCCTAGATCAATTTTCTTCATTTAGTGGATTCTATGCTTACTTACATAGTGTGCATCGGTGAGCACCATATTACAATTGCTTCTATCTTGCCGAAAAATTGGGTAAAAGCAAACTCTTGACAAACATGGTCTTGTTAGGAGTGGGAGTCTCCTTGTAATCTTCAAAGCCAAGACCTCTCTTGTCACAAGGGCTTTTTCCAACACTCAACATGTGGTTGAGTTTATCCGTGCTAGAGGTCAACTTAGCGATCAAATCTTTAGCATCTCTAAGTTCCCTTTTCAACCCTTCTTCATTCCTCCTAGACAAATCTAGCTCATCTCTTAGCTTGTCTTCATCCTTCATGGACCTCACCACTTCACTACTTAAGTGGTCCACTTGTGTTGAAAGCTTAAGGTTTTCTTCCTTCAAAGTTTGAATCTCCTTTTCATTCTCTATCTTATAGCTTTCAAATCTTTTCAAGTGGTCTTCATGATCCAAATTCTCCACATTTCCATTTATGGAGTTAGATGACATATTCTCACCATGTGAGTCATTTTCTAAATTCTCCATCTTACCTATGGAGTCATCTTCCTCATCAAGACCAACACCTTGGTCACTTGATGTAATATGAGTCATATCCCAATGAGTAGCTGCTCTAATTTTCTCTAGAGCTACTTCTTCATCTACTTCTTCCATGGGATCACTAATCAAGACGTCATTGCCATCAACTTCAACTTCTACACTCTTGGCTCCAAATGCTTTGTAGTTAATGGTGCATTCTTCTTCACTTGACGACTCATTTCTCTCATCGGAGTCATTACTACTAACACTCCAAGTGGCAGTTATCACCTTTTCCATCTTCTTGTTTAGGCAATTAACAAAATTGGAGGCGAGGTGTCCTACACCAATACACTTATAGCATTAAACCTCTTTCTTTTTGGTCTTCTCTTGCCTAGGTTCAAAACTCTTGAAGGGAGCCTCTTTCTTCAAGTCTTGGCCTTTGGATCCAAAGCCCTTCTTTTCGAACTTGATGAATTTCTTGAATCTTCTAAGCAACAATGCCGTGTCTTCGTCCGAGTCACCTTCAACCTCCTTCCATGAGGAGTAAATATCGCCGGTGAGCAATGGTGGCCTCACGCTCGACGCTTTCTCTTTGCTCATCCCGAAACCACTCATAGTGTTTGGATGAATGCAAATGAGATGAATGCAAAATGTATGAATAAATCAAAAAATCACACAAGATGCAAAACACACCAAAATGAGCAAGGATCACCTATGTATGTCTAGGAACCCGCTCTGATACCAATTGAAGGTAATACAATAACGCTCGGTGTGTATGATAAATATATCTAGAGGGAAGGGGGGTGAATAGATTTTAACTATTATTACCCAATTTTCGCATGCAAGTCAATTTTACGAAAATGCCCCTACTAGTCAAAAATACAAGCAAGTGTAATATAGTGCGGAATTTAAATAACACTTGATGTATTCGTGGAAACCCAACCACTGGGAAAAACCACGGGCTGTTTAGTGCGCCACACTCGGATCTCGAAATCCACTAATTGAAATGGAGTTTACAATCTATGTAGACATCGTCTAACACTCTGGTATATAACCCTCCACTTCTACCACTCGGGCCTTTAAAAGTGGCTCTAGTTCAATTGCTTGAGGCCTAAGCAATCTTAGCCTCAAGACTTAATTCTCAATGAACATAATATGCAACCTATGTGAATATGTATAAATATTCAAATAACAAACAAGGCTAGGTAACCTTAGATGCTTATCTAGGATGATGATATAATCAATTAAATCAACCCTAGATATCAATTGCTAAATGACATGTCAAATAGCTTAGCTAATCAAGATTAATCAAAAACCTAATTAGCTATCACAATATAACACTCAATCAATTCATCACAATTAATTCTCTATTCTTGTATTTATCATATGATCAAAAACATACAAGTAAATTAAAAGAGAATAGCTTGATAGTAAAAATACTAAAATAAGATGAACTTAATCAAAATCTTACCAAGCAAGTTGTGATGATGCAAACCCAATCATGGATGCATTCTATATAGTCATAGAAGATGCAATATGTGTAGGAAAAAATACCGTAGTACACGCAGCGGAAGCGAGACTAAAAATAGTTTTAGTATGTTTTAAAATTTTTTCTTTTTATGAACCTTAACCCTTTAATTAATTAAACATACATATAATCAACAAAAGAAAAATACCTTTTGTCGCGTGATCCGATTGACTTACGTCGATGGTAATCCGCAAGATCTTCAATCCTAGCACGAACGTGAATCACCTAGGAGCGTGGTCTCCCTTTTTCTTTGAATTGCAAACCTGAGAATGGACAAATAAACTTTTATTTTTCTTTTGTTAGTCACAAAACAATCAAAAGAAGAGTAAGATTATTCCGGTCACTTTTGAGTTCTCAATCTAATGATCGAAACTCGCGTGAACCTAAATCGATGTTGTACACACAAGCTTATTGATGAACAAGCAATTAGTGTACCATCAAAGAATAATCTATTCACTCTTTTATGTTTTAGTAGAATAAAAATAATACTTTCTATGAATTGAGAAGAAGAAGAAAATTGTATCAAGAACCACTTAGTGTGGCCGAATTCTATAAGTGTAAATATATAGGTGGCCGAATTTGCTTCCTCTTGTCTTTTAGGGTTGCCGAAAATCCTTCTCTAATTTTTACTAGGGTTGCCGCAAATCACACACCTAAAAAGGTTTGTGTTGCACCCTAATTTCCATCAAAGTTTAGACTTTAAACCCTAATCCAACTCATAGATATTTTATTCTTTTATTGACTAAATAAAAAGACTTCTTATTTGATTAAATAAATAAAATTAATTATTTATTTTCTTATCAAACAAGTCTTTTACTTTTAGTATACTACTACCAATAATATAACTCTAGGAAATATATTTCCTGATCAGAAAAAGATTTGTTTCTTAATTAAACAATTAATTAAACAATTAATTAATTCTTATTTAATTAAAACAATGAAACAAAATAATATATTAGGTTAATTTTTACACCTTGCTGCCCCACTCATATAAATGGGCCATATATTATTTTCTTATTTCATTTAATCCATTGGACTTTAAATAAAAAGCCCACATGTGAACCAGACCCATTCTTACTAAAAGAAATAAGCCCACATGTCTTTCATTAATATATTAATATAATTGAGCAGCCCATTAAATAAATAATGTGCAAATTATATTCTTAATATATATTAAATGCAATTCTAAATGGACCTATAATTGGTCTGGTAGAATATATCAAGTGATCCATGCAAGTCCGTGTGGATTGGGGATCTTGGCGGGCTATCTAAATTTAAGCTTCAATAGACATAACCTAATCACAATCAACAAATGATTCACTTAGGTCCGATCCATTAATTTTAACTCATTCCACTAAAGAGCTAAAATTGAACTCTTAAATAAAGATAGAATAAGAAGATGTTCCTCATTCATACCCTAGACAATCATGTTGGAGATAGTGTATCCTCGTGATTAATATCAGTAATCGCCAAGAGTTCATAGACCGCCTATAACTCTCCAAGTTACCATATTTACTCATATGACCACGTTTTGAACTTGGATATTTTGACTTGTCCAGAAGCCATGTTTTCAATAGACACTATCGAAAACTCAAAGTTGAGATTTAATATCCAATTACCTCAAAACATCCATATGATGATATTATACTCTCATTTAATAAATGGAGCCACGATGTCCATATCTATAAATGAAGTCCTCTATCGATTAACAAATGAATATCACCAAACTATCGAGGATAGACTATGTGATATAATCGTACTCATTGATAACTCAAATGATACCACTTGCAATCATAAGTCCATCATTTATCTCAGGATTAAGATAGACTCTCCGATTGTCCTGATAATGAAAAGACTTTTATCTACTGACGGTTATAGATAAAGTATTTCATTGTGATCCAGTTCAATGCACCCAGTGCACTAGATTCTTTTGCTCGAAGACACTCCGATGATTTTAGACTCATCATATCTCATTTGATCCCACTCAAATGCTAGCAAAAGAATTCTACAACTTTAACAAGTTAAAGGTGCCCAACCTTTAACTTAAGTTGTGAACAATATTCAAGACTAACTAAAGAATTGTGTCTACCACATACATATCCAGATGTACGAACAATTCTTCTTTTCTCATAGTCTTTAGACCTTATGATTATTTACTTTGACAATTATAATATTAAACTATAAATGCTATAAGATTTGTTAAACCAGAAATCACTTTATTAATATGAAAAAGATTGTTAATTACAACATTACACTCTTGCTATTGAGCATAATCCTAACAATATGAAATATGATGCAAAAAAGGATTTGATTTGAGTGTTTAAAGGTGAGTTTTTGATTTGATTTTTTCTCAAAAATCTCTCTTTAAAGTTTTGGGTTCTAAAGACTCAAAGAACTTGATCAGATAATGAGAAAGTAAGATATTTATAGACATCAACAATTGGGCATGTGAAAAGACAAATTTGCCCCTGAAACACACCAATCGGTGGTTTCATTCGGCGGCCAGGCCACCGTTTACAACCGCCGAATTGAACCCGAGAAGAACAGGGGAACAATGGTGGTTTCATTCGGCGGTTTTGAAATCACCGATTAAACCGTAGAATCAAACCCGAGAGATGTAAATCGATCAAGTATGAATGACTGTCTCAAACGACGGTCGGTGGCCACCGATCGTAACCGTAGAATCACTCCAGACCTTTATGGACTGAAACGGCAGTTTCAATTCGGCGGCCAGGCCGTCGATCAAACCGTTGATTCACCAGTGATGGTGAATCTAAAGGAGAAGCAAAGAGCATTCTCCGTGGGCGGTCTTTGCGCAAAACCAAGCACATTCTAGTGCATGCGCGGACGTTTCCGAACACTATCGGGAAATGAATTACTAAGCACATATACACACAACAAGATATCAAACAAAGTGCTAGTGTGTAAAGTGACATGTGAAGAGTATGCACACAAGAACAAGTATGCTAAGTGTGTTTGTGCTAACTAAATCTCTTCAAAGAAAACCAAGCACTAGAAATTATACCTTTGGCGTGCTTGTCCCTTGAGGTCTTGAAAGGGCCTTCGAGCTTGAAGTTCAATCACCTAAACTACCCTTACACAATCAACCCCAACATGTGGTTTGTCCACGAAATAAGCCAATTAAGATATGGGAATCCTTACAAGTCTTGTTGGTGAACTTAGTTACTTCCTAGGTTTGCAAATTAGGCAAATGAATGATGTGATTTTTATAACCCAAGCCAAATATGCTAAGAACCTAGTGAAGAAGTTTGGTCTTGAAAATGCCAAACATTGTGATACACCCATGAGTACCACTTTGAAGCTAAACAATGATGCTAGTGGTAAAAGTGTGGAACAAACATTATATCGTCGCATGATAGAAAGCTTGCTTTATTTGACCGCAAGTAGGCCCGATATCTCTTTTAGTGTGGGTGTGTGTGCTAGGTACCAAGCGGATCCTAAGGAGTCCCATCTCTCTTCTGTAAAGAGAATCATTCGCTATGTGAATGGGACTTCCAACTATGGGATTTGGTACTCTTTTGACACTAATGCTAGTCTTGTAGGCTTTAGTGATACGGATTGGGCAGGAAATTGCGATGATAGGAAGAGCACATCGGGCGGTTGCTTCTTTCTAGGCAACAACTTGGTGTCTTGGTTTTGCAAGAAGCAAAACTCGATTTCCTTGTCCACGGCCGAGGCCGAGTACATAGCCGCGGGGAGTGGATGCACACAACTCCTTGTAGGGAAAAATCGAGTGCACGCAGCGGAAGCGAGACTAAAAATAGAGTTTAGATATAGTTTAAACTTTTTCCATATTTTGAACCTTAACCGTCTAATTAATTAAACATATATAATCAAAAGTATCATACCTTTGTTGCGTGATCCGATTGACATTGCGTCGATGGTAATCCGCAAGATCTTCCAATCCAATCACGAACGTGAATCACCTAGGAGTGTGGTCTCCCTTTCTTTGAATTGTGTACCTGAGAATGGATAACAAAATCTTTTCTTTTTCGTTAGTCACAAAAACTTCTAAGAGATAACGAAGAACGTTCCGGTCACTTTTGAATTCTCAATCTAATGATCGAAACTCGCGTGAGCCTTATTCAAAATTGTGCACAAAACCTTTTGATGTAAAAGTTACTAGTGCACTATCGAAATAAGAACAAACTCTTCTCTCTATACCTCTTGGCCGAAATTATCACACTAGTCTAAGAGTTGGATTCTATTTTTCTCAAGTAAAAGAAAAAACTCTCAAGTCCAAGACCTAGGGTTAGCTGAATTCCACTTGCCTCATATTTATATAGTGCACTGAATTCTTGCCTATTAAAAACATATAAGTGCACCGAATTCTTTGCCCAAGTCTATATATATGTCTATTGCACAATATATTTTATATATATATCTAGTGCTATTTCCTAGCACAATATATTATCTATATATGTAGTGCAAAATACTTGCTCAATATATATTATATATATCTCTAGTGCATTCACTTGCACAATATATATCACTGCATGAATTCAATTTTATATATATATATCTCGTGCATATATTCATGCATATATATATATTTCTATTCCGCATACATATATGTATATATATATTTCCGCATGCATACATGCATATATTATCTATATATTCCGCATGCATATATATTATATACAAACCCTAATCCAACTCTTTAGTGTATTTGTGACTATATCAAAGACTTCCCAATTTGACTAGATAAATAAATTCCCTTTATTTATCTACTTACCAAATAAAGTCTTTAATATTTATTATACTACCACAATAGTATACTACTAAGAAACATATTTCCTAGTCAGAAATTTTTTTTGATTTTTAATTAAATAATTAATCAATCAATTAATTAATTTCTATTTAATCAATTAATAAAAATAAAACAATATAATATTATATATATCTCGGCCATGTGCCATATATATTAATATATCTATATATTGTTTTTCTATTTTATTAAATCCATTGGACCTTAATAAAAGGCCCACATGTGAACTAGGCCCATTCTTACAAAAAGAAACAAGTCCACATGCCTTAATACAATTCTAGATGGACCCATAAATAGTCCGGTAGAATATATCAAGTGATTCATGCAAGTCCGGTAGAATTGGGGATCTTGGCGGGCCTATCTATGAAAGTATACAAACGTAGTTAAATTCCTTAAAGCATACCTAGACGGGGGGGGGGGGGGGTGAATAGGTTTTTACACCTTTTTTCAAACCCTTGAGCAAACTTTCAATTGTCCCTCAAGGTAGCCTTACAAACAACAAAATAAGCCAAGGAAGACATACATAGACAATACGAGAATACAATCATGAAAGCAAGGTATAAGTATATCATCTATTAATGTGAGGTATAAGAACAAATAAACACAACAACAAAGTAAACTTGTATTTCAATAGATGTTCAATGAGTTGCAAGAGTGATCAAATATCACTATACAAAAATTACAATATACAAAAGAATCATAGATACAAAAATGATCAAAAGAATGAATCCACAAATCACACTATACAAAGTCTTGCTTCACAATACATCATAAGTGAATATTATGAATCAAGATAATAAAATATACAATTAAAATATAAGAGAAAGAGATAGAAAGAATTAACACAAGAGATTTTTTTAACGTGGTAAAACCTCCAAGGAGGAAACATCCACGGGTTGAACTACAACCATTGGGTACTATATTATTGGAAAGTAAACATAGAACATTCATAAAGTGACCAATCTTTAGCTCACCCAACCTAGTGAAGTCTAAGCCTACCCAACCCTATTGGAAAGTGTGAAATCCCTCAATGATGCGAAACCACCATATATTGGACACCACACAAAACCAACATTGATGGTAGATTAGAAATTCCTCAAGAGTGCATACACCTCCCGTGTACCCCACTCTATCGGAGTCTATGTCTAACCATATGCCTAGGCCTACCAATATATTAGCCAACTCCCTATCCAAGGCACTCTTGCCTCTAGGGAGCCTCCCATGCATGACTATCCGAGTCCTCTCGACTCTAGCCATGACTTCTTGCTTACCTATCCGAGTCATCCCGACTCTAGGCAAGTCTTCTTGCTTGGCTATCCGAGTCACCCCTGAAAGTTCTCAAGGTGTGTTTATCAATATAAAGCTAGAGGGGGGGTGAATAGATTTTATCTAATTATTACCCAATTTTCGCATGCATGTCAATTTTACGAAAATACCCCTAGCAAGTCAAAAATACATACAAGTGTAATAAGATGCGGAAATAGTAAATGACACTTGATGTTTACGTGGAAAACCCAACCACTGGGAAAAACCACGGGCTGTTAAGTGCGCCACACTCGGACCTCGAAATCCACTATATGAAAAGACGGTTACACCCTCAAGTGATTCTCGGACTCTCACCCTAGATAACCTTAGGCTATGGACACTACCAATCGCCACTCTTGGTTCAATCCCTAGTGATATCCCCTGATACACTACTCTTGGCGTGAGCACCCTCTAATCTACCACGCGGGCCTTTTATAGCGGCTCTAGTCCAATTTGCTTGAGGCCTAAGCACACTTAGCCCCAAGACTTCAATCTCTCAAAAGAGATGCACAACCCTATGTGAATATGTATGAATATTCAATTAATGCAATAAGAGCTAGGGTACTCTAAATGCTTACCTAGGATTATAAGATGACAATATAATCAATCCTAGATATCACATATAGCTATATGACATGACATATAACTTTAGCTAAGTAAAGGATAACCAATCCTAGAAACAAAGCTATCATATAAAACCCACAAACATTCAAAGGATTAACTAGTTGATTAAAAAACAATCTATCAACCTAGTTATCAATACATCACACAAGAATGTTCATGGCATAGCTTTTAGGCAATAATGACCTAATCAAATAAGCTATGAAAAATAATCTCAATCAATAAATGAGATCAATTAGCTAGATGGCATATGAACATTAAAGCCTAGCTAACAAATAATAACCCAATCAACACATAATCTCAATCTTATATGTAGAAATTAATCTAAACACATATAAGTAAAATATGAGATAAAATTGATAAGTAGAAACACTAATTATGTAAGATAAAAGTGTTCAACAAATCATACCATGTGTGTTGAAGAAGTCCCATGCATTAGCATATGCTAGATAATCCTAGATGATGCTTAGATGAAGATTTATGCATGTGGGAATGGGTTTAGAGAGATAAAGATATGATCTTTAAGCTTTCTCTCTCAAGTCTCTCTAAATATCTCTCTAGGGTTCTTATGATCAAAGACTTGTGTTCTGAACCAGAGATAAGGATGTATTTATAGAGACCAAAAACAGGGCAGGTGAAAATACAATTTTGCCCTTGAAACGCACCGATCGGCGGTTTCATTCGGCGGCCAGGCCGCCGAATTGAACCGCCGAATGGCTCCCGAGCGGAACAGGGGAACTTCGGCGACTTCGTTCGGCGGTTTGGAAACCGCCGATCCCAACCGCCGTTTTGGACCCGAGAGATATATTTCAATCAGGTCTCATTCGGCGGTTTCGAACGGCGGCCAGGCCGCCGAACGTAACCGCCGATTCACCAAAAATGGTGAAACCAAGGAGAAGCCAAAGGCATCTCCACCGGCGATCATCGCGCAAAACAAAGCACATTACCGTGCATGCGCGGACGTTTCCGAACATCCTTAGGGAAACGAATTACTCCACACTAAAAGCTAACATACATGAAGTGCAAGTGTGGGTATTGAATGCATCCTAATGCCTATCATGTCATGGCATTTCATACAACAAGATGCAAACAATCTTATGCAAGAAGAGACATTGAATAAACAATAAAGCACAATGCACACAAAATATAAACACAACATTCAAGAATAAGAGTTATGCATGTTGTGTGTGTGTGCAACTATATCTCTTCAAGCCAAAGTAAGCACAAGATATACCTTTGGTGCTTGTCCTCTTGAGGTCTTGGAAAGGGTCTTGATCTTCAACAAATCACCTAGACTACCCTTACAACCAAACCCCAACATGTGGTTTGACCACGAAATAAGCCAATCAATTAATGGGAATCCTTACAACCCCGACTCAAACCAAGACTTCATGCCTTTTACAAGGACTTCCTAGTGTGATCATGTGAATGCAAATGATGCAAACAATCAAATCAACATAGAACATGTGATCAATACATTCTATGGTACAAATAGACCTAAACATGTGATAACACATTCAATAAAAGTCTAGATGCAAAATACGAGAATAAAACCTAAGCATGTGAAACACCAAACACATAAGCTCAAAGTCTCATTCACATATACAACACTTGAATCAAAATATATTCATGAAGTACAAGTTCAAGATGCAATCAACATACAATAAAATGCTAGATATATGAGATTTAATCAATCAATATTCTAGCTAAAAATATAGAGCAATGATTCAAGATATAAATCAATCAAATCCTAGATTGCTCTAAAACACAAACAAATACACAAATCCTAGATTTCATCAATCAAAGGATCAAATCAAATCTCAAGGTCATTTATCACAAAATTGATTCAATCAAGTCACAAACAACCTAAGATGCCATTCTAATCACAATACAACTCACAAACATGTGGATAACCTAGAATCATAGAAACTAGTCCATATAGTCTATAAATTGACTTTTAGTTAGAATGATTTTCAAGCTACCTTTCTCAATAGCTTTTACCAAACATAAACATAGATATAGAAGAAGAAACCCCAAGCAAATTGAAGGTTAAAAAGAAAGAAATCCCAAAGATAAGTCCAATACCTTTGATTCACGAGCTGGTTCGGATTTCAGTGTGTGACCACCAGAAAACCCGATCAATCAGCTACCAAACCACTTGGAAATGATAGAGGACTCAATTACGAACGTTTTCCAATTCGAATCACTCAAATCCGACTTCGGATGAGGAAGATATGGTGTTTTGAAGTTCTGAAATTCTGGAGAGAAATTCTGACGGGAAAACTCAATTTTTTTCTTCTTGAAATCAAATGGAGAGAGATGGAGGGAAGATAAAGGAAGAGAGAGAAGGAGATTGAAGACCAATCACATGAGGCCACGTCACCCCCTAGCCGTGGGGGGCGCGTGGGCCTCACGGGGGCAGAGAGCCCCCTTGGCCGTGGGGCCCACGGCCTCCCTCACGGCCAGCAGCCCCTCTTGCGCGCTCCCTCGGTTCTTCAGCCCGTATCTTGGGCATCCGAACTCCTATTTCGAATCCGTTTTCGGATTACGAACCGTGACTCTCTTACGCACGACGAAGACTACACAACTTTGAATAACGGTTGAGAAATCATCTCGGAAAATGACGATGAAGTCAACACAACGAATGAGAATGAAAAGTAGCGTAGCTACATCGTTTGGACTCGAAACTACATGAATGAGTAACCGAAACGACCGGAACTCAATAAGACATCAAATAAGAACATGTTCAAGTCCACGTACAAAAATATGAAAACATACAAGCACATATACACACACATATGCTAATTTCCGAACATAGTCCTAGAAAAAGCAATAAACAAAATATTACCAATATAGTATGAATGCATGAGCATATTTTGTCAAGTGTGTGAAAGTGAAACATAAGTGATGTTTAATCATGAAGGAATACACAAGAATGCTATGTGTGTGTGTGTGCCTAGCCTTGTAAGAGATATGAGGTCCTTTATTACCTTTGTCGAACAATGATGCACGAATCTCTTAAAAGACGGCTTCTTGAATGAATTGTGGTTGAGACATCCTTCGTCTTCTTAATTCTTCAATACGAACCACTAAACATTACAAGAGAAACACATTTTGATATGGAATTTATGCCAACACAAACTATAAGCCTTACAATCTAAATTTAAGCTCCACTAGACATAACCCAATCACAATCAACAAATGATTCACTTAGGTTCGATATATTAATTTTAGTTCATTCCACTAAAGAACTAAAATTGCACTCTTAAATAAAGATGGAATAAGTAAATGATTCTCATTCATACCCTAGACAATCTTATTGGAGATGGTGTATCCTCATGAAGAATATCAGTAATCACCAAGAGCTCATAGACCGCCTATAGCTCTCTAAGTTACCATATTTACTCATTTGACCACATTTTGAACTTGGATATTTTGACTTGTCCAGAAGCCATGTTTCAATAGACACTATTGAAAACTTAACGTTAAGATTTAATATCCAATACCTCAAAACATCCATATGATATTCTACTCTCATTTAATAAATGGAGCCACGATGTCCATATCTATAAATGAAGTCCTCTATCGATTAACAAATGAATACCACCAAACTATCGAGGATAGACTATGCTATATAATCGTACTCATTGATAACTCAAATGATAACACTTGCAACCATAAGTCCATCATTTATCTCAGGATTAAGATAGACTCTCCGATTGTCCTGATAATGAAAAGACTTTTATCTACTAACGGTTCTAGATAAAGTATTTCATTGTGATCCAGTTCAATGCACCTAGTGCACTAGATCTTTTACTCAAAGCCACTTTGATGATTTTAGACTCATCATAACACATTTGATCCCACTCAAATACCAGTAAAAGAATCTACAACTTTAACAAGATAAAGGTGCCCAACCTTTACCTTAAGTTGTGAACATTATTCAAGACTAACTAAAGAATTGTGTCTACCTCATACATATCCAGATGTACGAACAATTCTTCTTTTCTCATAGTCTTTTGACCTTATGATTATTTACTTTTGACAATTATAATAATTAAACTATAAATGCTATAAGATTTGTTAAACCAAAAATCACATTATTAATATGAATAGATTGTCAAAAACACTATTACACTCTTGCTATTGAGCATAATCCTAACACTCCTATGGATGAAACAAATGCTAGTAGATTACGGATTCAACCAAGGTATACTCACTCTCTTTTGTGATAATATGAGTGCCATAAATATTTCCAAGAATCCGGTTCAACATTCTAGAACTAAGCATATTGACATCCGCCATCATTTCATTAGAGAGCTTGTTGAAAAGAAATGCATAGTACTTGAACATGTAGGTACTAATGATCAACTTGCGGACTTATTTACTAAACCCTTAGATGCTACTCGATTTAAAACTCTTAGTAAATCTATTGGGATATGTCTTGTGGAGTGATGTGATCTGTGATTGACCCCATATGGGGAACTCAAGCAAAGAGAGCTATTTTGCATACTTGTGACATGCAAAAATTTGAAATATCTTATGCTTCCTTATTTAATTGCTTGAGTAAGCTTGGTTGTACATATGTATATATGTTTTCAATTCAATAAGTGTGAACCTTGCTTGTTTACAATCCATGTCATATTTATGTTCAAACATGCATTTTTGGACTAGGAGATTTACATAGGAAGTATGATTTGAATGACCTATAGTTATCTCCATGACATGATGATTCTTTTATAACATGCTAATGTCAAATGAAAAAGCATGAAATTTATATAACATGCTCAAATGAAAAAGCATGAATTGATGATTGCATATTCTTAAAATGCAAAACTTGTATGAAATACTTATGAGACTTAAAATGAATAAAGGATCTTGTATCCATTCAAAGGAATTTAAATTCCAAATGTCTCTCTTTCTTTATTAGTTGAACATGGCTACTATCATACGGGTTTCTCACCCGAAAAAATCAAATAGGGTGCAAAGTCGCTCATGCCATGTTTCGCTTATAAAATTGGATATAGTTGCTCTTTATATTAAAATCAATGAAATCTCTATATCCTTGCTTTTCTCATGACAATGGTGAAATTGGTTTGAATTCTTATTAGAAACCTTTGTCATTAGCTTTGCCAAATACCATTGTATTTTGGACTTGAATGCTACATGTCTTGTATGCAAAGCATGTTTGTTTCACACATTTTCTTTCAAATAAATCTCCTTGTTTCTCTTCAATTAATTTAGGATGCATAAAGTGACTTATATTATTATTCAAATATCTTGCATGCTTCTATCTCTCTTTGCTAAGAGTGACCCGGTTGGGGACTACTCCTTTGCCTATATCATGACAAAAAGGGGGAGTAGATTGTGGTAAGGGGAGTTGCAAATTGAAGTGGCAATTATGCATATTGGGGAGAATATTATTTAAGGGGGAGTAACCCGTTGAGGGGGAGCATTGCATACACATACATTGCATGATGTTGTACCTAATTTCTTAAATGCAAATGCTTGTTTTATTCTCACTTGATCATCTCACATACTCTTGCTTTGGAAAGTATAACCTTTTGTTTTGAAGTGTTGATAGTTCTACAAGAGATTGAAGACTTGAAGTTTTCTTTTATATTTTCTTATATCTCTTTGTAATGTAGAATATCTTTGTTATCCCGAAGATTCAATTATGTTTGTGAGGATCAATGTGAGTGGTGGTTTTGTCACGAAATAGCCAAAGGGGGAGATTGTAAGGATTCTCATTCTTTGATTGGCTTATTTCGTGGACAAACCACGTGTTGGGATTTATTGTGTAAGGGTAGTTTAGGTGATTGATCTTCAAGCTCGAAGACCCTTCACAAGTCCTCAAGGGACAAGCACGCCAAAGGTATAACTCTAGTGCTTGGTTTTCTTTGAAAAGATTTAGATTGCACACACTCACTTAGCATTCTTGCATTTGTGTGCTTTCTCTTCTCATGTCACATTTCACACTTGCACTTATATGTTATATTTTGTTGTGTGTATTTGTGTCTTGTAATTCGTTTCCCTATAGTATTCGGAAACGTCCGCGCATGTACTAGAATGTGCTTGGTTTTATGCGAAGACCGCCTACGGAGAATGCCCTTGGCTTCTCCTTGGTTTTCACCTATGTTGGTTATCGGCGGTTATGATCGGCGGCCTGGCAGCCGAATGAAACTGCTGTTTGCTTCCAGAAGTGTCTGGAGCAATTCTATGGTTATGATCGACGGTCACGACCGCAGTTCAAAGCCGCCGTTCAAAACTGATTGATTTTATCTCTCGGTTTGATTCGGCGGTTTCGAAACCGCCGTTCATACCTGATTGATTTAATCTCTCGGTTTGATTCGGCGGTTAGATCGGTGGTCACGAAACAGCCTAATGAAACGGCCGTTGTTCCCCTGTTCTTCTCGGGTTCAATTCGGTGGTTATAATTGGCGGCCTGGCCACCGATCGGTGCGTTTTAGGGGCAAACTTGTCTTTTCACATGCTCTATTTTTCATGCTTATAAATACATCACTTTCTCTTGTTCTGAGTGTGACTCTTTAATCATCAAGAACCCTATTTTTAAAAGAGAGATTTTTAAGAGAGAAAGCAACCAAGTTTGCTCATTTTAACACTCAAACCAAAATTCATTTGCATCAAAGTTCATCTAGCATTCTCTAGCATATCTAGGATGCTTGCTTGCATGGGTCTTTTATCATCACACTTGCTTTGGTAAGTTTTTCACTATTATCATATATAATTAGTGTTTTATTTATTATTGCATCTATTTTATTACTTGATTGTTCTTAGATTGAATTCTAATATTCAAGATAGAGATTGTTGTGTTGATTTGATTGAGTGTTGTTTTGCGATAGATATCTAGGTTTCTATAATCTATGATTATCTAAGGTAATTGACATGTCATTTAGTTTTTAATATCTAAGATTGTTCTAATTGCAAATTCATCATCTTAGATAAGCATATAGGGTTTCCCTTGTTTTATGTTGCATTTGGATATTCATTTATTCACTTAGGGTGTTAATCTCTTTTTAGAGAATTAAGTCTTGTGTTGTAACCGGGATTAGGTTGCTTAATTCGCAAGCAATCGGACTAGGTTCACTTATACCGGGATTAGGTAGGTGTTTGATTACTTCTGGGATTAGGTTGTAATTTCATCACATTTAGTGGATTTGAGGTTCGGCTGTGGCTCACTTAACAGCCCGTGGTTTTTCCTGTGAGGGTTTTCACGTAAATATCAAGTGTTGTTTTAATTTCCGCACAATATTACACTTGCTATATTTTATTGACTATTATGGGTATTTTCGTAATCTTGTCCTTAAACGAAAATTGGGTAAAATTAGTTAAAATCTATTCACCCCCCCCCCCCCCCCCCCCCCCCCCCCCCTCTAGATTAATAGTTTACACACCGTGAGAACTTTCATGTGTCCTACACCTCTAGAAAGCAACTTCCTATCCAAGACGCTTACGTCTCTAGGAAGATTTCTTGCTTGCCTATCCGGATCCTCCCGACCCTAGACAAGTCTCCTTGCTTGATTATCCGAGTCCTCCCGACTCTAATCAAGACTTCCTTGCTCTATTCACAAAGCTTCACTCACTTTGCTAGAGACTTCAACCTAATGCAAGGCTATGATCTACGTGATGCAAATGATGCAATCACAATCAAATTAAGCTAGATGATCAATCAAGCTAAATGTACATGTTCAATGATAATCTAGAATATGCTTTCATCAAACAATCACAAAAGTACCTAGAAATCAAGACATGCAAATCAATAAGAACAAGGTATGAATATTCAATATATCACACTAAAAACCTAGTTCTTAGATCATGAAATTAAACCTAGAAAAGAACATGAGGCACATCTTATATACATTTTCTAGAATCAATTTCAAGTTGAATCAAGTTTAGCACATATATGTTCAAGAGAAATCACAAAGCTAAAACTCAATTGACAAATGATCAAACACCCCTATCATATGATCTAACATCCTTCTCAACATATTTCATCAATCAAATAGTAAGAATAAAAGAGATGATCAAAGATGAAATGAAAAAGAAGAAGTTGAACATACAACCTTGACCACGTACTGAAAATCAGGCCACTGGGAAAATTGATGAAGTCAGCTGCCTCTGGAAATGCTTGGGGTTTGTAGCCCTCATCAAGATCAACAATTTTGGCTTTTGGATCAATCGATTTCGAGTTCGTATGAGAACGTTATGATCAAAATACTAAATCTAAAATGTTGAAGAATTATGCAGAAATTTCTTTGAAAGTGTTCTTCAAGTTCTTTTTTTGTTTGGAGGGAATGAGAGGTGTTTAAATGGAGGAGAGAGAGAGAAAGGATTTTTGGCCAACCAAAAGAGGCCACCTCAGCTAAGCCCGTGGGGGGCGCGTGGGCCACACGGGACCAGAGAGGTCCTCTGGCCGTGGGTCCCACGGCTCCCACACGGCTTGGCCAAGCTTGGCCGCTTGGCCTCACTTGCTCTCCCACGCACCCTCACGTTCTTCAGCGGTATCTTGGGCATTCAAACTCCAATTTTGAATCTGTTTTCCGATTACGAACCATGACTCCCTCACACACGACGACGACTAAGAAACTTTGACAAAAGGTTGAGAAATCATCTCGTAAAATGATGATGAAGTCAACTCAACGAATGAGAACGCAAAGTAGCCTAGCTAAGTCGTTTGGACTCGAAACCTTATGAATGAGTAACTGAAACGACCGGAACTCAATAAGAAATCAAATAAGAACATATTCAAGTCCAAAATACAAAATACATAAACAAACAAACACAAATTCACACAAGCATGCCATATCAAAGAGATAGTCACAAAGCATGCAATTCTACAATGTTTGTCTATAAAAGACCAATGCATGAGCATAATAAGAAGTGTGAATGTGTTATACCAAATGTTTGAACTAGATGCAAGGACACACATGTATGAATTGTGTGTGTCTGCGCTAACGCCTTGCAAGAGGATAGAAGTCGAAGTATACCTTTGACGCTTTCACCTCTTGAAGACGATATTTGCACTAGACGTTGCTCTTCAACTTCGAAGCTTCTTTTCTTCCAAAAATATCCTAAGCAACAACTATTACAAATATAGAGCGTTTTGCAATGAAATCAAGCCAATACAAATCATGAACCTTACAATCTCCCCCTTTGGCTATTCCATGGCAAAACGTCATCCTCACCATACAATGTTTCACTCCAATAAACTCAAGTTGATAGCATACTCTCATCCTCACATTACAAAGAGATTCCTAGACTAAAAAATCTTCAAGTCTTCAAGAGTTCCTCTTTTGGTCTTTAAAGTACCTATGAGAGAAAATAGCAAACCAAACAAGAGATCTTCTCTAAAGAAGAATGGTGAGTTATTAACCAAAAACAAATATAAAAGACATCCCTTATCTCATACAAAAATGCATTATCTCAATTGAATAAAATATTTTCATATTAAAGCATTCCCTTAATTTCCCAATTCCCAAGGACCAACCTGTTAGGATTATGCTCAATAGCAAGAGTGTAATGTTGTAATTAACAATCTTTTTCATATTAATAAAGTGATTTCTAGTTTAATAAATCTTATAGCATTTACAGTTTAATATTATAATTGTCAAAGTAAATAATCATAAGGTCTAAAGACTATGAGAAAAGAAGAATTGTTCGTACACCTGGATATGTATGAGGTAGACACAATTCTTTAGTTAGTCTTGAATAATGTTCACAACTTAAGTTAAAGGTTGGGCACCTTTATCTTGTTAAAGTTGTAGAATTCTTTTGCTAGAATTTGAGTGGGATCAAATGAGATATGATGAGTCTAAAATCATCGGAGTGTCTTCGAGTAAAAGAATCTAGTGCACTGGGTGCATTGAACTGGATCACAATGAAAAGCTTTATCTAGAACCGTCAATAGATAATAGTCTTTTCATTATCAGGACAATCGAAGAGTCTATCTTAATCCTGAGATAAATGATGGACTTATGGTTGCAAGTGATATCATTTGAGTTATCAATGAGTACGATTATATAGCATAGTCTATCCTCGATAGTTTGGTGATATTCATTTGTTAATCGATAGAGGACTTCATTTATAGATATGGACATCGTGGCTCCATTTATTAAATGAGAGTATAATATCATCATATGGATGTTTTGAGGTAATTGGATATTAAATCTCAACGTTGAGTTTTCGATAGTGACTATTGAAAACATGGCTTCTGGACAAGTCAAAATATCCAAGTTCAAAACATGGTCATATGAGTAAATATGATAACTTGGAGAGTTATAGGCGGTCTATGAACTCTTGGCGATTACTGATATTAATCACGAGGATACACTATCTCCAACATGATTGTCTAGGGTATGAATGAGGAACATCTTCTTATTCTATCTTTATTTAAGAGTTCAGTTTTAGCTCTTTAGTGGAATGAGTTAAAATTAATGGATCGGACCTAAGTGAATCATTTGTTGATTGTGATTAGGTTATGTCTATTGAAGCTTAAATTTAGATGGCCCGCCAAGATCCCCAATCCACACGGACTTGCATGGATCACTTGATATATTCTACCGGACCAATTTATGGGTCCATCTAGAATTGCATTTAATATATTAAGAATATAATTTGCATATTATTTGTTTAATGGGCTGATCAATTATATTAATATATTAATGAAAGGCATGTGGGCTTGTTTCTTTTAGTAAGAATGGGTCTGGTTCACATGTGGGCTTTTTATTTAAAGTCCAATAGATTAAATAAAATAAGGAAATAATATTTGGCTCATATATTTAATGTGGGGCGGCAAGGCTATATTATTAGTCAAAAATATTATTTTATTTTATTGTTTGATTAAATGAGAATTAATTAATTTATTAATTAATTATTTAATTAAGAATCAAAATCTTTTTCTGATTAGGAAATATGTTTCCTGGAATTATACTATTGGTAGTAGTATACTAAAAGTAAAAGACTTGTTTGGTAAGAAAATAAATAATTAAGTTTATTTATTTAATCAAATAAGAAGTCTTTTTATTAAGTCAATAAAGAATAAAAATACTTATGAGTTGTATTTGGGTTAGGAGTCTAAAGTTGATGTGAATTAGGGTACAACACAAATCCTTTTTAGTAGAGGAATTACGGCAAACCTAAGTGAACAACAAGTAGATTTCGGCAACCTTAAAAAGGAAAAGAGAAGAAAATTTGCCCACCCTATATAAGAAATAATATAGGGTTCGGCCACCCCTAAGTTTTTACTAGATCAATTTCTTCTTCTTCTCATACTCATAAGAAAGTGTTTGATTATTCTGCCAAGACAAAAAAGAGAGAAGAGATTATTCTTTTGATAGTACACTAATTGTTTGTTCATCAATAAGCTTGTGTGTACAACATCGAATTAGGTTCACGCGAGTTTCGATCATTAGATTGAGAACTCAAAAGTGACCGGAATAATCTTTGTAGTCTTTTGGTTGTTTTGTGACTAACAAAAAGAAAAAGAAAGTTTGTTTATCCATTCTCAGGTACGCCATTCAAAGAAAAGGGAGACCACGCTCCTGGGTGATTCACGTTCGTGCTAGGATTGAAGATCTTGCGGATTACCATCGACGTAAGTCAATCGAATCACGCGACAAAAGGTATTCTACTTTTTGTTACTTTATATGTATGTTTAATTAATTTAAAGGGCTAATTAAGGTTCATCAAAGGAAAAATTTTAAAACATACTAAATCTATTTTTAGTCTCGCTTCTGCTGCGTGTACTACGATTTTTCCCTACAATTGGTATCAGAGCCTAGGTTGAACCCTTTTAATTAATTAACGTATATATACGTGAATCTATTTCTTTTTATTGTGATTATGCATGTTTAGAAAGAGATTGCACTCTAGGTATTCGCATATATAATTACATGTGGATGTATGGTTTTATATATGTTTTTATGTGGATTGTTGTTGCTCGATTTTGGTCCTAGATTTTCAATGTAATTTTTGTTTTGGAATTGTAACAAGAAGGGTGGTCTATCATCGCCATAATTCCTTCTTGGTAGTTGCTAGGTTTTCTTTTATTTTTTATTGTAATTAAATAGTGCAGTATTTTATGTATTATATTTTACTGCAGTTTTTTTATTTTATTTTTAGTGCAGTTTTTTTTATGTAATAAGTACTGCAGTGAATAAAAAAATAAAAATAAATAAATAATACTGCAGTATTTTATATGTTTATATACTGCTGTAATGTATTCGGGTATTGAAGATTCGAAGACATGAAGAAAAGGAAGCAACCGGAACCTAGAACGAGCACCGTGCGCACCCTAGGAATGGATTGGGCTGCGCATGGCAAGCCCATATCATGGTGGGCTGCGCACGGCAGCCCTATATGCTCTCATGGGCTGCGCATGGCAGCCCCTTTGTGGGGTTGTGGGGTGTGCACGCCTATGGGGGGCAGCCGAGGGATGAGCGTATGGTTGATGGCCACTTGAAGATCTTGTATTCCTAAACAATTGTAATTTACTTGCTTTTCTAGGATGGACCAAAATTGTGGCTATTTATTTTTTGTATAAATATTACAATATTTGTTATTGTATGATAACATGTCATATAGAATAGGAGTGCCACTCATATATCTCTTTTGGTATGAGCATGCATTGAATGATTTAGGTATCTAAATTGGCATCTAGATAACTTGGTAAATCATTCTATGGGATTTAATCACACGCCTTAAATAATTGAGTGGGAGAAGGTGTTTTGTAAAACCTATGGCCTCCAAGGTTAGTTGAGCTTTATTATTTATTGGTAATCCCCCCAAGGGGCGTCCATGAATGGAATTTAGCAACATACTTCCTTACAATGATAGACTAGACAATGGACTCAAACGAGATCTACTCCCCAAGGAGGGATTTTCGTGAGAGAAAATTGAGGGTCGATATCTTGGTAACACACTCAATGTAATTTTATTGATATCCTCCCAAGAGTTCTTGTCAGTAAAATTGCAAGGCTAAAATTGAAAACGCTGGTTGTTATGTTAACAATTAGGTGGGCCCTAGTCTAACTAGTAAATGGTGCAAACTCCCAAAGGAGGCGTAACATTTATGGGTGTTGGATCACCGTTGAATTTTTACGATTGAGTTATTTATTTAATTCAAGATAAATATTTAAAAGTGCTTTATCATGATTATTTACTCATATAAATTTTGTTTTATTCAGAAATCATGACCCCATCACTTATGAACATCCTGAAGGATAACACTTTAACTGGAGATAATTATGTCACATGGAAAAGGAAAATTGGGTTGTTGCTGCAAAGTGAAAAACATAAGTTTGTTCTAACTACTCTTAAACCACCTGCTCCTAATAATGAATCTAGCATAATGCAAAGAGATGAGTATAAGCAGTGGAAGACTTCAGATGATATGGCCAAATGTTACATTATGGCTACTATCTCCGACGTGTTGCAACAGCAACATGAAGGAATGGAGTCTGCTGCTGATATAATGATGTCTCTAGAGGAGATCTTTGCTATGAAGTCCAGGACGACTAAGAGAGAGGCAGTGACAGCTTTTATGAATCTTAGGATGAAACCTGGACAGGCTGTGAAGGATCACATGATGAAAGTCATAGCACATCTCAACATTGCTGAACTGCATGGCGCTGAGATAGATGGTGAGACAAAAATTGATATGGTTGTCAATTCATTGTCAGATTCCTTTGATTAGTTCAAATTGGACTACACTTTGAACAAAAAGGAATACACCTTACAAGGCCTGATGCAAGATGTTCAAAGTGCTGAAAAGATCCTTGTGAAAAGCAAAGGTCAAGAGATTCATGTGGTTGGTAAAGTTGCTACTGTTAAGACCCGTCAGAAGGTCAAGAAACGACAGAAGAAAAAGCAATTTAGGCCTACTAAGAAGAAAACCAAGAAAGTAACCCAGATCAAAGGGAAATGCTTCCTTTGTGGTGAAAAGGGACATTGGAAAAGAAATTACCCAAAGTCCAGAATAAGAAGGAAGAAGGTAATGTTAATTATCTTGAAACATATTTTCTGGCAGATTCTACTGATTCTTGGATCATAGACTCTGGAGCCACTAATCATGTTTGTTATTCCTTGTAGGGGTTTCAAGAAAGGAGAAGGCTGAGTAAGAATGAAATCAATTTGCGCTTGGGCAATGGAACGTTAATGTCTGCAAGTGCAGTGGGAGATATTAGAGTCTATTTGGATTCTAGAAGGCATTTAGATTTGATAGACATTTATTATGTACCTCAATTCAAGAGGAATTTAATTTCAGTTTCTTATTGGAATAAATTTGGATATTCGGTTACTTTTAATAAAGTTTTTATTATTAGTAAGAATGACAAAATTATTTGCCAAGGTACATTGGAAAATGGTCTATACTTCTTGCATAGAAATATCTCTCACTCGTTAGACATAGAATTAACGGAACCTGATCATAAAAGAGTAAAATTATCAATAGATGAAACCTACCTATGGCATTTACGCCTAGGTCATATTAACCTTAATAGGATTAAAAGATTGGTAAGTGACGGACCTTTAAGTGACTTAAAGGTTGATGATCGACCAACTTGTGAATCTTGTTTGGAAGGTAAAATGACCAAAAGGTCGTTCTCGGACAAAGGCGCAAGAGCCACTGAATGTTTAGGATTGATACACACTGATGTATGTGGTCTTATGAGCATTCAAGCTAGAGGTGGATATGAGTACTTCATCACCTTCACAGATGATTACTCGAGATTTGGATATGTGTATCTCATGCGACATAAGTCGGATGCTTTTGACATGTTCAAAGCATTCAAAGCTAAAGTAGAAAATCAGCTTGAGAAACACATAAAAATCTTGAGATCTGATCGTGGTGGAGAATATCTATCTGGTGAGTTTCATCAATATCTTATTGATAATGGGATAGTTTCTCAGTTTTCTGCACCAGGTACACCTCAATAGAATGGGGTAGCAGAAAGGAGAAATAGAACTCTTTTGAATATGGTTAGGTCTATGTTGAGTTATTCAACACTTCCTATTTCTTTTTCGGGATATGCTTTACAAACTGCTATATACATTCTAAACGATGTACCATTTAAGTCCGTTCCTAAAACACCGCATGAGTTGTGGACTGGGCGCAAGCCTAGTTTACAACACTTAAGGATATTTGGTTGTCCTACGCATGTGTTAAAAGGAAAGACAGAAAAGATGGAGTCCTGTTCGGAAACGTGTATATTTGTAGGGTATCCAAAAGAAACTAAAGGATATTATTTATATAGTCCTTCAGATCTTAAAGTATTTGTTTTGACAAATGTTAAATTTCTGGAAAATGACTATATGAATGATTTTGTGCCTAGAAGTAGAATTGTCCTGAATGAGATGTCAGGAGATACAATTCCACGAGAGGTTACACAACCTAACCCAATTGTAAGTTCCGATCTAACACAAGATCAACAATCTACCATTCCTCATCGTAGTGGGAGGGTTAGAACACAACCCGAAAGATACATCGGTCTGGGAGAATCAGTGGAGAATCTCCCGGATGACGATGATCCCTACACGTATAAGGAAGCAATGGAGGATGTTGACAGTCACCATTGGCAAAAGGTAATGCAATCTGAGATTGAATCCATGTTCGATAACAAAGTCTGGTCCTTTGTAGACTTGCCTAAAGGGATATGTAAGGTTCATGATTTGTATTGGCTTGATTCCATTGCAAAACACTCTATGTATGTATTAGTTGTTGCTTAGGACATTCTTTGAAGAAAGGAAGAGTAAAAAATGAAGAGCAACTTCTAGTGCAAAAGTCGTCTTCAAGAGGTGAAAAACGTCAAAGGTAAATCTTGACTTCTATCCTCTTGCAAGGCGTTAGAGCACACACGCACAATTCATACATGTGTGTTCCTGCATCATGGTTCAAACATTTGGTATAACACATTCACACACTCCATAGTATGCTCATGCATTGATCTTGTATAGACAAACATTGTGGAATTGCATGCTTTGTGACTATCTCTTTGATATGCATGCTTATGTGAATATGTGTTTATTTGTTTGTGTATTTTGTGTTTAGGACTTGAACATGTTCTTATTTAATGCCTTATTGAGTTCCGGTCGTTTCGGTTACTTATTCATAAGGTTTCGAGTCAAAACAATGTGACTATGCTACTTTTCATTCTCATTCGTTGAGTTGACTTCATCATCATTTTCTGAGATGATTTCTCAACCATTTTTCAAATTTTTGTAGTCATAGTCGTGCGTGAGGGAGTCACGATTCGTAATCCAAAAATGGATTCAATCGGAGTTCGGATACCCAAGATATGGCTGAAGAACCGGAGAGTGCGCAAGAGAGGTGAGGGAGGCCGTGAGCCATGTTGCCCACGCCGTGAGGGAGGCCGTGAGGCTCACGCCCAGAGGGGCTCTCTGCCTCCGTGAGCCTCACGCGCCCCCCACAGGAGGGTGATGTGGCTCATGCCAATTGGCCCCTGAAAACCTTCTCTTTCCTCCTTTTAAACACTTCTCCTTCCCTCCAAACATTTCAAGAATTCTAAGAACACATCTCGGATTTTCTGCAGAATTCTCTCAATTTTCGTTTTCTTATGTTGATCATATCTCTCTCATACGAACTCGAAATCAATCGATTCAAAAACCAAAATTGTTGGTCTTGAAGAGAGCTACAAAGTCCAAGGATTTCTAGAGGCAGCTGACTTCGACATCTTTCCCAGTGGATCGATTTTCAGTCCGAGGTCAAGGTTGTTTGTTCAACTTCTTCTTTTTCAATTTCATCTTTGATCTTCTTTTGATTCTTACTATTTGATTGATGAAATTTGTTGAGAAGCATGTTAGGTCAAGGTTGTTTGTTCAACTTCTTCTTTTTCAATTTCATCTTTGATCTTCTTTTGATTCTTACTATTTGATTGATGAAATTTGTTAAGAAGCATGTTAGATCATATGCTAGGGGTGTTTGATCATTTGTTAATTGAGATTTAGCTTTGTGATTTGTTTTGAACATATATGTGCTAAACTTGATTTTGTGTGAAATTGATTCTAGAAAATGAATATATGATGTGTCGCATATTATTTTCTAGGTTTTATTTCATGATCTAAGAACTAGGTTTTTAGTGTGATATATTGAATAATCATACCTTGTTCTTATTGATTTGCATGTCTTGATTTCTAGATAATCTAGTGATTGTGTTTTGAAAGCTTATTCTAGTTTATCATTGAACATGTACATTTAGCTTGATTGATCATCTAGCTTAATTTGATTGTGTTTGCATCATTTGCATCACTTTAGATCATAGCCTTGCATTAGGTTGAAGTCTCTAGCAAAGTGAGTGAAGCTTTGCAGATAGAGCAAGGAAGTCTTGATTAGAGTCGGGAAGACTCGGATAATCAAGCAAGGGAGTCTTGTCTAGGGTCGGGAGGATCCGGATAGGCAAGCAAGAAATCTTCCTAGAGACGTGAGCGTCTTGGATAGGAAGTTGCTTTCTAGAGGTGTGGGATACATCTCGGATAGGAAGTAGGCTTTGTGATTCACTAGCTCGAGGGTAAATTAGGAGTTGATAGCTTGAGCGGATATCATGAGTGATAGCTTGAGTGTGTAAGTCCTTTTTGACATAGTGGATTGCTTCGCCGGTGGTTGTGGTATCAACCCGTGAATGTTTCCTCTTTGAGGTTTTACCACATAAAAATACTCGTGTTCATTTTTGCTTTTGCTTTTACTTTTCTTTATCTTCCATATCTTTAATTGATTGCATATCTTGTAAATTGATTAACTCTTGTATAAGTGAAATCAATTAATTTGTTAAATTTAATCAAGTGTGCATTTTCATTGATATATTCCGCATTATTTTTTTAAATTGGGAGAATTTGGAGCCTATACCTATTCACCCCCCCCCCCCCCCCCCCCCTCTAGGTATATTTCACTACTACTTAAGGGAAATTTCATTTGGTATCAGAGCGGGTGTCTAGACGTACTTAGATAGATCCTTTCTTTGTAGTGTTTTGTGTTTTTGTTTATGATAATCATGATTAAGGAAGTGTATTCCTATGTGGCTTCTTTTGTTGAACATATTGACTTAGATGAGAAAAAGATCAATGATCTTACTTTTGAAAATGAACATTTATCTAAAGTCAATATGTCCCTCAACAAGAAGCTAGAAGATCATGATCTTGGCTCAAAGGAGTTCAATGAACTTAAAGACAAGATCCTAAGTCTAGAATTGCATCTAAAAGATAGCAATGATAGACTTGGTATCTTGAAGCTAGAAATTGAGCAAAGAGATTGTTCTCTTGTAAATGCTAAGAAACTTGAAAATGTGCTTAAATCTAAACTTAATGAGCATTTAAATCAAGAGAAAAAGTATGAACAATGGCTTGATAAATCACGTAAAGATGTTATGTTTAGTGATGACATAGCGGAAAAATATGCCATTGAACTTAGGATGCTTCGTGAGAAACTTGATGAGGCTAATAGGGTGATTAGCAAGATGTCATCTAGTTCTAACAAAGTTGAAACCCTCATTAAAAGTGGAAAGCATCCATGTGACAAAAGAGGTTTGGGTTATATCAATGAGAAGGAGACTCCTTCATCCAACAAGTCTACTTTTGTCAAAGCAAGCATTGAATCAAATGTAGGTACACTCACTCACGGTAAAGCTATGAAAGCTACCGAAGGTGCCTCTTCATCAACAAGGATGTTCAATGGAAGAACACAACAACATGAACATCAAGGAGCATCAACCTCAAATGCAAGAGGTGAAGCATCAAGGGTTGCACATCAAAGAGGAAAAATTTTTAGAAGTCCAAAGGAGTTAGAAGCAAATGCAAATGGTAAATTTCTCAAATTTATTCCTATTTGTCATCATTGTAATATGATAGGACATATTCGACCTAGATGCTTTGAGTATGTTCGAAAATGCAAACTTGATAATGCTTTTCATGATGTGTCTTTGAATGGACCTAGGCAATCATCCATGTATGGATATAGAAATAGACCTAGGAAGACCTTGGAAAAGCATGTTGTTGAAAAAGTTGTTGATGATTTGCTTGCTAAATCTTGTGTTGTGCCTCACTCTACTATGCATAAGAAAGTTGATAATGCTTTGTTTGATATTTTTGAAAATGTGACCAATGAGGTCAAGGTGCATGATAAAAAGCCTAACATTGAGTCAAAGCATGTTGTGAAAAATGTGTGGATTAGAAAAGACACATCTAAATGTCATGTTGCACAATATGCTTTACGTGTGAACTCCTCCTATTCTTGGTACCTAGATAGCGGTTGCTCTAGGAACATGACCGGGAACAAAGAGTTCTTTAAGAATCTTGTTTTAAAGGATGGAGGTTGGGTTACTTTTGGTGATGGTACCAAAAAGCAAGTTCTTGGCAAGGGAACAATTTGTATCCCCGGATTGCCTAAACTTCGCAATACTTTGTATGTTGATGGGTTACAAGCTAACTTGATAAGCATTACTCACTTGTGTGAAATTTTTAAAGAAGTTAGCTTTAACAAAGATGTATGCACTATAATTGATAAAAAGGACAATGTTGTCCTAAGAGTCAAAAGGTCTATAGACAATTGCTATTGTCTTGAGATAGATCCTCTAACTTGCAACATGGCACATGAGTGTAACAAGCTTGATTTGTGGCATCAACGTTTGGGTCACATGAATTTTAAAGATTTGAAAAAGCTTGAAAAACATGGCATTGATAGAGGTCTTCCTAATCTTGGTAAAAAGCTTGAGGTGGTTTGTGATCCTTGCCAATTAGGTAAGCAAACCAAAGTGTCTCATAAGAAAAATTCTTATATAGCTACCAAGAGACCTTTAGAACTTGTGCATATGGACCTAATGGGGCCAATTCAAACCGAGAGCATAAATGGCAAAAAGTACATTTTTGTATGCGTTGATGATTTCTCTAGGTTTACTTGGGTTTATTTTCTTAGAAACAAGACCGAGGCTTTTGATCACTTAAAAAGGTTTTGTAATCAAGTTCAAAATGAAAAAGGTCTTGGAATCAAGAAAATATGTCGCATTAGGAGTGATCATGGGACGGAATTTGAAAATGTAAAATTTAGTGAATTTTGTGATGGTTTAGGGATTTCTCATGAGTTCTCCGCACCTAGAACTCCTCAACAAAATGGTGTTGTTAAGAGGAAAAACCGTGTCTTACAAGAGATGGCTAGGGTTATGCTCAATAGCAAGAAAGTCCCTAGAAACCTATGGGCCGAGGCGGTCAATACCGCTTGTTATGTGTCAAATCGTGTCTTCAAAAGGCCCGGCACAAAACAAACGTCCTATGAGCTATGGAAGGGCAAGAAGCCCAATGTGAGTTACTTCCACACTTTTGGGAGTAAATGTTATATTTTGAATGATAGAGATCACTTAGGAAAGTTTGATGCAAAAAGTGATGTTGGTCTCTTTCTTGGTTATGCTATTAATAGTCGTGCATATAGAGTCTTTAACTTGACTACTAAGACTATCATGGAATCTATCAATGTAAAGATAGATGATCTTAGCATGCTTAATTTGTGTGATGATAATGGTGTCAATGAACCTAAAGAAAACATGTTGAATGACACTAAAACACCTATTGATGTGGCTAGTAGTGTTTCTAGTCAAGATGATGTAAATAATAGTCATGTTGAAGTTGAAAGTCTAGGGTTGGAAAATGCTTTAAATGATAACCAACAAAATGACCAAGTTGTTGAACATTCTCACCCAAGACTTAGAAACTTACACTATCAAGAAGAGATAGGTGATTTAAATGAAGGGGTTAGAACAAGAAATCAAATTGCTAACCAAATATCCTATGCTTGTTACACTTCTCAAATTGAACCCAAAAATATTAATGAAGCAATTGTTGATGAATATTGGGTTGGGGCTATGCAAGAAGAACTTAATCAATTTGAGAGAAATGAAGTGTGGTCCTTAGTTCCTAGACCCAAAGATATAAATGTAATTGGCACTAAATGGGTGTTTAGGAATAAGACCGATGAAAGTGGCAAGATTGTGAGGAATAAAGCTAGACTAGTGGCTCAAGGTTACACTCAAGTGGAGGGCGTTGACTTTGATGAGACGTTTGCCCCTGTTGCTCGTCTCGAGTCCATTAGACTTTTGTTGTCCATTGCATGCATTAAAAAGTTTAAATTATTTCAAATGGATGTCAAAAGTGCTTTCCTCAATGGATACCTTCAAGAAGAAGTGTATGTTGAACAACCTAAGGGTTTTGTAGACCCACACTCTCCTAATCATGTGTTTAAATTGAAAAAGGCTCTCTATGGCCTTAAACAAGCTCCAAGAGCTTGGTATGATAGGTTGACTCAATATCTTATTGACAACCAATATAGGAGAGGTGGTATTGATAGAACTTTGTTTATCAAACATCATGATCATGATATTTTTGTTGCACAAATATATGTTGATGACATTGTTTTTGGGTCTACTAATAAAACCAAGGTTGATGAATTTGTAAGTGTTATGTCAAGTGAATTTGAAATGAGCATGGTGGGTGAGTTGAATTATTTTCTAGGAATGCAAGTAAAGCAAACTAGCATGGGCATAATGTTGAACCAATCTAAATATGCTAAAAATCTAGTTAAGAGATTCGGCCTAGAAAATGGAAAAGATTTTGAAACTCCCATGAGCACCACTTTAAAACTTGACAAAGATGAAAAAGGGAAAAGTGTTGACCAAAGCCTTTATAGAAGCATGATAGGTAGTCTACTTTACCTAACAGCTAGTAGACCCGACATTTGCTTTAGTGTAGGCTTGTGTGCTTGATTCCAAGCAAATCCCAAGGAATCTCACTTAAAAGCCGTCAAGAGGATCATTAGGTACATCAAAGGAACTCATAGTCTTGGTTTATTTTATTCATTTGATACCAATGATATCCTTGTAGTCTATTGTGATGCGGATTGGGCGGGAAACATAGATGACCGTAAAAGCACATCTGGCGGTTGCTTTTATGTTGGTAATAACTTGGTTTCTTGGTCAAGTAAGAAACAAAACTCGGTTTCCCTTTCCTCTTCCGAAGCCGAATACATTGCAGCCGGAAGTGCATGCACACAATTACTTTGGATGAAACAAATCCTTAAGGCTTATGAGATAGTACAAGGAAAAATGACACTTTATTGTGATAATTTAAGTGCCATTAACATCTCTAAAAATCCGGTTCAACACTCCCGTACAAAACACATAGACATTAGGCATCATTTCATTAGAGATCTAGTTGAACATTCTATTGTTACTCTAGAGCATTTGCCTACTAAAAATCAACTTACGGATTTGTTCACTAAGCCCTTGGACAAAGAGAGGTTTAAAACTCTTAGAATGTCCATTGGCATGATTTGTGTTGATTGATGTCTTTGTGTGATTGTGAGTGGCTTGATGAGCAAAACTTTAATTCAATATCATTATCTTTGAGAGCTACTCACTTGAGAAGTAATGATCTTAAACAAATAACTTGTATTGTTTCTAGATCATGCACTTGAGCTTGAAAATCCTATTTTTGAAAAGTGCACTAATGCTTCTCTTATATGTTTTAGTTTTGAGTATATGTGGTTGAATATGTGTAGATAATGGATGCATCTAGAAGTTTATTGTTAAGTACATGATAGATGACCTATGGTATGTATCCATTTTGCTTCGGCACTACATAGTAATCAACGAGCACCCTCATGGAAAGGGCTACACACCTTAGTTGTGAAGCCACCCAATGTAGGAAAGGGCTACGCCATTGTGATGAGTGAAAGCCGCCATGAGGAGTATATGTTTTTGTTAGCAAAATCAAAGAAGTGTTGAATTGAATCATAAAAAATAAAAAAATAAAAAAAAATCTTTGATTCTAAGCCTAAAATAAATGAAAAATAAAAGGCTTATTGGTGTATAGTTGAGAATTGTGAAAATGCTCGGGTTGACAAATAGAAACGGGAAAACGAGCCACATGCACACACACGCTCATATGTTGATATCTATTCATTTTAAAAGCAAAAATTCGGATGAATATCGGTTTGACCTATTTTTGGAAAGGCTTTAGATGGATAGGTGTGGATAGAGTTTGCATGTTGATATCACAATTACTCCTACTATATATGTGAGAAGCATTCACACACACACATTTTGCTTATGTGCTTGATTCATTAGCAATGTGAGAATATTTGTGAGAGAATAATGAAAATCTATGACTCTCTCTTGGACTTTGACAAGTTATGAAATATTTTCTTTTATTGCTTGATTGTGTGATCGTGTGTTGTCCCTTGTGAACAAATCTACTTGGTGATAATATGTGGAGCATATGTTAAGGGGGAGCTTTAGTTTATTCAACTTTCGCTTTCTATACGATTTGTTTGCTTAATATCTCGTTCTTTATCTCTTGTGTCCCTTGTCTATTCCTTGACAAAAAGGGGGAGAAAATGTATACCTTACCATGTTTGATATTGGGGAGATTTTGTATACTTCACACCTTGTGTGGAAAACATGTTCCAATTGTGTGAAAATATTCCTCTTTGTGCTTAATTGTGACTTTGTCTTAAGGGGGAGAATTCTTGTCTTAAGGGGGAGAAAGAATTCTTTCTTAATAATGTTAAGGATGGTTGGTCCTTGGGAATTGGGAGACTAAGGGAGTGCTTTAATATGAAAATATTTTGATCACTTGAGATAATGCATTTTTGTAAGAGATATGGGATGTCTTCTATATTTGTTTGTTTTTGGTTAATAACTCACCATTCTTCTTTAGAGAAGATCTCTTGTTTTGGATTGCTATTTTCTCTCATAGGTAACTTGAAGATCAAAGAGGAATTCTTGAAGACTTGAAGACTTTTAGTCTAGGAATTTCTTTGTAATGTGAGATTGAGAGTATGCTATCAACTTGAGTTTATTTGAGTGAAACATTATATGGTGAGGTTGAGGTTTTGCCATGGAATAGCCAAAGGGGGAGATTGTAAGGTTCATGATTTGTATTGGCTTGATTCCATTGCAAAACACTCTATGTATGTATTAGTTGTTGCTTAGGACATTCTTTGAAGAAAGGAAGAGTAAAAAATGAAGAGCAACTTCTAGTGCAAAAGTCGTCTTCAAGAGGTGAAAAACGTCAAAGGTAAATCTTGACTTCTATCCTCTTGCAAGGCGTTAGAGCACACACGCACAATTCATACATATGTGTCCCTGCATCGTGGTTCAAACATTTGGTATAACACATTCACACACTCTATAGTATGCTCATGCATTGATCTTGTATAGACAAACATTGTGGAATTGTATGCTTTGTGACTATCTCTTTGATATGGCATGCTTGTGTGAATATGTGTTTATTTGTTTGTGTATTTTGTGTTTAGGACTTGAACATGTTCTTATTTAATGCCTTATTGAGTTCCGGTCGTTTCGGTTACTTATTCATAAGGTTTCGAGTCCAAACAATGTGACTATGCTACGTTTCATTCTCATTCGTTGAGTTGAATTCATCATCATTTTCTGAGATGATTTCTCAATCATTTTTCAAATTTTTGTAGTCGTAGTCATGCGTGAGGGAGTCACGATTCGTAATCCGAAAACGGATTCGAAATCGGAGTTCGGATACCCAAGATATGGCTGAAGAACCGGAGAGTGCGCGAGAGAGGTGAGGGAGGCCGTGAGCCATGTTGCCCACGCCGTGAGGGAGGCCGTGAGGCTCACGGCCAGAGGGTCTCTCTGCCCCCGTGAGCCTCACACGCCCCCCACAGGAGGGTGATGTGGCTCATGCCAATTGGCCCCTGAAAAACTTCTCTTTCCTCCTTTTAAACACTTCTCCTTCCCTCCAAACATTTCAAGAATTCTAAGAACACATCTCGGATTTTCTGCAGAATTCTCTCAATTTTCGTTTTCTTATTTTGATCATATCTCTCTCATACGAACTCAAAATCAATCGATTCAAAAACCAAAATTGTTGGTCTTGAAGAGAGCTACAAACCCCAAGCATTTCTAGAGGCAGCTGACTTCGCCATCTTTCCCAGTGGATCGATTTTCAGTCCGAGGTCAAGGTTGTTTGTTCAACTTCTTCTTTTTCAATTTCATCTTTGATCTTCTTTTGATTCTTACTATTTGATTGATGAAATTTGTTGAGAAGCATGTTAGATCATATGCTAGGGGTGTTTGATCATTTGTTAATTGAGATTTAGCTTTGTGATTTGTTTTGAACATATATGTGCTAAACTTGATTTTGAGTGAAATTGATTCTAGAAAATGAATATATGATGTGTCTCATATTATTTTCTAGGTTTTATTTCATGATCTAAGAACTAGGTTTTTAGTGTGATATATTGAATAATCATACCTTGTTCTTATTGATTTGCATGTCTTGATTTCTAGATAATCTAGTGATTGTGTTTTGAAAGCTTATTCTAGTTTATCACTGAACATGTACATTTAGCTTGATTGATCATCTAGCTTAATTTGATTGTGTTTGCATCATTTGCATCACTTTAGATCATAGCCTTGCATTAGGTTGAAGTCTCTAGCAAAGTGAGTGAAGCTTTGCGGATAGAGCAAGGAAGTCTTGATTAGAGTCGGGAGGACTCGGATAATCAAGCAAGGGAGTCTTGTCTAGGGTCGGGAGGATCCGGATAGGCAAGCAAGAAATCTTCCTAGAGACGTGAGCGTCATGGATAGGAAGTTGCTTTCTAGAGGTGTGGGATACATCTAGGATAGGAAGTAGGCTTTGTGATTCACTAGCTCGAGGGTAAATTAGGAGTTGATAGCTTAAGCGGATATCATGAGTGATAGCTTGAGTGTGTAAGTCCTTTTTCACATAGTGGATTGCTTCGCCGGTGGTTGTGGTATCAACCCGTGAATGTTTCCTCTTTGAGGTTTTACCACATAAAAATACTCGTGTTCATTTTTGCTTTTGCTTTTACTTTTCTTTATCTTCCATATCTTTCATTGATTGCATATCTTGTAAATTGATTAACTCTTGTTTAAGTGAAATCAATTAATTTGTCAATTTTAATCAAGTGTGCATTTTCATTGATATATTCCGCGTTATTTTTTTTAATTGGGAGAATTTGGAGCCTATACCTATTCAACCCCCCCCCCCCCCCCCCCCCCCCCCCCCCCCCCTTCTAGGTATATTTCACTACTACTTAAGGGAAATTTCAGGATAAAACCCATTGGGTGCAAGTGGATATACAAGAGGAAATGAGGTATGGATGGAAAGGTGGAAACCTTTAAAGCTAGATTGGTAGCTAAAGGGTATACACAGAAAGAAGGTATCGATTACGAGGAAACCTTCTCTCCTGTGGCCATGCTTAAATCCATTAGGATACACTTATCCATTACAGCATCTTTAGATCTAGAGATTTGGCAAATGGACGTCAAGACAGCTTTCCTTAATGGAAGTCTTGACGAAAGCATCTACATGATGCAACCAGAAGGATTCATTGAAAAGGGCCAAATGGAAAAGGTATGCAAGTTACAGAAATCCATATGTGGATTAAAGCAAGCATCCAGATCCTGGAACATAAGGTTCGATCAAGCTGTCAAAGGTTTTGGATTTATTCAGAATCCTGACGAACCTTGTGTATACAAAAGGATTAAGGGCGACAAGTTGGTTTTCCTGATTCTTTATGTTGATGATATACTACTCATTGGAAACGATGTAGGTGTATTGACATCAGTAAAAGAATGGTTAGCAAAACAATTTGATATGAAGGACTTAGGAGAAGCAAGTTTTATTCTAGGTATCCAAGTAATAAGGGATAGAAAGAATAAAACGATTGCATTATCCCAAGCTTCAAACATAGACAAGATCTTGTCTAGGTTTTCCATGCAGGATTCCAAGAAAGGTATGTTACCTTTCAGACATGGAATCAAACTTTCTAAGGAACAAGTTCCTAAGAATGAGCATGAAGAGCAATTCATGAGTAGAGTTCCATATGCCTCGGTAGTTGGAAGTCTCATGTATGCAATGCTCTGCACTAGACCAAATATTTGTTTTGCTGTTGGCATAGTTAGCAGGTTTCAATCGAAACCTGGTCCTGATCACTGGACGGCAGTCAAGCATATTTTCAAGTATCTCAAAAGAACGAGAGATGATATGCTTGTATACTCTGGAGGGGATTTAATTCCCGTTGGGTATACAAATTCTGATTTCCAATCAGATTCTGACTCCAGAAAATCCACATCAGGGGCTGTGTTTACTATTGGAGGAGGAGCAGTCATATGGAGGAGTATCAAGCAATCTTGTATTGCTGATTCCACCATGGAAGCTGAGTATGTTGCTACATGCGAGGCTGCCAAAGAGGCTGTTTGGCTCCGCCAATTCTTGATAGACTTGGAAGTGGTTCCTAGTGCGAATAAGCAAATCACTATCTATTGTGACAACAGTAGAGCAGTGGCTAATTCGAAAGAACCAAGAAGTCACAAGAGAGGAAAACACATTGAAAGAAAGTATCATCTTTTAAGGGAGATTGTTCAAAGGGGTGACGTGACGATTACCAAAATCGCGTCAGTAGAAAATCTAGCAGATCCCTTCACAAAGGCTCTACCTTAGAAGAGTTTTGATGGGCATCTAGAGAACATGGGCATGAGAGATATGACACATTTGCTATAGCGCAAGTGGGAGATTGTTAGGATTATGCTCAATAGCAAGAGTGTAATGTTGTAATTAACAATCTTTTTCATTTTAATAAAGTGAAGAATTGTGTCTACCTCATACATAACCAGATGTACGAACAATTCTTCTTTTCTCATAGTCTTTAGACCTTATGATTATTTACTTTTGACAATTATAATAATTAAACTATAAATGCTATAAGATTTGTTAAACCAGAAATCACATTATTAATATGAATAGATTGTCAAAAACACTATTACACTCTTGCTATTGAGCATAATCCTAACAATCTCCCACTAGCGTTATAGCAAATGTGTCATATTTCTCATCCCTATATACAATTTCCCTTAAAAGGTGATACTTCCTTTCAATATGTTTTCCTCTCTTATGACTTCTTGGTTCTTTCGAATTAGCCACTGCTCCACTGTTGTCACAGTAGATAGTGATCTGCTTATTCGCACTAGGAACCACTTCCAAGTCAATCAAGAATTGGCGGAGCCAAACAGCCTCTTTGGCAGCCTCGCATGCAGCAACATACTCAGCTTCCATGGTGGAATCAGCAATACAGGATTGCTTGATACTCCTCCATATGACTGCTCCTCCTCCAATAGTAAACACAGCTCCTGATGTGGATTTTCTAGAGTCAGAATCTGATTGAAAATCAAAATCTGTATACCCAACGGGAATCAAATCCCCTTCAGAGTATACAAGCATATTATCTCTCGTTCTCTTGAGATACTTGAAAATATGCTTGACTGTCGTCCAGTGATCAGGACCAGGTTTCGATTGAAACCTGCTAACTATGCCAACAGCAAAACAAATATCTGGTCTAGTGCAGAGCATTGCATACATGAGACTTCTAACTGCCGAGGCATATGGAACTCTACTCATGAATTGCTCTTCATGCTCATTCTTAGAAACTTGTTCCTTAGAAAGTTTGATTCCATGTCTGAAAGGTAACATACCTTTCTTGGAATCCTGCATGGAAAACCTAGACAAGATCTTGTCTATGTATGAAGTTTGGGATAATGCAATCATTTTATTCTTTCTATCCCTTATTACTTGGATACCTAGAATAAAACTTGTTTCTCCTAAGTCCTTCATATCAAATTGTTTTGCTAACCATTCTTTTACTGATGTCAATACGCTTACATCGTTTCCAATGAATAGTATATCATCAACATAAAGAATTAGGAAAACCAACTTGTTGCCTTTAATCCTTTTGTATACACAAGGTTCGTCAGGATTCTGAATAAATCCAAAACCTTTTACAGCTTGATCGAACCTTATGTTCCAGGATCTGGATGCTTGCTTTAATCCATATATGGATTTCTGCAACTTGCATACCTTTTCCATTTGGCCTTTTTCAATGAATCCTTCTGGTTGCATCATGTAGATGCTTTCGTCAAGACTTCCATTAAGGAAAGCTGTCTTGACGTCCATTTGCCAAATCTCTAGATCTAAAGATGCTGCAATGGATAATAGTATCCTAATGGATTTAAGCATGGCCACAGGAGAGAAGGTTTCCTCGTAATCGATACCTTCTTTTTGTGTATACCCTTTAGCTACCAATCTAGCTTTAAAGGTTTTCACCTTTCCATCCATACCTCTTTTCCTCTTGTATACCCACTTGCACCCAATGGGTTTTATCCCTTTAGGCAAGTCTACAAGGGACCAGATTTTGTTATCAAACATGGATTCAATCTCAGATTGCATTGCCTTTTGCCAATGGCGACTATCAACATCCTCCATTGCTTCCTTATACGTGTAGGGATCATCGTCGTCCGGGAGATTCTCCACTGATTCTCCCAGACCAATGTATCTTTCGAGTTGTGTTCTAACCCTTCCACTACGACGAGGAATGGTAGGTTGTTGATTTTGTGTTGGATCGGAACTTACAATTGGGTTAGGTTGTGTAACCTCTCGTGGAATTGTATCTCCTGACATCTCATTCATGACAATTCTACTTCTAGGTACGAAATCATTCATATAGTCCTTTTCTAGAAATTTAGCATTTGTCGAAACAAATACTTTAAGATCTGAAGGATTATAGAAATAATATCCTTTAGTTTCTTTTGGATACCCTACAAATATATATGTTTCCGAACGGGACTCCATCTTTTCTGTCTTTCCTTTTAACACATGCGCAGGACAACCAAATATCCTTAAGTGTTGTAAACTAGGCTTGCGCCCAGTCCACAACTCATACGGTGTTTGAGGAACGGACTTAGATGGTACATCGTTTAGAATGTATATAGCAGTTTGTAAAACATATCCCCAAAAAGAAATAGGAAGTGTTGAATAACTCAACATAGACCTAACCATGTCTAAAAGAGTTCTATTTCTCTTTTCTACTACCCCATTCTGTTGAGGTGTACCCGGTGCAGAAAACTAAGAAATTATCCCATTATCAATAAGATATTGTTGAAACTCACTAGATAGATATTCTCCACCACGATCAGATCTCAAGATTTTTATATGTTTCTCAAGCTGATTTTCTACTTCAGCTTTGAATGCTTTGAACATGTCAAAAGCATCCAACTTATGTCGTATGAGATACACATAGCCAAATCTCGAGTAATCATCTGTCAAGGTGATGAAGTACTCATATCCACATCTAGCTTGAATGCTCATAGGACCACATACATCAGTGTGTATCAATCCTAAACATTCAGTGGCTCTTACACCTTTGGCCGAGAACGACCTTTTGGTCATTTTACCTTCTAAACAAGATTCACAAGTTGGTAGATCATCAACCTTTAAGTCACTTAAAGGTCCATCACTAACCAATCTTTTAATCCTATTAAGGTTAATATGACCTAGGCGCAAATGGCATAGGTAGGTTTCATCTTATGATAATTTTACTCTTTTATGGTTAGGTTGCGTTAATTTTGTGTCTAACAAGTGAGAGATATTTCTATGTAAATAGAATAGACCATTTTCCAATGTACCTTTGCAAACAAATTTGTCATCCTTACTAATAATAAAAAATTTATTAAAAGTAACCGAATATTCAAATTTATTTAAACAAGAAACTGAAATTAAATTTCTCTTGAATTGAGGTATATAATAAATGTCTATCAAATCTAAATGCCTACTAGAATCTAGATTAACTCTAATATCTCCCACTGCACTAGCAGACACCAACGCTCCGTTGCCTAAACGCAAGTTGATTTCATTCTTATTCAGCCTTCTCCTTTCTTGAAAACCCCCATAAGGAATAACAAACATGATTATTGGCTACTGAGTCTACAATCCAAGAATCTGTAGAATCTGCCAGTAAACATGTTTCAAGATAATTCACATTACCTTGTTCCTTCTTATTCTGAGACTTTGGGCAATTACTTTTCCAATGTCTCTTTTCACCACAAAAGAAGCACTTCCTTTTGATCTTGGTTACTTTCTTAGTCTCCTTCTTGGTAGGCCAAAGTTGCTTTTTCTTCTATTATTCCTTGACCTTCTGACGGGTCTTAACAGTAGCAACTTTACCAACCACATGAATCTCTTCTAGAGACATCATCATATCAGCAGCAGACCCCATTCCTTCATGCTGCTGTTGCAACACGTCGGAGATGGTAGCCATTTGGCCATCTCATTCGAGGTCTTCCACTGCTCATACTCGTCTCTTTGCATCACATTAGATTCATTAGTGGGAGCAGGTGGTTTTTAGGAGTAGTCAGAACAAACTTATGTTTTTCAGCTTGCAGCAATAACCCAATTTTCCTTTTCCATGTGACATAATTATCACCATTTAAAATTTTATCTTTTAAGATATTCATTAGGGATGGGGTCATGATTTCTGAATAAAACAAAAAATTATATGAGTAAATAATCATGATAAAGCACTTTTAAATATTTATCTTGAATTAAATAAATAACTCAATCGTAAAAATTCAACGGTGATCCAACACCCATAAATGTTACGCCTCCTTTAGGAGTTCGAACCATTTACTAGTTAGACTAGGTCTCACCTAATTGTTAACATAACAACCAGCGTTTTCAATTTTAGCCTTGCAATTTTACTGACAAGAACTCTTGGGAGGATATCAATAAAATTACATTGAGTGTGTTACCAAGATATCGACCCTCAATTTTCTCTCACGAAAATCCCTCCTTGGGGAGTAGATCTCGTTTGAGTCCATTGTCTAGTCTATCCTTGTAAGGAAGTATGTTGCTAAATTCCATTCATGGACGCCCCTTGGGGGATTACCAATAAATAATAAAGCTCAACTAACCTTGGAGGCCATAGGTGTTACAAAACACCTTCTCCCACTCAATTATTTAAGGCGTGTGATTAAATCCCATAGAATGATTTACCAAGTTATCTAGATGCCAATTTAGATACCTAAATCATTCAATGCATATTCATACCAAAAGAGATATATTAGTGGCACTCTTATTCTATATGACATGTTATCATACAATAACAAATATTGTAATATTTATGCAAAAATAAATAGCCACAATTTTGGTCCATCCTAGAAAAGCAAGTAAATTACAATTTGTTAGGAATACAAGATCTTCAAGTGGCCATCAACCATCCGCACATCCCTCGGCTGCCCCCCATAGGCATGGACACTATACAACCCCACAAAGGGGCTGCCGTGCGCAGCCCATGAGAGCATATAGGGCTGCCGTGCGTAGCCCACCATGATATGGGCAAACTGCACTATAATAAAATAAAATAAACTGCAGTAACTTTTAATACATAAAAAACTGCACTTTTTAATTACAATAAAAATAAAAGAAAACCTAGCAACTACCAAGAAGGAATTATGGCAATGATAGACCACCCTTCTTGTTACAATTCCAAAACAAAAAATACTTTGAAAATCTAGGATCAAAATCGAGCAACAACAATCCACATAAAAACATATATAAATCCATACATCCACATGTAATTATATATGCGAATACCTAGAGTGTCATCTCTTTCTAAACATGCATAATCACAATAAAAAGAAATAGATTCACGTATATATACGTTAATTAATTAAAAGGGTTCAACCTAGGCTCTGATACCATTTGTAGGGAAAAATACCAGTCAACGCAGCGGAAGCGAGACTAAAAAGAGGTTTTAGTATAGTTTAAAATTTTTCTATAATTTGAACCTTAACCCTTTAATTAATTAACATATAACACTAAAGATATCGTACCTTTGTCGCGTGATCCGATTGACATTGCGTCGATGGTAATCTGTAAGATCTTCCAATCCAATCACGAACGTGAATCACCTAGGAGCGTGGTCTCCCTTCTCTTTGAATTGTGTACCTGATGATGGATTAACAAAACTTTTTCTTTTTCGTTAGTCACAACAAATTCCAAGAGGCTACAAAGAATGTTCTGGTCACTTTTGAATTCACAATCGTTAGATTGAAACTCACGTGAATCTTATTCGAAATTATGCACAAAACCTTTTGATATAAAAGTTACTAGTGCACTATCGAAATAAGAACAAACTTTTCTCTCTTTTCCTCTTGGCCGAATTCTCACACTAATCTAAAAGTTGGATTCTATTTTTCTCTAGCAAAAGAAAAAACTCTCTCAAGCAAGAACTCTAGGGTTAGCCAAATTCTAAACAAAGAATATATACATATTGGCCGCCGAATACTCTTTTTACAAAATATATATATTAGGTCTCTTTTTTTATAAAACCTGCACGCCTATTAATAAATATATATATATCTATATATTGCGCATTATGCATGCATATCTATATTGCGGATTCTGCATGCTTTTTATAATCTATATATATTGCCAGCCATATACTTTATAAATATATATATATTTATATATATATATATATTCCGGCAATTAATTGCCATATATATTTCATATATATCTATATATTGAGGCCGAAAATCCTTTACCATGTAGGATTTGTGTCTTTTGACTTAAATCCTAACCCTAGGTAGATTTCCTTAGAATTCCAAACCATAATTCAACTCTTTAGTGTATTTGTGACTATATAAAAGACTTCCTTATTTGACTAGATAAATAAATCCCTTATTTATCTACTTACCAAATAAAGTCTTTTATTTTATTTATACTGCCACAATAGTATACTACTAAGAAACATATTTCCTAGTCAGAAAAAGATTTTAATTTTTAATTAAATAATTAATTAATCAATTAATTAATTTCCATTTAATCAAATAATAAAAATAAAATAATATAATATCATATATATATCTCGGCCATGTGCCATATATATTAATATATCTATATATTGTTTTTCTATTTTATTAAATCCATTGGACCTTAATAAAAGGCCCACATGTGAACCAAACCCATTCTTACTAAAAGAAACAAGCCCACATGCCTTTCATTAATATATTAATATAATTGATCAGCCCATTAAATAAATAATGTGCAAATTATATTCTTAATATATTAAATACAATTCTAGATGGACCCATAAATTGGTCCGGTAGAATATATCAAGTGATCCATGCAAGTCCGTGTGGATTAGGGATCTTGGCGGGCCTATCTAAATTTAAGCTCCAATAGACATAACCCAATCATAATCAACAAATGATTCACCTAGGTTCAATCTATTAATTTTAGTTCATTCCACTAAAGAACTAAAATTGCACTCTTAAATAAAGATGGAATAAGTAAATGATTCTCATTCATACCCTAGACAATCTTATAGGAGATGGTGTATCCTTGTGATTAATATCAGTAATCGCCAAGAGCTCATAGACCGCCTATAGCTCTCAAAGTTACCATATTTCCTCATATGACCACATTTTGAACTCGGATATTTTGACTTGTCCAGAAGCCATGTTTCAATAGACTCTATCGAAAACTTAATGTTAAGATTCAATATCCAATACCTCAAAACATCCATATGATGATATTCTACTCTCATTTAATAAATGGAGCCACGATATCCATATCTATAAATGAAGTCCTCTATCGATTAACAAATGAATATCACCAAACTATCGAGGATAGACTATGCTATATAATCGTACTCATTGATAACTCAAATGATACCACTTGCAACCATAAGTCCATCATTTGTCTCAAGATTAAGATAGACTCTCCGATTGTCGTGATAATGAAAAGACTATTATCTATTGACGGTTCTAGATAAAGTATTTCATTGTGATCCAATTCAATGCACCCAGTGCACTAGATTCTTTTACTGGAAGACCCTCCGATGATTTCAGACTCATCATAACTCATTTGATCCCACTTAAATGCTAGCAAAAGAATTCTACAACTTTAACAAGATAAAGGTGCCTAACCTTTAACTTAAGTTGTGAGCATTGTTCAAGACTAACTAAAGAATTGTGTCTACCTCATATATATCCAGATGTACGAACAATTCTTCTTTTCTCATAGTCTTTAGACCTTATGATTATTTACTTTTGACAATTATAATAATTAAACTATAAATGCTATAAGATTTGTTAAACCAGAAATCACATTATTAATATGAATAGATTGTCAAAAACATTATTACACTCTTGCTATTGAGCATAATCCTAACAACTAAAACATATAAGAGAAGCATTAGTGCACTTTTCAAAAATAAGATTTCAAGTTTAAGTGCATGATCTTAAACAAATATCTCGATCTAGAAACAATAAGAGATATTTGTTTAAGATCACTACTTCTCAAGTGAGTAGCTCTTAAAGATATTGATATTCAAATAAAGTTTTGCTTATCAAACCACTTACAATCACACAAAGACATCAATCAACACAAATCATGCCAATGGACATTCTAAGAGTTTTAAACCTCTCTTTGTCCAAATGCTCTAGAGTAACAATAGAATGTTCAACTAGATCTCTAATGAAATGATGCCTAATGTCTATGTGCTTTGTGCGGGAGTGTTGAACCGGATTTTTAGAGATGTTAATGGCACTTAAGTTATCACAATAAAGTGTCATTTTTCCTTGTTCTATCTCATAATCCTTAAGGATTTGTTTCATCCAAAGTAATTGTGTGCTAGCACTTCCGACCACAATGTATTCGACTTTGAAAGAGGAAAGGGAAACCGAATTTTGTTTCTTAGTTGACCAAGAAACCAAGTTATTACCAACATAAAAGCAACCGCCCGATGTGCTTTTACGGTCATCTATGTTTCCCGCCCAATCCGCATCACAATAGCCTACAAGGATATCATTGGTATCAAATGAATAAAATAGACCAAGACTATGAGTTCCTTTGATGTACCTAACGATCCTCTTGACGGCTTTTAAGTGAGATGCCTTGGGATTTGCTTGGAATCTAGCACACAAGCCTACACTAAAGCAAATGTCGGGTCTACTAGCCGTTAGGTAAAGTAGACTACCTATCATGCTTCTATAAAGGCTTTGGTCAACATTTTTCCCTTTTTCATCTTTGTCAAGTTTTGAAGTGGTGCTCATGGGAGTTTCAAAATCTTTTCCATTTTCTAGGCCAAATCTCTTAACTAGATTTTTAGTATATTTAGATTGGTTCAACATTATGCCCATGCTAGTTTGCTTTACTTGCATTCGTAGAAAATAATTCAACTCACCCACCATGCTCATTTCAAATTCACTTGACATAACACTTACAAATTCATCAATCTTGGTTTTATTAGTAGAGCCAAAAACAATGTCATCAACATATATTTGTGCAATAAAAATATCATGATCATGATGTTTGATAAACAAAGTTCTATCAATGCCACCTCTCCTACATTGGTTGTCAATAAGGTATTGAATCAACCTATCATACCAAGCTCTTGGAGCTTGTTTAAGGCCATAGAGAGCCTTTTTCAATTTAAACACATGATTAGGAGAGTGTGGGTCTACAAAACCCTTAGGTTGTTCAACATACACTTCTTCTTGAAGGTATCCATTTAGGAAAGCACTTTTGACATCCATTTGAAATAATTTAAACTTTTTAATGCATGCAATGGACAACAAAAGTCTAATGGACTCGAGACGAGCAACCGGGGCAAACGTCTCATCAAAGTCTACACCTTCCACTTGAGTGTAACCTTAAGCCACTAGTCTAGCTTTATTCTTCACAATCTTGCCACTTTCATCGGTCTTATTCCTAAACACCCATTTAGTGCCAATTACATTTATATCTTTAGGTCTAGGAACCAAGGACCACACTTCATTTCTCTCAAATTGATTAAGTTCATCTTGCATAGCCCCAACCCAATATTCATCAACAATTGCTTCATTAATATTTTTGGGTTCAATTTGAGAAGTGTAGCAAGCATAAGAAATTTGGTTAGCAATTTGATTTCTTGTTCTAACCCCTTCATTTAAATCACCTATGATGTCTTCTTGATAGTGTAAGTTTCTAAGTCTTGGGAGAGAATATTCAACAACTTGGTCATTTTGTTGATTATCATTTAAAGCATTTTCCAACCCTTGACTTTCAACTTCAACATAACTATCATTTTCATCATCTTGACTAGAAACACTACTAGCCACATCAATAGGTGTTTTAGTGTCATTCAACATGTTTTCTTTAGGTTCATTGACACCATTATCATCACACAAATTAAGCATGCTAAGATCATCTATCTTCACATTGATAGACTCCATGATAGTCTTAGTAGTCAAGTTAAAGACTCTATATGCACGACTATTAATAGCATACCCAAGAAAGAGACCAACATCACTTTTAGCATCAAACTTTCCTAAGTGATTTCTATCATTCAAAATATAACATTTACTCCCAAAAGTGTGGAAGTAACTCACATTGGGCTTTTTGCCCTTCCATAGCTCATAGGACATTTGTTTTGTACCGGGCCTCCTAAAAACACGATTAGACACATGTTGACGGTGATTTTTCGTCAACACTCAATTGATGATTTGAGATCACGTTTGTGGGTGATAATAGTTGAATCTTAATACCGTAAAATAATAAGCAAGAGATACGTGGCAAAACTCCGATGACCGGAGAAACGTCCACGGGTTGTTGCCTAAGCAACGAAGCCAAAATCCACTATATAAACTTGATTACAAAAATACGCTCTGGTCTCTTTTATGCTAAAAAAGAGTCTCCTTCTTCCTTATGCGTTACAAAGGGTATTTATACATGTTGTTCCTAGGGTTTGGGGATATCGCTAGGGTTTGGTGTCGTGGTGCCCAAGTCTTAAGCGGTTCCCCAGTCCTAGTCGGATTCCGTTTCCTTCTTGGGCGTGATATGTTTCCTGTTTTGGCTAAGTCCGAGTTTGGGCCGGATTCTTTCTCCTTTATTCGCGGGAGACCTGCTTGTTTCCTTGTTAAACTCTGAAGGGTTGCACTGCTACGTATTGTGGAGGTGCTCAATGCTGATTCCTTCCATGCGTTTGGGAAGTGAGTTTCTATAGCTATCTCTTCTTGTTGATCCCCGAGTATGCCCGAGTATGCCCCGAGTAGGTGATGTTGCCCAAGCTGGCTCTCTTTGTTTGTGATCGGGTCGCTTTGGTTTCAGCCGAGTGGGTTGCTTGGGGGATTTCCCCCTTTCGAGTTGACTTTTCCTGATTTCTGCTTACGTGGCTTCTTTATGGGGATGACGTGTCCTTTATGACGATTTTTACCTATAACAACACATAACAAGCGGTATTGACCGCCTCGGCCCATAGATTTCTGGGGACTTTCTTGCTATTGAGCATGACCCTGGCCATCTCTTGCAAGACACGGTTTTTCCTCTCAACAACACCATTTTGTTGAGGAGTTCTAGGTGTGGAGAACTCATGAGAAATCCCTAAACCATCACAAAACTCACTAAATTTTGCATTTTCAAATTCCGTCCCATGATCACTCCTAATGCGACATATTTTCTTGATACCAAAACCTTTTTCATTTTGAACTTGATTACAAAACTTTTTAAAGTAATCAAAAGCCTCAGTCTTGTTTCTAAGAAAATAAAGCCAAGTAAACCTAGAGAAATCATCAACGCATACAAAAATGTACTTTTTGCCATTGATGCTCTCGGTTTGAATTGGCCCCATTAGGTCTATATGCACAAGTTCTAAAGGTCTCTTGGTAGCTATATAAGAATTCTTCTTGTGAGACACTTTGGTTTGCTTACCTAATTGGCAAGGTTCACAATCCACCTCAAGCTTTTTACCAAGATTAGGAAGACCTCTAACAATGCCATGTTTTTCAAGCTTTTTCAAATCTTTAAAATTCATGTGACCCAAACGTTGATGCCACAAATCAGGCTTGTTGCACTCAGGTGCCATGTTGCAAGTTAGAGGATCTATCACAAGACAATAGCAATTGTCTATAGACCTTTTGACTCTTAGGACAACATCGCCCTTTTTATCAATTATAGTGCACACATCTTTGTTAAAACTAACTTCTTTAAAAATTTCACACAAGTGAGTAATGCTTATCAAGTTAGCTTGTAACCCATTAACATACAAAGTATTGCGAAGTTTAGGCAATCCGGGGATACAAATTGTTCCCTTTCCAAGAACTTGCTTTTTGGTACCATCACCAAAATAAACCCAACCTCCATCCTTTAAAACAAGATTCTTAAAGAACTCTTTGTTCTCGGTCATGTTCCTAGAGCAACCGCTATCTAGGTACCAAGAATAGGAGGAGTTGGCATGTAAAGCATATTGTGCAACATGACATTTAGATGCGTCTTTTCTAATCCACACATTTTTCACAACATGCCTCTCACTCTTACTACTAACATGCTTTGACTCAATGTTAGGCTTTTTAACATGCACCTTGACCTCATTGGTCACATTTTCAAAAATATCAAACAAAGCATTATCAACTTTCTTATGCATAGTAGAGTGAGGCACAACACAAGATTTAGCAAGCAAGTCATCAACAACATTCTTCACAACATGCTTTTCCAAGGTCTTCCTAGGTCTATTGCTATATCCATACATAGATGATTGCCTAGGTCCATTCAAAGACATATCATGAAAAGCATTATTAAGTTTGCATTTCAGAATATACTTAAAGCATCTAGGTCGAATATGTCCTATCATATTACAATGATGACAAACAGGAATAAATTTGAGAAATTTACCATTTGCATTTGCTTCCAACTCCTTTGGACTTCTCATAATTTTTCCTCTTTGATGTGCAACCTTTGATGCTCTACCTCTTGCATTTAAGGTTGATGCTATTTGATGTTTATGTTGTTGAGTTCTTCCATTGAACATCCTTGTTGATGAAGAGGCACCTCCGGTAGCTTTCATAGCTTTTCCTTGAGTGAGTGTACCTACATTTGTTTCAATGCTTGCTTTGACAAAAGTAGATTTGTTAGATGAAGGAGTCTCCTTCTCATTGATATAACCCAAACCTCTTTTGTCACATGGATGCTTTCCACTTTTAATGAGGGCTTCAACTTTGTTAGAGCTAGATGACATCTTGCTAATCATATTATTAGCCTCATCAAGTTTCTCACGAAGCATCCTAATTTTAATGGCATATTTTTCCGCTATGTCTCACTAAACATAACATCTTTACGTGATTTATCTAGCCATTGTTCATACTTTTTCTCTTGAGTTAAGTGCTCACTAATTTTGGCTTTTAAGTATGTTTTCTAGCCTTTTAGCACTAACAAGAGAAATATCCCTTTGCTCAATTTCTTGCTTCAAGATGCCAAGTCTATCATTGCTATCTTTTAGATTCAATTATAGACTTAGGATCTTGTCTTTAAGTTCAGTGAATTCTTTTGAGCCAAGAGCATGATTCTCTAGCTTCTTGTTGAGGGACATATTGACTTTAGATAAACGTTCATTTTCAAAAATAAGATCATCGATCTTTTTCTCATCTAAGTCAATATGTTCAACAAAAGAAGCCACATAGGAACACACTTCCTTAATCATGATTATCACAAACAAAAACACAAAATACTACAAAGAAAGGATCTATCTAAGTGCGTCTAGACACCCGCTCTGATACCAAATGAAATTTCCCTTAAGTAGTAGTGCAAAATATACCTAGAGGGGGGGTGAATAGGTATAGACTCAAATTCTTCCAATATTAAAAATAACGCGGAATATAGCAAAGAAAATGTACACTTGATTAGATTTAACCAATGAATTGATTTCACTAATACAAGAGTTAATCAATTTACAAGATATGCAATCAATGTAAGTTATGGAAGATAAAGAAAAGTAAAACAAAAATTGACACAATGATTTTTACGTGGTAAAACCTCAAAGAGGAACATCCACGGGTTGATACCACAACCACCAGCAAAGCAATCCACTATGTGAAAAAGGACTTACACACTCAAGCTACCAACTCATGATATCCGCTCAAGCTATCAACTCCTAATCTACCCTCGGGCTAGTGAATCACCAAGCCTACTTCCTATCCGAGATGTGTCCTACACCTCTAGAAAGCAACTTCCTATCCAAGACGCTCACGTCTCTAGGAAGATTTCTTGCTTGCCTATCCAGATCCTCCTGACCCTAGACAAGTCTCCTTGCTTGATTATCCGAGTCCTCTCGACTCTAATCAAGACTTCCTTGCTCTATTCACAAAGCTTCACTCACTTTGCTAGAGACTTCAACCTAATGCAAGGCTATGATCTACGTGATGCAAATGATGCAACCACAATCAAATTAAGCTAGATGATCAATCAAGCTAAATGTACATGTTCAATGATAATCTAGAATATGCTTTCATCAAACAATCACAAAAGTACCTAGAAATCAAGACATGCAAATCAATAAGAACAAGGTATGAATATTCAATATATCACACTAAAAACCTAGTTCTTAGATCATGAAACTAAACCTAGAAAATAACATGAGGCACATCATATATACATTTTCTAGAATCAATTTCAAGTTGAATCAAGTTTAGCACATATATGTTGAAGAGAAATCAAAAAGCTAAAACTCAATTGACAAATGATCAAACACCCCTAGCATATGATCTAACATCCTTCTCAACATATTTCATCAATCAAATAGTAAGAATAAAAGAGATGATCAAAGATGAAATGAAAAAGAAGAAGTTGAACATACAACCTTGACCACGTACTGAAAATCAGGCCACTGGGAAAAATAACGAAGTCAGCTGCCTCTAGAAATGCTTGGGGTTTGTAACTCTCATCAAGACCAACAATTTTGGATTTTGGATCAATCGATTTCGAGTTCGTATGAGAAAGTTATGATCCAAATACTAAAACTAAAATGTTGAAGAATTCTGCAGAAATTTCTTTGAAAGTGTTCTTCAAGTTCTTTTTTTGTTTGGAGGGAAGGAGATGTGTTTAAATGGAGGAGAGAGAGAGGATTTTTGGCCAACCAAAAGAGGCCACCTAAGCTAAGCCCATGGGGGGCGCGTGGGCCATACGGGACCAGAGAGGTCCTCTGGCCGTGGGTCCCACGGCTCCCACACGGCTTGGCCAAGCTTGGCCGCTTGGCCTCGCTTGCTCTCCCACGTACCCTCACGTTCTTCAGCCGTATCTTGGGCATCCGAACTCCGATTTTGAATCTGTTTTAGGATTAGGAACCATGACTCCCTCACGCACGACGAAGACTAAGAAACTTTGACAAAAGGTTGAGAAATCATCTTGTAAAATGACGATGAAGTCAACTCAACGAATGAGAACGCAAAGTAGCCTAGCTAAGTCGTTTGGACTCGAAACCTTATGAATGAGTAACCGAAATGACAGGAACTCAATAAGGAATCAAATAAGAACATATTCAAGTCCAAAACACAAAATACATAAACAAACAAACACAAATTCACACAAGCATGCCATATCAAAGAGATAGTCACAAAGCATGCAATTCTACAATGTTTGTCTATAAGAGACCAATGCATGAGCATACTAAGAAGTGTGTGAATGTGTTATACCAAATGTTTGAACTACGATGTAAGGACACACATGTATGAATTGTGTGTGTGTGCGCTAACGCCTTGCAAGAGGATAGAAGTCGAAGTATACCTTTGACGCTTTCACCTCTTGAAGACGACATTTGCACTAGACGTTGCTCTTCAACTTTGAAGCTTCTTTTCTTCCAAAAATATCCTAAACAACAACTATTACAAATATAGAGCGTTTTGCAACAAAATCAAGCCAATACAAATCATGAACCTTACAGTAGTTTATGTGATTGAACTTCAAGGTCGAAGGCCCTTTCAAGACCTTAAGGGACAAGCACGCCAAAGTTATAATCTCTAGTGCTTGGTTTTCTTTAAAGAGACTTAGAATGCACACACACACTTAGTATACTTGCATTTGTGTGCATACTCTTCACATGTCACTTTACACACTAGCACTTTGATTGTTATCTTGTTGTGTGTATATGTGCTTAGTAATTCGTTTCCCTGTAGCGTTCGGAAACGTCCGTGCATGCACTAGAATGTGCTTGGTTTTGCACAAAGACCGCCCACAGAGAATGCCCTTGGCTTCTCCTTGGTTTTCACCTCTGTTGGTGATCGGCGGTTATGATCGGCGGCCTGGCCGCCGAATGAAACCACCGTTTGTGTCCAGAAGTGTCTGGAGCAATTCTGTGGTCACGATCGGTGGTCATGACAGCCGTTCGAAACCGCCGTTCATACGTGATCGATTTAATCTCTCGGGTTTGATTCGGTGGTTGGATTAGGGGCTGGATCGGCGGTTACGAAACTGCCGAATGAAACCACCGTTGTTCCCCTGTTCCTCTCGGGTTCAATTCGGCGGTTATGATCGGTGGCCTGGCCGCCGATTGAAACCGCCGATCGGTGCGTTTCAGGGGCAAACTTGTCTTTTCATATGCCATGTTCTTGATATCTATAAATATCTTACTTTCTCATTATCTGATCAAGTTCTTTTACTCCTTAGAACCCTAAACTTCAAAGATAGATATTTGAGAGAAAATCAAATTAATAACTCACTTTTAAACACTCAAATCAAATCCTTTTTGCATCAAATTTCATATTGCATCTTCTATGACTATATAGAATGCATCCATGATTGGGTTTGCATCATCACAACTTGCTTGGTAAGATTTTGATTAAGTTCATCTTATTTTAGTATTTTACTATCAAGCTATTCTCTTTTAATTTACTTGTATGTTTTTGATCATATGATAAATACAAGAATAGAGAATTAATTGTGATGAATTGATTGAGTGTTGTATTGTGATAGCTAATTAGGTTTTTGCTTAATCTTGATTAGCTAAGCTATTTGACATATCATTTAGCTCTTGATATCTAGGATTGATTTAATTGATTATATCATCATCCTAGATAAGCATCTAAGGTTCCCTAGCCTTGTTTGTTATTTGAATATTCATACATATTCACATAGGTTGCATAATCTCTTCATTGAGAATTAAGTCTTGAGGCTAAGATTGCTTAGGCCTCAAGCAATTGGACTAGAGCCACTTTTAAAGGCCCGCGTGGTAGAAGTGGGGGGTTATTGACCGGAGTGTTAGACGAGGTCTACATAGGTTGTAAACTCCATTTCAATTAGTGGATTTCAAGGTTCGAGTGTGGCGCACTATACAGCCCGTGGTTTTTCCAAATGGTTGGGTTTCCACGTATACATCAAGTGTTATTTAATTTCCGCACTATATTACACTTGTTTGTATTTTTGACTAGCAGGGGCATTTTCATAAAATTGACTTGCATGCAAAAATTGGGAAATAATAGTTAAAATCTATTCACCCCCCTCTAGATATATTTATCATACACACCGAGCGTTTATTCGTTCCTTTCAATTGGTATCAGAGCGGGTTCCTAGATATACTTAGGTGATCCTAACTCATTTTTGGTGTGTTTTGCATTTGTGTGATTTTTGCTCATTCATACATTTTGCATTCATTTGAATTCATTCATTATATACAATGAGTGGATACGATGGCAACCATAAGGGTGCGTCAAGTACACGACCTCCTCTCCTCACCGGTGTGAATTATGCCTCATGGAAAGGCAGGATGGAAGCATACTTGTGTCAAATCCATGATAGGGCATGGATGGCAATTGAAGATGGGTATCTGGCTCCTAAGATGACTCCTATGGGTGGTGGAGAAGAAGTACTCAAGCCTAAGGCTCAGTGGTCCACTGAAGAGTTTGAGACTTCAAAATGGAATAGGAAGGCATGGCACGCTCTTCTATGTACAGTGGATGAAAATCAGTACAAACTGATTCAGAACACTAGGATAGCCAAGGAGGTATGGGATATTCTAGAGGTTGCACATGAAGAAACCGATGTTGTCAAGGATTCCAAGCTTTAAGTCCTTCAAACGCAATTTGAGTTGCTCAATATAGAGGAGGACAAATGCTTCAATGACTTTGAAGTCAAGTTGATGGATATTGTCAATCAAAGCTATCAACTCGGTGATCCTTATTCGGATAAGAGAGTCGAGCAGAAAATCATGAGGTCTCTCCCTGATAGATTTGAAGCAAAGGTGACCGCTTTAGAAGAAATCAGTGGATATAAGGATACGAATCCGAGTGAGGTAATTGGAAGACTCCTTGCCTATGAATCTAGGAAGGCTCCTAGTATTTCACCTCCTAAAAAGCAAAAAGGGATTGCTTTGAAAGCTTCCAAGGTTGAGAAGGAGGAAAAAGGTGACTCGGACGAAGACATGGCTTTGATGCTTAGAAAATTCAAGAAATTTGTCAAGTTTGAGAAGAAAGGATTTGGATCCAAAGGCCAAGACTTGAAGAAAAAGGCTCCCTTCAAGAGTTTTGAGCCTAGGCAAGAGAAGAGCGAAAAGAAAAGGGTCCAATGCTATGAGTGTGGCGGTATAGGACACATCTCACCCGATTATGGGAATTTGAAGAACAAGATGGCAAAAGTGATGGCCGCCACTTGGAGTGAAAGTGATGACTCCGGAAAGGGAGACAAGTCATCAAGTGATGATGAGCTTACCATCGACTACACGGCATTTGGGGCCACTTGTGTAGAAGATAAAGTTGTTGGTAAGAATGCCTTGACTAGTGATCCCATAGAAGAAAAAGATGAAGAAGTAGCTCTAGAGGAGATATGTGTAGCTACTCATTGGGACATGGCTCTCATTGACTCAAGAGACCAAGGTGAGGGTCTTAATGAGGGAAATAACTCCATAAGTGAGAAGAAGAGTGGAGGAGATAACTAAAGTGAAGATGACTCCTCATCTAACTCTACAAATGGAAGTGTAAAGAAAATGGATGTTCATGACTTTATAGTCAAGTGTGAAAGTTCATTGAAGAAGAACAATAGAAAGTTGAAGATTTTAGAGGATGAAAATCTAGAGCTTTCAACACATAATGTGTAGGGAAAAATACGGTCACGCAGCGGAAGCGAGACTAAAATCGAGTTTAGTATAGTTTAAAATTTTTCCATAAAGTGAACCTTAACCCTCTAATTAATTAACATATAATACTAAAGATATCATACCTTTGTCGCGTGATCCGATTGACATTGCGTCGATGGTAATCCGTAAGATCTTCCAATCCAATCATGAACGTGAATCACCTAGGAGCGTGGTCTCCCTTCTCTTTGAATTGTGTACCTGAGGATGGATAACAAAACCTTTTTCTATTTCGTTAGTCACATTAACTTCCAAGAGATAACAAAGAACGTTCCGGTCACTTTTGAATTCTCAATCTTTTGATCGAAATTCACGTGAACCTAATTCAAAATTGTGCACAAAGCCTTTTGATGTAAAAGCTACTAGTGCACTATCGAAATAAGAACGATCTCTTCTCTCTTTTCCTCTTGGCCGAAATCACACTAGTCTAAGAGTTGGATTCTATTTTTCAAGCTAAAGAAAAATAACTCTCAAGCTTTTTAATTAGGGTTGCCAAATATACTATATATATATATATATGGTGCGATTTCCTTGTACAATATATAAAATATATCTCTTGTGCGTTTTTCATTGCACAACATATTATATATATCTCTTGTACGAAATCCTTGCAATCTACAATGTATTTTTGCTGCACCATTACACTTGCATATATATATTAAATATATCTGCATGCTCTTTAAATATATATATCACGAATTTTGTATGCAATTATATATATATATATATATAATACTGCATGCCAAATATTTACATATTAAATATATAAGTCAATATATATATCCGGTCAATTGCCATATATATCTCATATATTGTGGCCGAAATCCTTTACCATGTAGGATTTGTCTTTTGACTTAAATCCTAACCCTAGGTAGATTTCCTTAGAATTCCAAACCCTAATCCAACTCTTTAGTGTATTTGTGACTATATCAAAGACTTCCTAATTTGACTAGATAAATAAATTCCCTTTATTTATCTACTTACCAAATAAAGTCTTTAATATTTATTATACTACCACAATAGTATACTACTAAGAAACATATTTCCTAGTCAGAAAAAAATTTTGATTTTTAATTAAATAATTAATCAATCAATTTATTAATTTCCATTTAATCAATTAATAAAAATAAAACAATATAATATTATATATATCTCAGCCATGTGCCATATATATTAATATATCTATATATTGTTTTTCTATTTTATTAAATCCATTGGACTCTAATTAAAAAGCCCACATGTGAACCAGACCTATTCTTACTAAAAGAAACAAGCCCACATGCCTTTCATTAATATATTAATATAATTGACCAGCCCATTAAAGAAATAATGTGCAAATTATATTCTTAATATATTAAATGCAATTCTAGATGGACCCATAAATTGGTCTGGTAGAATATATCAAGTGATCCATGAAAGTCCATGTGGATTGGGGATCTTGGCGGGCTATCTAAATTTAAGCTTCAATAGACATAACCTAATCACAATCAACAAATGATTCACTTAGGTCCGATCTATTAATTTTAACTCATTCCACTAAAGAGCTAAAATTGAACTCTTAAATAAAGATAGTGAAACAAATAATAGCACGGTGTATATAAAACTATCTAGAGGGGGGGTGAATAGATTTTAAGCTTTTTACCCAATTTTTCGTGTTAGTCAAAATTACGAATTTACCCCTAAATAGATAAAGCAATAAATCAAGTATAAAATGCGGAAATTAAATAAGACTTGATTTTTACGTGGAAACCCTCACGGGAAAAACCACGGGCTAGTAAGTAAGCCACACTCGAACCTCGAATCCACTAAATGTGTAAAACGATTACAACCTAATCCCGAAAGTAATCACACACCTACCTAATCCCGGTATGAGTGAACCTAGTCCAATTTGCTTGCGATCTAAGCAACCTAATCTCGGATGCTACACACAAGACTTACTTTCTCTATGAAGAGAATAACAACCCTAAGTGAATATATGAATATTCAAAATGCAACATAGAGCAAGGGAAACCCTATATGCTTATCTAAGATGATTAATATGCAATTAGAGCAATCCTAGATATCAAAACTAAATGACATGTCAAATCAAATAGTTTAGCTAATCAAGATTAAGCACAAAACCTAATTAGCTATCACAATACAACTTCTCAAACATACATCATACTAATCTCAAACTTATATTCAAAGTATATAAAATAACATACAAGTAATTAATTGAGATTGCTTGTTAAGAGAAACACAAAATATGTAAGATATTAGTGAAAAGCTTACCAAGCAAAGTATGATGAAGAATCCATGCAAGATGTCATCTAGATGATCAAGGATGATGCTAGATGATGATTGATGATCATGGAAAAGTGTTTGAGTAAACTAAAAATGAGTTCTTTGGAATTTTTCTTCTCTTTGAAAAATATCCTAAGTATGGAATTTGAATATGAACTCTTGTAATTGACCTAAAGTCAAAGTGGCATATATATAGGAGGCCAAAACAAAGTGTGGTTGTTTTGATAAGTTTGCCTCAAAATTGCCTTGGGCGCTGTACGTAGAGCGCCTCTTGTACAGCACTTGTACAGCGCCCCAACTTTGTTCTCACGGGAAAACAGAGTGGCGTTGTACGTAGAGCGCTTTGTATAGCGCTTTGTACAGCACCTGTACAGCGACCCAACAGCGACCGAATTAAATTGATCAGGTCTGAACAGCGCTCAATGGGCGTTGTTCGTACAGCGCTTCTGTAGAGCGCTTTTGGGAGCGCCCAATGCAAAAATGCAATCCTAAGACTACGCATGACAATGCAATTGGATATGCAAGATGCAATCAAACTAACATGCAAGAAGAGATGTTAATGAACATTAATGCACAAAAATAAGACACACAACATACAAGTATTAAACATATGCATGAGTTGTGAGTGTGTGCAACTATCTCTTCAAGACAAGTAAGCACAAAGAAATATACCTTCGGTGCTTATCAACACGAGGTCTTCAAAGGGGCTTTGAACAATAAACCCGATACCTAGGCTACCCTTACAAAGAACCCCAATATGTGGTTTGTCCACGAAATAAGCCAATCAACAAATGGGAACCTTACAATCTCCCCCTTTGGCTATTTCGTGACAAAACCACCACTCACATTGATTCCTCACATTAAACTAGAAACAACGGGATAATATAGATTTTCTACAATACAAAGAGATAAGAAAATAAACTTCAAGTCTTCAATCTCTTGTAGAATAATCAAGCCCTGAAAAGAAAGTTTCTAACATTTCTAATACAAGTAAAAAGTGAGATGAATCAAGTGAGAACAAAAACAAGCATTTGCATTTTAAAAGATTAGGCACAACATTATGAAATGTATGTGTATGCAATGCTCCCCCTCAACGGGTTACTCCCCCTCAACGAATGTTCTCCCCAATATGCACAATTGCCTCTATTTTGCAACTCCCCTTACCATATCCTACTCCCCCTTTTTGTCATGATATAGGCAAAGGAGTAGTCCCCAACCGGGTCACTCATAGCAACGAGAGATAGAAGCATGCAAGATATTTGCATATATATATGCATATATATATATAAGTCACTTTATGCACCTCAATTAATTGAAGAGAAACAAGGAGATTTATTTGACATAAAATGTGTGAATCAAACATGCTTTGCATACAAGACATGTAGCATTCAAGTCCAAAATACAATGGTATTTGGCAAAACAAATGACAAAGGTTTCTAATAAGAATTCAAACCAATTTCACTAATGTCATGAGTAAAGCAGGGATATAGAATATATTGATTTCAATTCAAGAACAACTATATCCAACTTTATAAGCGAAACATGGCATGAGCGACTTTGCACCCTTTTTGATTTTTCCGGATAAGATATCCATATGATAGTAGCCATGTTCAACCAATAAAGAAAGAGAGACATTTGGAATGTAAATTCCTTTGAACGGATACAAGATCCTTTATTCATTTTGAGTCTCATAAGCTTTCACACAAGGTTTTGCATTTTAAGAATATGCAATCATCAATTCATGCTTTTCATGTGAGCATGTTATATGAATTTCATGCTTTTTCATTTCACATTAGCATGTTATTAAAGAATCATCATGTCATGGAGATAATCATAGGTCATTCAAATCATACTTCCTACATACATCTCCTAGTCCAAAAATGCATGTTTGAACATAAATATGACATGGATTGTAAACAAGCAAGGTTCACACTTATAGAATTGAAAACATATATACATATGTGCAACCAAGCTTACTCAAACAATTAAAAGAAGAGGCATAAGTTATTTAGAATTTTTTGCAAGAAACAAGAATGCAAAATTGCTCTCTTCGCTTGAGTTCCCCATATGGGGTCAATCATAGAACATCACTCCACAAGACATATCCCAATAGATCTACTAAGAGTTTTTAATCGAGTAGCATCTAAGGGTTTAGTAAATAAGTCCGCAAGTTCATCATTAGTACCTACATGTTTAAGTACTATGCATTTATTTTCAACAAGCTCTCTAATGAAGTGATGGCGGATGTCAATATGCTTAGTTCTAGAATGTTGTACCGGATTCTTGGAAATATTAATAGCACTCATGTTATCACAAAAGAGAGTGAGAGTACCTTGGTTGAATTCGTAGTCTACTAGCATTTGCTTCATCCATAGGAGTTGTGTGCATCCACTCCCCACGGTTATGTATTCGGCCTCGGCCGTGGACAAGGAAATCGAGTCTTGCTTCTTGCAAAACCAAGACACCAAGTTGTTGCCTAGAAAGAAGCAACCGCCCGATGTACTCTTTCTATCATCACAATTTCCTACCCAATCCGCATCACTAAAGCTTACAAGACTAGCATTAGTGTCAAAAGAGTACCAAATCCCATAGTTGGAAGTCCCATTCACATAGCGAATGATTCTCTTTACGGAAGAGAGATGGGACTCCTTAGGATCCGCTTGGTACCTAGCACACACACCCATACTAAAGGAGATATCGGGCCTACTTACGGTCAAATAGAGCAAGCTACCTATCATGCCACGATATAACGTTTGTTCCACACTTTTACCACTAGCATCCTTACTTAGCTTTAAAGTGGTACTCATGGGTGTATTACAATGTTTGGCATTCTCTAAACCAAACTTCTTCACTAGGTTTTTAGCATATTTGGCTTGGGTTATGAAAATCTCATCATCTAATTGCCTAATTTGCAAACCTAGGAAGTAACTAAGCTCACCAACAAGACTCATCTCAAATTCATGAGACATGACATCAACAAATTGTTGGACCTTGGTGTTGTTGGTGGAGCCAAAAACAATGTCATCAACATAGATTTGAGCTATAAATAACTCATCTTTGTTTCTCTTGATGAACAAGGTCTTGTCAACACTACCTCTTGTGTAGTCATTGTCAACAAGAAATTGAGTGAGGCGCTCATACCAAGCCCTCGGTGCTTGTTTCAACCCATATAGTGCCTTCTTGAGGCGATAGACATGGTTGGGGTAGTGTGCATCCACAAACCCCTTGGGTTGTTTAACAAACACTTCCTCTTGCAAGAAGCCATTGAGGAAGGCACTCTTGACATCCATTTGGTGCAATTTGAACTTGTGCACACAAGAAATGGACAAAAGAAGCCTAATGGACTCTAAACGGGCAACGGGAGCAAATGTCTCCTCAAAGTCAATACCCTCAATTTGAGAGTACCCTTGTGCTACAAGTCTAGCCTTGTTCCGCACTATGTTGCCATCCTTATCGGATTTGTTCCTAAATATCCATTTAGTGCCTATGACATTAGTGGTCTTAGGCCTAGGAACTAGAGTCCAAACCTCATTTCTTTCGAATTGGTTTAGCTCTTCTTGCATGGCAAGAACCCAAAATTCATCATTTAAGGCTTCTTCAACCTTTTTGGGTTCAATTTGAGAGGTGTAGCATGTGTAGCTAATAAGATTAGCAAGTTGACGTCTAGTCCTAACACCTTCATTAACATCTCCAATAACATCCTCTTTGTTATGGAGTCTTCTAACCCATGGAGCGGGTTCATTAGAGTCCAAGAGAGGGACTCTAGTAGTGGGTTGTGTGACTTCATCATTTTCATTAGATGTCATTGGGAGTCACCACAACCCTCTCCAAAGGAGAAACATCACTAAAAACAACCTCCTCCTCATGATCATTAGACTTGAGCCTAGTATCATCAAATTGACATTGGATGATTCCATAACACTTAGAGTGAAACAAATAATAGCACTATAAAGCTATCTAGAGGGGGGGGTGAATAGATTTTACGCTTTTTACCCCGTGTTAGTCAAAATTACGAAAATGTCCTCAAGATAATATAACCAAGCAATTGTAATATGGTGCGGAAATTAAACACTTGGTTTTTACGTGGAAACCCTCACGGGAAAAACCACGGGCTATGTAAGTAAGCGAACCTCGAATCCACTAAATGTGCAAACGATTACAACCTAATCCCGGAAGTAATCACACACCTACCTATCCCGGTATGAGTTAGTCCAATTGCTTGCGTTCTAAGCAACCTAATCCCGGATGCTACACACAAGACTTACTTTCTCTATGAAGAGAATACAACCCTAAGTGAATATATGTAAATATCCAAAATGCAACATAGAGCAAGGGAAACCCTATATGCTTATCTAAGATGATTAATATGCAATTAAGAAATCCTAGATATCAAAACTAAATGACATGTCAATTAGTTTAGCTAATTATAAGCACAAAACCTAATATGCAAGCACAATATAAAATCTCAAACATACATCATACTCATCTCAATATTGTATCTAAAGCATACAAAACAAACAAGTAATTAATTGAGATTGCTAGATAAGAGAAACACAAAACATGTAAGATATTAGTGGCTTACCAAGCAAAGTATGGGATTCCATGCTAGATGACATCTAGATGATCTAAGATGATGCTAGATGAGATTGATGATCATGAAAAAGTGTTTGAGAATCTCTTATTTTTCTTCTCTTTGTAAGTATGGAATATGTGACCTAAAGTGTGACTCAAAGTGTGGTCGTTTAAGTAAGTTTCAAAGAAACGCGCCATTTTCATTGACCGCCGAATTGAGCTCGTGAAGAACAGAGCATAAACCCAACCGCCGATTCCAACCGCCGAAACAGAACAGAGAGATTGGTATGAACGGCGGTTTCTAACGGCGGTTTCATGCCCGCCGTTTCAACCGCCGAAATAGACTGAGAGATAAATCAATCAGGTCTTGAAACGGCGGTTTCGAACGGCGGTCGTGACCGCCGATCTTAACCGCAGATATGCTTCAGACCAACATGAAACGGCGGTTTCATTCGGTGGCCAGGCCGCCACTCACCTAGATAGGTGAAAACCAAGGAGAAGCCAAGGGCATTCTCCAAGGCGGTCCTCGCGCTAAACCAAGCACATTCTCGTGCATGCGCGGACGTTTCCTCAGGAAACTCCAAGACACAATTACACACAACAAAAATAAATAAATAAGTCAAGTGTGAATTGTGACAAACGAAGAGAATGCACACATATCAATGAATTAGATCTCTTCAAAGAAAAGTAAGCCATAGAAATTTACCTTCGGTGTATCATCAAAGGGCTTCGAACGACGATATTAGGCTACCCTTACAAAGAACCCCCACATATGGTTTGATCACGAAATAAGCCAATTAAAAACAACGGGAATCCTTACTTAGAGTTTTTAAATTGAAAACTCTATAGGCTCTACTATTCAAGGCATAGCCAATAAAAATACCCTCATCACTCTTAGCATCGAAGTTGCCAAGTTGATCACGGTCATTCAAAATGTAGCATTTGCTTCCAAAAGTGTGGAAGTAGCTAACATTTGGCCTCTTGCCTTTCCATAACTCATAGGAGGTATTTCTAGTACCGGGCCTTAGGAAAACACGATTCCCTATATAGCAAGCCGTATTGACGGCTTCGGCCCATAGGTTCCTAGGGACATTGTTGCTAAGCAACATCACACGGGCCATCTCTTGAAGGACCCTATTCTTCCTCTCAACAACTCTATTTTGTTGAGGTGTCCTAGGAGCCGAGAACTCATGGGAGATGCCTAAGCTATTGCAATAGCTTTCAAATGAGGCATTCTCAAATTCTCTCCCATGGTCACTTCTAATCCGTTTTATGCTTTTATTATTAGAATTCATCTCATTTTGTATTTTATTACAAAGCATTTTAAACTTATCAAAAGTTTCGGATTTTTCTCTAAGAAAATATGTCCATGTGAACCTAGAGAAATCATCAACACAAACAAAAATGTATCTCTTTCCACCTAAACTTTCGGTTTGTATGGGACCCATAAGGTCCATGTGGAGAAGCTCAAGAGGCTCCTTGGTGGTGAGATACCACCCTTTTTGTGCATGCTTTTAGTTTGCTTTCCTTGTTGGCAAGGTCCACAAACACCATTGGCTTTCTTCCCAAGCTTAGGGAGGCCACTCACACAATTAAACTTTCCAAGGGTCCATAGATCCCTAAAGTTCATGTGGCCAAGTCTTCCATGCCACAACTCAATTTGCTCAACCATGGACACATGATTAGATACAATACTAGCTTCAAGACAATAACAATTGTCGCTAGATCTCATGCCCTTTAACAAGGTTTGTCCATCGGGTTTTAGGATAGAGCAATAATCTTTAGAAAACAAGACGGAATATCATTCATCACTTAGATGTGAAATGCTTATTAAATTGGCTTTCAAGCCATCAACAAATAAAGCATTGGATAAGGAGGGTAATCCGGGAACAGAAATGGTTCCTTTCCCTACAACATTTCTTTTGGATCCATCACCAAAAGTGACATTTCCACCTTCCTCCATAACAAGAGTCTCGAAGAAACTCTTGTTTCCCGTCATGTGCCTAGAGCACCCACTATCCAAATACCAAAAATTAGAAGAATTTGCCTTCAAGGCTATTTGTGCAACATGGCAAACATTTGTATTCTTTCTAATCCATTTAGCAACAATTTTAGCTTCCTTAGTGGTCTTTGGTACATGTGCTCTTCTATTCCTAGGATCATGCAAATCAATATTGTTATTCCTAGGAACATGCATCTTGGCTCTATTCTTTCTCTTTTCTATCATGCTTCGTGTTCTACACATTTTAATATATTGAAAGCAATTTGGTCTAATATGACCATCACAACCACAAAAGTGACAAATAGGGATGAAAAAAGAAATCATACCTCGTCTTTGTGCATGTATGGGAGCTTGTCCATGTCTTTGTGGATAAGTGGGTTCAATCCATCTTTGTTGTTGAACCGGTCTAGGTTGCTTCCAAGCTTGAGGTTGCATGATAGGTCTCTTTCCTTTGTGAGCCATTTGTGGAGGAATGTTGGCTTGAGGGACCCTAGGGGGTTGAGCTTGAGGTTGCCTTCTTGGCCCCATCTTCACTTGTGCATTTGAGCATTGTCTTACTTCTAATTTCTTTTTAGGAGCTTGCACCAATGAAGCTTCTTTACTCCCCAAACTCTTAACAAAAGTGGTCTTCTTGGAAGTGGAAGTATCCATATCATCTTCAAACCCGAGACCTCTCTTGTCACTTGGACTCTTTCCAACACCAAGTAAATGATCAAGCTTCTTGGTGCTAGAACCTATCCTAGCCAAGGACCCTTTAACTTCTACAAGTTCCCTCTTCAAGCCTTCTTCACTTCTCTTGGATAAGTCTAACTCCTCAATTAACTTATCCTCTCTCCTCTTCAATCTTTCCACTTGTTCACTTAAGTGGTCATTGTGAGCCGAAAGTTCAAGGTTCTCTTCTCTCAACCTCTCAATCTTTCTTGTGCTTTTAATTGCTAAATCATTGAACTCGGCATGGTATTTAGCAAGCACCTTTTGCTCCACAAATTTCTTTATGGAATTAGAAGAGGAGTCACTTTCTTCTTCACTAGAGTCAATTTCCTCTTGACTCATTTCCTCTCTCTCACTAGCACTTTTGCTCTTGTGAGATGAGGCAAAAGCTAGGAAGTTAGCCATGAGCTCTTCTTCACTTGAAGTCTCATCTTCCTCATTGGAGCCATCACTACTCCCACTCCAAGTGGCGGCCATCACTTTGTCCTTCTTCTTTTCATTGTGATTAGCACATTCGGGGGCAAAATGACCAATCCCACCACATTCAAAGCATCGGACCCCTTTCCTTTCGGTCCTCTCTTGTCTAGGCTCAAACTTCTTGAAGGAACCTTTTTTCTTCAAGTCTTGTCCTCTTGACCCAAATCCCTTCTTCTTCTTGAACCCCATAACCTTATTAAACCTTTTCACGAATAAGGCAAGGTCTTCATCCGAGTCATGCTTTGCCTCCTTTGCATCCTTAGATGCTTTCAAAGCTATTCCTTTAGACTTTTTAGGAGGAGTAGTGGTGCTAGGAGCCTTCCTAGACTCATATGCAAGGAGACGTCCAATCACCTCACTTGGTTTCATATCCATGTAGCCACTATTTTCTTCTATGGCCGTCACCTTTGATTCAAACCTATCGGGGAGAGATCTCATAATTTTTTGCTTGACTCTCCTATCCGAATACGGGTCTCCGAGTTGATGGCTTTGATTTACAATGTCCATCAATTTGATTTCGAAGTCATTGAAGCATTCATCCTCTCCCATCCTAAGTAGCTCAAATTGAGTTTGGAGGACTTGAAGCTTGGACTCCTTCACCACCTCGGTTCCCTCATGTGCAACTTGAAGGATGTCCCATGCCACTTTTACAATATGAGTATTCTGAATAAGCTTGTATTGATTCTCATCTATTGCACACATGATGGCATGCATAGCCTTCCTATTCCACTTAGAAGCCTCAAACTCTTGCACGTTCCATTGCGCCTTAGGCTTCAAAACTTCTTCTCCTCCACCACCGGGAGTCATCTTGGGTAGATCATATCCGTCTTCAACCGCCATCCATGCACGGTCATGAATTTGGCATATATAGGATTCCATCTTCCCTTTCCATTGGGAATAATTTAAACCGGTAAGAAGTGGAGGCCTTGTGCTAGAAGCACCTTCGTGGCCACCACCATTTCCACCGTTTCCACTCATAATGTTTATGAATGAATGAAATGAATGCAAATGTATGAATGATCAAAAATCACACAAAATGCAAAACACACCAAAAAAGCAAGGATCACCTAAGTATGTCTAGGAACCCGCTCTGATACCAATTGAAACAAATAATAGCACGGTGTGTATAAAACTATCTAGAGGGGGGGTGAATAGATTTTAAGCTTTTTACCCAATTTTTCGTGTTAGTCAAAATTACGAATTTACCCCTAAATAGATAAAGCAATAAATCAAGTATAAAATGCGGAAATTAAATAAGACTTGATTTTTACGTGGAAACCCTCACGGGAAAAACCACGGGCTAGTAAGTAAGCAACACTCGAACCTAGAATCCACTAAATGTGTAAAACGATTACAACCTAATCCTGGAAGTAATCACACACCTACCTAATCCCGGTATGAGTGAACCTAGTCCAATTTGCTTGCGATCTAAGCAACCTAATCCCGGATGCTACACACAAGACTTACTTTCTCTATGAAGAGAATAACAACCCTAAGTGAATATATGAATATTCAAAATGCAACATAGAGCAAAGGAAACCCTATATGCTTATCTAAGATGATTAATATGCAATTAGAGCAATCCTAGATATCAAAACTAAATGACATGTCAAATCAAATAGTTTAGCTAATCAAGATTAAGCACAAAACCTAATTAGCTATCATAATACAACTTCTCAAACATACATCATACTAATCTCAAACTTATATTCAAAGTATATAAAATAACATACAAGTAATTAATTGAGATTGCTTGTTAAGAGAAACACAAAATATGTAAGATATTAGTGAAAAGCTTACCAAGCAAAGTATGATGAAGAATCCATGCAAGATGTCATCTAGATGATCAAGGATGATGCTAGATGATGATTGATGATCATGGAAAAGTGTTTGAGTAAACTAAAAATGAGTTCTTTGGAATTTTTCTTCTCTTTGAAAAATATCCTAAGTATGGAATCTGAATATGAACTCTTGTAATTGACCTAAAGTCAAAGTGGCATATATATAGGAGGCCAAAACAAAGTGTGGTCATTTTGATAAGTTTGCCTCAAAATTGCCTTGGGCGCTGTACGTAGAGTGCCTCTTGTACAGCGCCCCAACTTTGTTCTCACGGGAAAACAGAGTGGCGCTGTACGTAGAGCGCTTTGTATAGCGCTTTGTACAGCGCCTGTACAGCGACCCAACAGCGACCGAATTAAATCGATCAGGTCTGAATAGCGCTCAATGGGCGCTGTTCGTACAGCGCTTCTGTAGAGCGCTTTTGGGAGCGCCCAATGCAAAAATGCAATCCTAAGACTAAGCATGACAATGCAATTGGATATGCAAGATGCAATCAAACTAACATGCAAGAAGAGATGTTAATGAACATTAATGCACAAAAATAAGACACACAACATACAAGTATTAAACATATGAATGAGTTGTGAGTGTGTGCAACTATCTCTTCAAGACAAGTAAGCACAAAGAAATATACCTTCGGTGCTTATCAACACGAGGTCTTCAAAGGGGCTTTGAACAATAAACCCGATACCTAGGCTACCCTTACAAAGAACCCCAATATGTGGTTTGTCCACGAAATAAGCCAATCAACAAATGGGAACCTTACAGATAGAATAAGTAAATATTTCTCATTTGAACCCTAGACAATCTTATTGGAGATAGTGTATCCTCGTGAAGAATATCAGTAATCGCCAAGAGCTCATAGACCGCCTATAGCTTTCCAAGTTACCATATTTACTCATATGACCATATTTTGAACTTGGATATTTTGACTTGTCCAGAAGCCATGTTTCAATAGACTCTATCAAAAACTTAACGTTAAGATTCAATATCCAATACCTCAAAGCATCCATATGATGATATTCTACTCTCATTTAATAAATGGAGCCACGATGTCCATATCTATAATTGAAGTCCTCTATCGATTAACAAATGAATACCACCAAACTATCGAGGATAGACTATGCTATATAATCGTACTCATTGATAACTCAAATGATAACACTTGCAATCATAAGTCCATCATTTATCTCAGGATTAAGATAGACTCTCCGATTGTCCTGATAATGAAAAAACTTTTATCTACTGACGGTTCTAGATAAAGTATTTCATTGTGATCCTATTCAATGCACCCAGTGCACTAGATTCTTTTACTCGAAGACCCTTCGATGATTTCAGACTCATCATAACTCAATTGATCCCACTCAAATGCTAGCAAAAGAATTCTACAACTTTAACAAGATAAAGGTGCCCAACCTTTAACTTAAGTTGTGAACATTATTCAAGACTAACTAAAGAATTGTGTCTACCTCATACATATCCAGATGTACGAACAATTCTTCTTTTCTCATAGTCTTTTGACCTTATGATTATTTACTTTGACAATTATAATATTAAATTATAAATGCTATAAGATTTGTTAAACCAGAAATCACTTTATTAATATGAAAAGATTGTCAATTACAATATTACACTCTTGCTATTGAGCATAATCCTAACACAATGACCACTTGAGTAAGCAAGTGGAAACATCCAAGATGATTGAAGACAAACTAGGGGATGAGCTAGCTATGTCTAAGAGGAATGAAGAAGGGTTGAAGAGAAAGCTTGATGAAGCTAAAAAGTCATTGACTAGGATGACTACAAGCACCAAGAAGCTTGACCACATTCTTGGTAGTGGAAAGAACCCTTGTGACAAGAGAGGTATTGGGTATGAAGATAGTAAGGAGATCACTACTCCAACCAAGATCCTCTTTGTCAAGAGTTTGGGCAAGATAGAAGCCTCGCCGGTGCACACTCCTAGGAAGAAAATTGATTTAGGGCAATGTTCAAGAAGTGCACAAGTGAAGGAAGCCCCTAGGAGACAACCTCAAGCTCAACGCATTAGAGTCTCCCAAGTCAATATTCCTCATCAAATGACTATAAATGGAAAGAGGTCAATCATGCAAAATGAAACAAGGAAGCAAGCTAGACCGGTTCAACCACAAAGAAGACTTGAACCTATTCAACCACAAAGTCATGGGAAAGCTCCTATGCATGCTCAAGGACATGGTATGATTTCTAAATTCATCCCTACATGTCACTTTTGTGGTATTGATGGTCACATTAGACCAAATTGCTTTCATTTCATTAAATTATGTAGATTCAAAAGCATGATTGAAAAGAGAATGACAATAGCTAGAATGCATATTAATAGGAAAGAAAAAATTCATATTCATGATCCTATTATTTCTAGAACTCTTGAACCATTGACCACTAAGAAGAAAAATGTCATATCTATGTGGATAAGAAAAAATAAACCCGCTTGCTACGAGACTAACAAGTCTCAAATAGGTTCAACCAAGTCAAATGGACTTGGGAGGTCTATAGGACCTCATAACTTTCATCAATGAAGGATGGTGAATGACCCCATATGGGGAACTCAAGCAAAGAGAGCTAATGCATACTTGTTGCATGCATATATTTGAAAAATCTTATGCTTCTTTGTTAATTGCTTGAGTAAGCTTGGTTGCACATATGTATATATGTTTTCAATTCAATAAGTGTGAACCATGCTTGTTTACAATCCATGTCATATTTATGTTCAAACATGCATTTTTGGACTAGGAGATTTATATAGGAAGTATGATTTGAATGACCTATAGTTATCTCCATGACATGATGATTCTTTATAACATGCTAATGTCAAATGAAAAAGCATGAAATTCATATAACATGCTCAAATGAAAAAGCATGAATTGATGATTGCATATTCTAAAATACAAAACTTGTGTGAAAAAGCTTATGAGACTCAAAATGAATAAAGGATCTTATATCCATTCAAAGGAATTTAAAATTCCAAATGTCTCTCTTTCTTTATTAGTTGAACATGGTTACTATCATACTGATATACTATCCGGAAAAATCGAATAGGGTGCAAAGTCGCTCATGCCATGTTTAGCTTATAAAGTTGGATATAGTTGCTAATTTATTAAAATCAATGAAAACTCTATATCCGTGCTTCTCCCATGACAATGGTAAAATTGGTTTGAATTCTTATTAGAAACCTTTGTCATTTGCTTTGCCAAATACCATTGTATTTTGGACTTGAATGCTACATGTCTTGTATGCAAAGCATTTTTTATTCACACATTTATTTTAAATAAATCTCCTTGTTTCTCTCCAATTGATTGAGTTGCATAAAGTGGCTTATATGATTATGCAAGTATATAGTATGTTACTATCTCTTTTTGCTAAGTGACCCGGTTGGGGACTACTCATTTGCCTATATCATGACAAAAATGGGGAGTAGAATGGTAGTAAGGGGAGTTGCAAATTGTGGTAGCAATTGTGCATGTTGGGGAGACAATACATTGAGGGGGAGCATTGCATTCATCATACATTGCATGATGTTGTTGTTGTACTTAAATTTCTAGAATGCAAATGCTTGTTTATGCTCTCACTTGATTAATCTCACATTTTACTTGTATTGGAAAGTATAGAAACTTTGCTTTTAGGGATTAATTGTTCTACAAGAGATTGAAGACTTCAAGATTATTTTATATATCTCTTTGTAAAGTAGAAAATCATTGTAAACCCGTAGTTTCTATTATGTTGTGAGGAATCAATGTGAGTGGTGGTTTTGTCACGAAATAGCCAAAGGGTGAGATTGTAAGGATTCACATATCTTGATTGGCTTATTTTGTGGACAACCCACATGTTGGGGTTTATTGTGTAAGGGTAGTTTAGGTGATTCAACTTCAAGATCGAAGGCCCTTTCAAGACCTCAAGGGACAAGCACGCTAAAGGTATAATCTCTAGTGCTTGGTTTTCTATGAAAAGACTTAGAATGCACACACAAACACTTAGTATACTTGCATTTGTGTGCATACTCTTCACACGTCACTTTACACACTAGCACTTTGATTGTTATCTTGTTGTGTGTATATGTGCTTAGTAATTCGTTTCCCTGTAGCGTTCGGAAACGTCCGCGCATGCACTAGAATGTGTTTGGTTTTGCACGAAGACCGCCCACGGAGAATGCCCTTGGCTTCTCCTTGGTTTTCACCTCTGTTGGTGATCGACGGTTATGATCGGCGGCCTGGCCACCGAATGAAACCTCTGTTTGTGTCTAGAAGTGTCTGGAGCAATTCTACAGTCACGACCGCCGTTTGAAACTGCCGTTCATACCTAATCGATTTAATCTCTGAGGTTTGATTCGGCGGTTACGAAACCTCCGAATGAAACCGCCGTTGTTCCCCTGTTCCTCTCGGGTTCAATTCAACGGTTATGATCGGCGGCCTGGCCGCCGACTGAAATCACCGATCGGTGAGTTTCAGGGGCAAACTTGTCTTTTCACATGCCATGTTCTTGATGTTAGGATTATGCTTAATAGCAAGAGTGTAATAGTGTTTTTGACAATCTATTCATATTAATAATGTGATTTCTGGTTTAACAAATCTTATAGCATTTATAGTTTAATTATTATAATTGTCAAAAGTAAATAATCATAAGGTCAAAAGACTATGAGAAAAGAAGAATTGTTCATACATCTGGATATGTATGAGGTAGACACAATTCTTTAGTTAGTCTTGAATAATGTTCACAACTTAAGTTAAAGGTTGGGCACCTTTATCTTATTAAAGTTGTAGAATTCTTTTACTAGCATTTGAGTGGGATCAAATGTGTTATGATGAGTCTAAAATCATCGGAAGGTCTTCGAGTAAAAGAATCTAGTGCACTGGGTGCATTAAACTGGATCACAATGAAATACTTTATCTAGAACCGTCAATAGATAATAGTCTTTTCATTATCAGGACAATCGGAGTGTCTATCTTAATCCTGAGATAAATGATGGACTTATGGTTGTAAGTGATATCATTTGAGTTATCAATGAGTACGATTATATAGCATAGTCTATCCTCGATAGTTTGGTGATATTCATTTGTTAATCGATAGAGGACTTCATTTATAGATATGGATATCGTGGCTCCATTTATTAAATGAGAGTAGAATATCATCATATGGATGTTTTGAGGTATTGGATATTGAATCTTAACGTTAAGTTTTCGATAGAGTCTATTGAAACATGGCTTCTGGACAAGTCAAAATATCCAAGTTCAAAATGTGGTCATATGAGTAAATATGGTAACTTGGAGAGCTATAGGCGGTCTATGAGCTCTTGGCGATTACTGATATTCTTCACGAGGATACACCATATCCAATAAGATTGTCTAGGGTACGAATGAGAAATATTTACTTATTCTATCTTTATTTAAGAGTTCAATTTTAGCTCTTTAGTGGAATGAGTTAAAATTAATAGACGGACCTAAGTGAATCATTTGTTGATTGTGATTAGGTTATGTCTATTGAAGCTTAAATTTAGATAGCCCGCCAAGATCCCCAATCCACACGGACTTGCATGGATCACTTGATATATTCTACCAGACCAATTTATGGGTCCATCTAGAATTGTATTTAATATATTAAGAATATAATTTGCACATTATTTATTTAATGGGCTGATCAATTATATGAATATATTAATGAAAGGCATGTGGGCTTGTTTCTTTTAGTAAGAATGGGTCTGGTTCACATATGGGCTTTTTAATTAAAGTCTAATGGATTAAATAAAATAAGAAAATAATATTAGGCCCATGTATATGGTGTGGGCGGAAAGACTAGAATAATAGTCTAAAATATTATTTTATTTTATTGATTGATTAAATGGAAATTAATTAATTTATTAGTTAATCATTTAATTGAGAATCAAAATCTTTTTCTGATCAGGAAATATGTTTCCTAGAGTTATACTATTGTGGTAGTATAATTAAAATAAAAGACTTTATTTGGTAAGTAGATAAATATGGAATTTATTTATCTAGTCAAATAAGGAAGTCTTTTATATAGTCACAAATACACTAAAGAGTTGGATTAGGGTTTGTATATAATATATATATGCATGCGGAATATATAGATGATATATGCATGAATGCATGCGGAAAATATATACATATATGCATGCGGCAGAATATATATTATAAATACACTATTATAAAGATGGCAATTGGCCGCAATAAATATATAGATACGTATAGCATGTAGAACATGCAGTACATATATATTTATAAAAAGCAGAATTCGGGGCACTGTATATATAATATATATTGTGCAAGTATTTCGAATGGGAAATATATAATATATTGTGCAAATATTTTGCAAGAAAAATATATAAGATTTTTGTGCAAAGAGAATTCTAAAAACCCTAGGTCTTTGGCTTGAGAATATTTTTTTTTTGCTTGAGAAAAATAAAATCCAACTCTAGAGATTAGTGTGATAATTCGGCCAAGAGAGAAAAAGAGAAGAGATCGTTTTACTTCAATAGTGCACTAGTAGTTTATACATCAATAGGCTTTGTGCACAACTTCGAATAAGGTTCACGCGAGTTTCGATCATTAGATTGAGAATTCAAAAGTGACCGGAACATTCTTTGTTATCTTTTGGAGGTTTAGTGACTAACGAAAAAGAAAAAGTTTTGTTAATCCATCCTTAGGTACACAATTCAAAGAGAAGGGAGACCACGCTCCTAGGTGATTCACGTTCGTGATTGGATTGGAAGATCTTGCGGATCACCATCGACGCAATGTCAATCGGATCACGTGACAAAGGTATAATATCTTTAGTATTATATGTTAAATAATTAAAGGGTTAAGTTTCAAATATGAAAAAAATTTAAACTGTACTAAAACCCCTTTTTAGTCTTGCTTCCGCTGCGTTGACTGTATTTTTCCCAACAATTGGTATCAGAGCCTAGGTTGAACCCTTTTAATTAATTAACGTATATATACGTGAATCTATTTCTTTTTATTATGATTATGCATGTTTAGAAAGAGATGGCACTCTAGGTATTCGCATATATAATTACATGTGGATGTATGGATTTATATATGTTTTTATGTGATCGATTTTGGTCCCAATGTATTTTTTGTTTTCGATTTGTAACGTTTAATCTTGGTAGTTGCTATTTTTTTTATTTTAGTGTATTAATATTATGTGCTAGTGCAGTTTTTTATTGTAAAAATACTGCAGTGATTAAAAAAAAAAAATACTGTGAATACTACTATTAAGAAAAGGAAGCAACCGGAACCAAGAACGAGCACTGTGCGCACCCTAGGAGTGGATTGGGCTGCGCATGGCAAGCCCATATCATGGTGGGCTGCGCATGGCAGCCCTATATGCTTCATGGGCTGTGCACGGCATGTGCCTATATGTGTGGAGATGGCCACTTGATCTTGTATTCCTAACAAATTGTAATTTACTTGCTTTTCTAGGATGGACCAAAATTGGCTATTTATTTTATGCATAAATATGTGGATGTGATGGTATCTAAATTGGCATAGATATGTAAATCATTCTATTTTTGCCTTAAATAATTGATGTTTTGTAACACCTATGGATTAGTTGAGCTTTATTATTTATTGCTCATGAATGGAATTTAGATTTTGGTCCAATGGACTAGAATTTCAATTTTCGTGAGAGAAAATTGAGGGTCGTATTTTTTGTTTTCGATTGTGTAAAATTGCAAGGCTAAAAGAAAAGGGTGGTCTATGTTAACAATTATGGGACCTGCCTAGTAAATGGTGCGAACTCCCAAAGGAGGCGTAACATTTATGGGTGTTGGATCACCGTTGAATTTTTATGATTGAGTTATTTATTTAAATCAAGATAAATATTCGAAAGTGCTTTATCATGATTATTTACTCATATATATTTTTGTTTTATTCAGAAATCATGACCCCATCACCTAATGAACATTTTAAAAGATAATACTTTAACTGGAGATAATTATGTCACATGGAAAAGGAAAATTGGGTTGTTGCTGCAAGCTGAAAAACATAAGTTTATTCTGTCTACTCCTAAACCACCTGCTCCTACTTATGAATCCCAGATTCATATGATTGGTAAAGTTGCTACTGTTAAAGACCCGTCAGAAGGTCAAGGAATAACAGAAGAAAAAGCAAAGTCTCAGAATAAGAAGGAACAAGGTAATGTGAATTATCTTGAAACATGTTTACTGGCAGATTCTACAGATTCTTGGATCGTAGACTCAGTAGCCAATAATCATGTTTGTTATTCCTTATGGGGGTTTTCAAGAAAGGAGAAGGCTAAATAAGAATGAAATCAACTTATGTTTAGGCAACGGAACGTTAGTGTCTGCAAGTGCAGTGGGAGATATTAGAATTAATCTAGATTCTTTTAGGCATTTAGATTTGATAGACGTTTATTATGTACCTCAATTCAAGAGAAATTTAATTTCAGTTTCTTGTTTGAATAAATTTGGATATTCGGTTACTTTTAATAAAGATTTTATTATTAGTAAGAATAACAAATTTATTTGCAAAGGTACATTGGAAAACGGCTTATTCTTTTTGCATAAAAATATCTCTCACTTGTTGGACACAGAAATAACGGAACCTAATCATAAAAGAGTAAAATTATCAATAGATGAAACTTACCTATGGCATTTACATCAAGGTCATATTAACCTTAATAGGATTAAAAGATTGGTAAGTGACGGACCTTTAAGTGACTTAAAGGTCGATGATCTATCAACTTGTGAATCTTGTTTGGAAGGTAAAATGACCAAAAGGTCATTCTCGGCCAAAGGCGCAAGAGCCACTGAATGTTTAGGATTGATACACACTGATGTATGTGGTCCTATGAGCATTCAAGCTAGAGGTGGATATGAGTACTTCATCACCTTCATAGATGATTACTCGAGATTTGGTTATGTGTATCTCATGCGACATAAGTCGGATGCTTATGACATGATTCAAAGCATTCAAAGCTGAAGTAGAAAATCAGCTTGAGAAACATATAAAAATCTTGAGATCTGATCGTGGTGGAGAATATCTATCTAGTGGGTTTTCAGCAATATCTTATTGATAATGGGATAGTTTCTCAGTTTTCTGCACCAGGTACACCTCAACAGAATGGGGTAGCAGAAAGGAGAAATAGAACTCTTTTAGACATGGTTAGGTCTATGTTGAGTTATTCAACACTTCTTATTTCTTTTTGGGGATATGCTTTACAAACTACTATATACATTCTAAACGATGTACCATCTTAGTCCATTCCTCAAACACTGCATGAGTTGTGGACTGGGCACAAGCCTAGTTTACAACACTTAAGGATATTTGGTTGTCCTGCGCATGTGTTAAAAGGAAAGACAGAAAAGATGGAGTCCCGTTCGGAAACATGTATATTTGTAGGGTATCCAAAAGAAACTAAAGGATATTATTTCTATAGTCCTTCAGATCTTAAAGTATTTGTTTCGACAAATGCTAAATTTCTGGAAAAGGACTATATGAATGATTTTGTGCCTAGAAGTAGAATTGTCCTGAATGAGATGTCAGGAGATACAATTCCACGAGAGGTTACACAACCTAACCCAATTGTAAGTTTCGATCCAACACAAAATCAACAACCTACCATTCCTCGTCGTAGTGGGAGGGTTAGAACACAACCTGAAAGATACATCGATCTGGGAGAATCAGTAGAGAATCTCCTGGACGACGATGATCCCTACACGTATAAGGAAGCAATGAAGGATGTTGATAGTCGCCATTGGCAAAAGGCAATGCAATCTGAGATTGAATCCATGTTCGATAACAAAGTTTGGTCTCTTGTAGACTTGCCTAAAGGGATAAAACCCATTGGGTGCTTGTGGGTATACAAGAGGAAAAGAGGTATGGATGGAAATGTGGAAACCTTTAAAGCTAGATTGGTAGCTAAAAGGTATACACAGAAAGAAGGTATCGATTACAAGGAAACCTTCTCTCCTGTGGCCATGCTTAAATCCATTAGGATACTCTTATCCATTGCAGCATCTTTAGATCTAGAGATTTGGCAAATGGACGTCAAGACAGCTTTCCTTAATGGAAGTCTTGACGAAAGCATCTACATGATGCAACCAGAAGGATTCATTGAAAAGGGCCAAATGGAAAAGGTATGCAAGTTGTAGAAATCCATATATGGATTAAAGCAAGCATCCAGATCCTGGAACATAAGGTTCGATCAAGCTGTGAAAGGTTTTGGATTTATTCAGAATCCTGACGAACCTTGTGTATACAAAAGGATTAAAGGCGATAAGTTGGTTTTCCTGATTCTTTATGTTGATGATATACTACTCATTGGAAACGATGTAGGTGTATTGACATCAGTAAAAGAATGGTTAGCAAAACAATTTGATATGAAGGACTTAGGAGAAGCAAGTTTTATTCTAGGTATCCAAGTAATAAGGGATAGAAAGAATAAAACGATTGCATTATCCCAAGCTTCATACATAGACAAGATCTTGTCTAGGTTTTCCATGCAGGATTCCAAGAAAGGTATGTTACCTTTCAGACATGGAATCAAGCTTTCTAAGGAACAAGTTCCTAAGAATGAGCATGAAGAGCAATTCATGAGTAGAGTTCCATATGCCTCGGCAGTTGGAAGTCTCATGTATGCAATGCTCTGCACTAGACCAAATATTTGTTTTGCTGTTGGCATAGTTAGCAGGTTTCAATCGAAACCTGGTCCTGATCACTGGACGGCAGTCAAGCATATTTTCAAGTATCTTAAGAGAACGAGAGATAATATGCTTGTATACTCTAGAGGGGATTTAATTCCCGTTGGGTATACAGATTCTGATTTCCAATAAGATTCTGACTCCAGAAAATCCACATCAGGGGCTGTGTTTACTATTGGAGGAGGAGCAGTTATATGGAGGAGTATCAAGCAATCTTATATTGCTGATTCCACCATGGAAGCTGAGTATGTTGCTGCATGCAAGGCTCCCAAAGAGGCTGTTTGGCTCCGTCAATTCTTGATTGACTTGGAAGTGGTTCCTAGTGCGAATAAGCAGATCACTATCTACTGTGACAACAGTGGAGCAATGGCTAATTCGAAAGAACCAAAAAGTCATAAGAGAGGAAAACACATTGAAAGGAAGTATCACCTTTTAAGGGAAATTGTATATAGGGGTGAGAACAAGGGAATGAGAGATATGACACATTTGCTATAGCGCAAGTGGGAGATTGTTAGGATTATGCTCAATAGCAAGAGTGTAATAGTGTTTTTGACAATCTATTCATATTAATAATGTGATTTCTGGTTTAACAAATCTTACAGCATTTACAGTTTAATTATTATAATTGTCAAAAGTAAATAATCATAAGGTCAAAAGACTATGAGAAAAGAAGAATTGTTCGTACATCTGGATATGTACGAGGTAGATACAATTCTTTAGTTAGTCTTGAATAATGTTCACAACTTAAGTTAAAGGTTGGGCACCTTTATCTTATTAAAGTTGTAGAATTCTTTTACTAGCATTTGAGTGGGATCAAATGTGTTATGATGAGTCTAAAATCATCGGAAGGTCTTCGAGTAAAAGAATCTAGTGCACTGGGTGCATTGAACTGGATCACAATGAAATACTTTATCTAGAACCGTCAATAGATAATAGTCTTTTCATTATTAGGACAATCGGAGAGTCTATCTTAATCCTGAGATAAATGATGGACTTATGGTTGCAAGTGATATCATTGGAGTTATCAATGAGTACGATTATATAGCATAGTCTATCCTCGATAGTTTGGTGATATTCATTTGTTAATCGATAGAGGACTTCATTTATAGATATGGACAATGTGGCTCCATTTATTAAATGAGAGTAGAATATCATCATATGGATGTTTTGAGGTATTGGATATTGAATCTTAACGTTAAGTTTTCGATAGAGTCTATTGAAACATGGCTTCTGGACAAGTCAAAATATCCAAGTTCAAAATGTGGTCATATGAGTAAATATGGTAACTTGGAGAGCTATAGGCGGTCTATGAGCTCCTGGCGATTACTGATATTCTTCACGAGGATACACCATATCCAATAAGATTGTCTAGGGTATGAATGAGAAATATTTACTTATTCTATCTTTATTTAAGAGTTCAATTTTAGCTCTTTAGTGGAATGAGTTAAAATTAATAGATCGGACCTAAGTGAATCATTTGTTGATTGTGATTAGGTTATGTCTATTGAAGCTTAAATTTAGATAGCCCGCCAAGATCCCCAATCCACACGGACTTGCATGGATCACTTGATATATTCTACCGGACCAATTTATTGGTCCATCTAGAATTGTATTTAATATATTAAGAATATAATTTGCACATTATTTATTTAATGGGCTAATCAATTATATTAATATATTAATGAAAGGCATGTGGGCTTGTTTCTTTTAGTAAGAATGGGTCTGGTTCACATGTGGGCTTTTTAATTAAAGTCTAATGGATTAAATAAAATAAGAAAATAATATTAGGCCCATGTATATGGTGTGGGCGAAAAGACTAGAATAATAGTCTAAAATATTATTTTATTTTATTGATTGATTAAATGGAAATTAATTAATTTATTAGTTAATCATTTAATTGAGAATAAAAATCTTTTCTGATCAGGAAATATGTTTCCTAGAGTTATACTATTGTGGTAGTATAATTAAAATAAAAGACTTTATTTGGTAAGTAGATAAATATGGAATTTATTTATCTAGTCAAATAAGGAAGTCTTTTATATAGTCACAAATACACTAAAGAGTTGGATTAGGGTTTGTATATAATATATATATGCATGCGGAATATATAGATGATATATGCATGAATGCATGCGGAAAATATATACATATATGCATGCGGCAGAATATATATTATAAATACACTATTATAAAGATGGCAATTGGCCGCAATAAATATATAGATATATATAGCATGTAGAACGTGCAGTACATATATATTTATAAAAAGCAGAATTCGGGGCACTGTATATATAATATATATTGTGCAAGTATTTCGAACGGGAAATATATAATATATTGTGCAAATATTTTGTAAGAAAAATATATAAGATTTTTGTGCAAAGAGAATTCTAAAAACCTTAGGTCTTTGGCTTGAGAATATTTTTCTTTTGCTTGAGAAAAGTAAAATCCAACTCTAGAGATTAGTGTGATAATTCGGCCAAGAGAGAAAAAGAGAAGAGATCGTTTTACTTCGATAGTGCACTAGTAGTTTATACATCAATAGGCTTTGTGCACAACTTCGAATAAGGTTCACGCGAGTTTCGATCATTAGATTGAGAATTCAAAAGTGACCGGAACGTTCTTTGTTATCTTTTGGAGGTTTAGTGACTAACGAAAAAGAAAAAGTTTTGTTAATCCATCCTTACGTACACAATTTAAAGAGATGGGAGACCACGCTCCTAAGTGATTCACGTTCGTGATTGGATTGGAAGATCTTGTGGATTACCATCGACGCAATGTTAATCGGATCACGCGACAAAGGTATAATATCTTTAGTATTATATGTTAAATAATTAAAGGGTTAAGGTTCAAATATGAAAAAAATTTAAACTGTACTAAAACCCCTTTTTAGTCTCGCTTCTGCTGCGTTGACCGTATTTTTCCCAACACTTGTTGTCTATAAATATCTTACTTTCTCATTATTTGATCATGTTCTTTTGCTCCTTAGAACCCTAAACTTCAAAGAGAGATATTTGAGAGAAAATCAAATTAAGAACTCACTTTTAAACACTCAAATCAAATCCTTTTTGCATCAAATTTCATATTGCATCTTCTATGACTATATAGAATGCATCCATGATTGGGTTTGCATCATCACAACTTGCTTGGTAAGATTTTAATTAAGTTCATCTTTTTTAGTATTTTACTATCAAGCTATTCTATTTTAATTTACTTGTATGTTTTTGATCATATGATAAATACAAGAATAGAGAATTAATTGTGATGAATTGATTGAGTGTTGTATTGTGAAAGCTAATTAGGTTTTTGCTTAATCTTGATTAGCTAAGCTATTTGACATGTCATTTAGCTCTTGATATCTAGGATTGATTTAATTGATTATATCATCATCCTAGATAAGCATATAAGGTTCCCTAGCCTTGTTTGTTATTTGAATATTCATACATATTCACATAGGTTGCATAATCTCTTCATTGAGAATTAAGTCTTGAGGCTAAGATTGCTTAGGCCTCAAGCAATTGGACTAGAGCCACTTTTAAAGGCCCGCGTGCTAGAAGTGGGGGGTTATTGACCGGAATGTTAGACGAGGTCTACATAGGTTGTAAACTCCATTTCAATTAGTGGATTTTGAGGTTTGAGTGTGGCACACTATACAGCCCGTGGTTTTTCCCAGTGGTTGGGTTTCCACGTATACATCAAGTGTTATTTAATTTCCGCACTATATTACACTTGTTTGTATTTTTGACTAGCAGGGGTATTTTCATAAAATTGACTTGCATGCGAAAATTGGGTAATAATAGTTAAAATCTATTCACCCCCCCTTTAGATATATTTATCATACACACCGAGCGTTTATTCGTTCCTTTCAAATATACCATTTGCCGAAGCTCTAGCACAAATGCCCACTTATGTCAAGTTCTTGAAGGACTTACTCTCCAACAAACGGAAGCTTGAAGAGTTTGAAATGGTGGCACTAACAGAGGAATGTAGTGCTATTTTGCAAAACAAGCTCCCTCCTAAGTTGAAGGATCCGGGCAAATTTACAATACCATGCACCATTGGAACCTCAGAATTTGGCAAAGCATTGATCGATTCGGGGGCAAGCATAAACTTGATGCCCTACACGGTGTTCAAAAAGCTAAATGTTGGAGAACTGAAGCCTACACATATCACTCTTCAATTGGTGGACCGGTCAATCAAGTTTCCTTGAGGTGTGATGAAAGTTGTTCTAGTGAAGGTGGATAGCCTATACTTTCCGGTGGATTTCGTCGTTTTGGAGATGGAAGAAGATGTAGAGATAACTCTTCTCTTAGGAAGGCCGTTCTTGAAGACAGCGGGTACTTTAATTGATGTAAGAGATGAGAAGATGACTTTGAGAGTTGGTGAAGAACAAGTGGGTGTTTGGCATGTCTAAGGCAACCAAAAGGGCATTGGACATGGGTGATTGTTATAGGATGGATGTGGTTGAACCCATGATACAAGAATACTTGAGAAAGGATAACCCCAATGAGCCACTTGAAGCATGTATAATGCATGGAGTGATGGAGGAAGATGAGAACTTGGAAGTTGAAAAATGTGCCAAACAACTCAACTCCCTACCCTTGAGGACATTTAGGGAAAGATTGCACTTTAAAGAACTTGGGGTGGGAAAGCCAAAGCTTTCACCATCTATTGAGAAGCCTTCTACTCTAGAGCTCAAGCAATTACCATCTCACTTGCGGTATGCTTTCTTGGGAGATTCATCAACACTACCGGTAATAATCTCGGCAAGTTTGTCTAAGATTGATGATGAGAAGCTACTAAGGGTATTGAGAGAGCACAAAAGAGCAATTGGTTGGTCAATTTCGGATATGCCCTTCAATTTGCATGCATAAGATTAGAATGGAGGAGGAGTTCAAGCCGACAGTTGAGCATCAACGGAGACTTAACCCAAACATGAAAGAAGTGGTGAGAGCGGAAGTTATGAAGCTATTAGATGCGGGAATCATCTACGCCATTTCAGATAGCCCATGGGTAAGCCCCGTGCAAGTAGTACCAAAGAAGGGGGGAATGACAGTAGTTCCGAATGAAAACAATGAGTTAATCCCACAAAGAACCGTCACCGGATGGAGAGTTTGTATCGACTACCGAAAGTTGAACAATGCTACAAGAAAAGATCACTTTCCATTGCCCTTCATAGATCAAATGTTGGAGAGACTTGCGGGTCATGAGTACTATTGCCTTCTAGACGGATATTCGGGATACAACCAAATCTCGATCAACCCCGAAGATCAAGAAAAAACCACCTTCACTTGTCCTTATGGAACTTTCGCTTATAGGAGGATGCCATTCGGGCTTTGCAACGCCCCAGCCACATTTCAAAGATGTATGATGGCGATATTTTCTGACATGGTGGAGAAATTTATAGAAGTCTTCATGGATGACTTCTCGGTTTTTGGGTCTTCTTTTGATGGGTGCCTAAAGAATTTAGGGTTGGTTCTTAAGAGGTGTGAGGAGATAAACTTGGTGCTCAATTGGGAAAAATGTCACTTCATGGTGAAAGAGGGCATTGTACTTGGACATTAGATCTCCTCTTAAGGCATCGAAGTAGATAGAGCAAAGATAGAGGTAATTGAGAAATTGCCACCTCCAATTTCGGTCAAGGGAGTTAGGAGCTTCTTGGGGCATGCCGGTTTCTATCGGCATTTTATCAAAGACTTCTCCAAGATCACTAAACCATTGTGTGCTCTATTGATGAAGGATGTTCCCTTTGTTTTTGACGAAGAGTGTCTCCGTGCCTTCGAGAGGTTGAAGAAAGAGTTGACATCTGCTCCCATCATATCGGCACCGGATTGGGAACTTCCCTTTGAGCTTATGTATGATGCAAGTGATTATGCGGTTGGGGCGGTATTGGGGCAAAGGAAGAACAAAAGGCTACATGTGATCTATTATGCTAGCCAAACTCTAAATGAGGCCCAAGTCAATTATGCTACAACCGAGAAAGAACTCCTAGCAATTGTGTTTGCATTTGATAAGTTTAGGTCTTACTTGGTGGGTTCCAAAGTGATCGTTTACGCGGACCATGCTGCCATCAAGTACTTGTTAGCAAAGAAGGATGCCAAGCCGCGGTTAATCCGGTGGATTCTCCTTTTACAAGAGTTCAACTTGGAGATTAAAGACAAGAAAGGATCCGAGAACCTTGTGACGGATCACCTCTCAAGGCTAGAGAGGAATGAGAAGGATGAAGTGCAAGTGGCCATAAATGAAGCATTCCCCGATGAGCAACTTTTAGTGGTCCAAGACTTAATGGCTCCTTGGTTTGCGGATTTTGTGAATTTTCTAGCAAGTGACGTCATACCGGTGGAGATAAACTTCCACCAAAAGAAGAAATTCCTCTCGGATGCAAAGTCATACTTGTGGGATGAGCCACTCCTATTCTGGATTTGTAGTGATGGTTTTATTAGAAGATGTGTACCCGAGGAGGAGATGAGGGATATCCTCATGCATTGCCATTCTAAGGAGTGTGGAGGACACTTTGGAGCAATTAGAACCTCAAGGAAAGTCCTTCAACGGGATTCTATTGGCCTACACTTTTTTGAGATGCAAGAAGCTTTGTGGAAGCATGTGACCGGTGCCAAAGGACCGGTAATATTAACAAGAGGGATGAGATGCCACTCAATGTGATGCTTGAAGTGGAATTATTTGATGTGTGGGGTATTGATTTCATGGGTCCATTCCCAAGCTCTTATGGAAACCAATATATATTGGTAGCGGTGGACTACGTGTCTAAATGGGTGGAAGCTATAGCCACACCAAAGAATGACGCCAATGCGGTCATAAAATTTCTAAAGAAGAACATCTTCACAAGATTTCGCACTCCAAGAGCAATTATTAGCGATGGAGGCTCTCACTTTTGCAACAAGTTGTTTGAAGCCCTATTGAAGAAGTATGGTGTGAAGCACGGCATCACCACCCCTTACCACCCTCAAGAAAATGGTCAAGCGGAGGTGTCAAATCAAGAAATCAAAAGCATCCTAGAAAAGACGGTGGGAAGCTGGAGGAAGGATTGGGCTAAGAAACTTGATGATGCTCTATGGGCTTATAGGACGGCTTTCAAAACCCCATTAGGCATGTCTCCTTATAGGCTTGTCTACGGGAAGGCATGCTACCTTCCGGTGGAGCTTGAACACAAGGCGTATTAGGCTATCAAAAAGTTGAACTTTGACATGCAAGCGGTGGGAGAGAAGAGGTTGCTTCAACTCAATGAACTCTATGAAATCCTGCTTGAAGCATATGAGATTGCCCGCATTTACAACATGATAGAAGAATTGTGAAGAAAGATATTCAAGTGGGGAACCAAGTTCTCCTTTTCAACTCAAGACTCCATTTGTTTCCCGGAAAACTCAAGAGCCGGTGGACGGGTCCGTTTACCATCACCCAAGTATTCCCATACGGAAGTGTGGAAATTAAAAATGGAGCAAAGGAGAAGTTCGAAGTCAACGGGCAAAGACTAAAGCTTTATTGGGAGAATACATTGGAAGAGCCAAAGGAGAAGGTTCTTCTCAAAGAACCACCTTGATTCATCCATCCAAGGGACGTACCATCTTGTAAATATTAGTTAGATTTATTTGCTTTCATGCTTTTATTTTATTTTGAGATTGAGTTTTTTCCTTTCTAAACTTGAATTGTGCGTTGTAAAATCTTTTTGACAAATGTGGACACAATGTGGACATTGCGCAATTTAGGTTTGGGGGTGTGGGAAACTCAATTGTGTTAGATTTACTAAGTTTTGTTTTTTGTAAAAAAATTTATTTTTTCCCTTTTTCTTTTCAAACCTATGCATGTAATATTTGTGGTGGAGTGTTGAGATTTTCAGTGGTTGAAGAAGAAGTTAGGGAACTATTGGAGGACAAATTGGTCCATGACAAGACCAAATACAATAGAATCCAGGTCGTGCACTGGACGACCAGCGTTGGACCAGTGGCGACTCTCTATCCCAATTGCGCTGGTGTAGTGCGTTGGTGGTGCGCCTGACGAGGGGAGCCCGGCCACTTATTGAAACGCAGCCGTTTTGGGGCGAAAATGGCCTATGCGCTGGTCGTGCGCCGATCCTGCGCATGATGACCAGCGCATAGAGGAATTTCTACACAACAAAATCCCTCGTCGAGCTACAGCTGCTGCACACATCAAAATACATTCAAAACACACTCTCAAGCCTCTCAAGTCTCTCAAGCATGAAAATTGGTAAGTCCCCTCTCAAACCCTCTTGTTTTTAGTTCAAATGCACCCAAATCTTCATCAAACTCCTCTCTACACAAGCTAAGGCATAGATTTTGGAATTTTTATGGTTAGGGTTTTGAATTTGGGGATTTTTAAGAAAACTTGGATTTTGAGACTTGTCTTGACCGAAATTGGATGAATTATTGCATGGGTTTAGTTTATTTTGCTTCTTTATGCATTTTTGGAGCATTGGTGGTGTGATTTGGTCTTGGCTTGGTTTATGTTGATCGATTCAGCACAGTTGAAGCTTCAAATTGGGGTTTTGTATGGATTTGCATTGTAGTGTGGTGTGGAATATTTTTTTTGAAGTGTTAGAATTAAGTGTGGTTGTGCCTAGTGCCATTTTTGTGTGGAGTGTGGGGGTCGGATTGATTGATTTTCAGTTGAAACTCTGCCCAAATTTTTTCGGGATTCACTAATCTTGAAGATAGCTAAGACGAATGATCCCACCAGGGGTAAAGCTAAGATGCCTATTGAAGGAACATCTAAGGGCAGAAAAGAGAAAGCTCCAGAGCCACTTGTTGAGAATAAAGAATACACTCGGAGGCTTCAAAAGCTTTAAACCCACACAATTATCTATGAGAGAGGAATTCACCTAGCCGACCTCATGGACACTTCCTTGCCAAACATAGTTTAAGAAAGGGGTTGGGAAAGGTTTGTGCAGCACCCGACTGTGGCAAATGTCACCTTGGTTAGAAATGTTTATGCGAGCATGGTCCCGAAGGCTTTCTACACAAGAGGTTCAGTTTCGGTGAGAGGAATTGAGGTGCAGGTCACTGAAGACATCATCAATAACTACTTTGGCACAACCCCGTTCCCCCAAGCTACCCTACCTCTTGGATATATGACTTTTGATGGACCTAATGGGCAGCTAGCCAGACTTCTGAGGGGGAATGATGATAGTAGGTGGGATATGAAGCATCTATTGAAGCAATCTTAGTTGCCAAAGGACTTAGCCATTTTGAGCCTTTTCATCTTAGCAACTCTGAAGCCTAGAACCCATGTAAGCTCAATAGTAGTAAAAAAGGCCGAATTGTTAGCATCCTTCATCTCCAAGGCCCCAATTGATATTGGGAGGGTTATTAAGGCTGAAATCAACGACGCAGGGGATTTCGACATCAAGGAAAAGAAGAAGCAAGCCAAGAAACCCATTCCTTTCCCATGCTTGATTACCCAACTATACAGGGATGCAGGAGTTCAAGAATATGATGATGATAGCATTCATATTGGTGGTTGGGCGCCCGTAAGCCTCCGTTCATGGACGGACTCCTTGAGCAAAGGAAAAAGGGCAAAGAGAAGAAGGTCAATGGGACCTTTGCCTTCAGAAAGAGACTCCGGTCCTGAAGAGTCTGATGAGGATGACTTTGATTTTGAGGCCCTAGGTGACGACTTGAATGAAGACAACCCCGAGGGGAACGGCCCGATCATGGACAAACTGAATTGGTTGGTGGATGCATTCAAGACCAGTCAGATCTCCTAAGTTCGCATGGAAGGAAAGATTGATGCTCTCTCTCAACAGTGGAGTGATTACTTGCATAAGCAGTAGGAGCAAGACGCCAAAATTGAGGATATTAGGGTTGACGTGGCTGCTATGAGGACCCAGCTTGGCTATCAGACCTATCAGAGGAGAGAGCGCCGCAAGAGGCCACCACCACCGTCTGTCGGTACCCCAGGTTTCTCAGCTGCTGATTATGTACCTGATGATATGACGTCTGTAGACATTGAGAGGTTGAGGAGAGGCCAAAGTTCAAGGGAGTAGGATTGATCGAGCTCACCATTTCATGCCATCATTTGCTCCATTTTCGTTTATTTGCCTTTTATTTTCTTTGAATGAATGCTTAGTTTGGTATTTGTTTTTATTTTGGATATTTACTCATCTTTTGGTTTGCGTTCTAGAACTTGTAGTTACTTATCGCATATTTTATTTCGGATTTCTATTTTTCATGATTAGACTTTCGCATTTTGCTTTTATTGCCCTTTGCATTCTTTTTTTTTTTAATTTAATTTTTCGTTTTTATTTAGTTTTAAGTTGCGGAGTTGTATTGTGCCTAGCTTTTAGGTTTAGTTTGTGTTAGGGTTGCATTTTGGCTTCCCTCCCGCTTCTAAACTTTCATTGTCCAATCCTTTTTATGTGCAAACATTGGGGACAATGTTTCGTTTAGGTTTGGGGGTGCGGCCATCCAGTAACCCTATCGCGTCTTCATTTTTATTTTTATTGCATGAGTGTCTTGTGTGCTATTACTTTATCATTAAAAAAATAATAAAAAATTGCATGATTGTGTGGGCTTAGAGCCAAAATTTGTCAAATTTCTACCATTTTGAGTCAAAATCTAGAGCAGTAAGGGCTGCTTGTTGAGATGCCTTTGGGTTGAGCCGTTGTAGGCACTTTTTGCATGCCATGCATTATTAAGTTTGGCCGTGTTGGTCAAAGTTGCATCACATTGCTTGCACACATCCTACCATACTCATTTTGTGTTTTAGTGAATGAGGTAGCGTGCTTGAGATGTCTAGATCATTAGTGGAGACCACTCATGTGAGCTTCATTGCCCAAATATTGCGTCCACAAGAGTGAATTTTATTTCTATTCTCTAAACACTCATCATGTAGATATTAGGCATAATAAAAAGGACCTCTTTTCATTGCATTGAGCATTAAAGAACAAATCTTTAGTATTTTTACCTCATGTGTTTCCCTTGTTGATTTGCTAGACTCATACCTTTAGAGATGACGTAAGCAATGTGTGTTGGTCACTCAAAATGACCCAAACACATCCTTAAACCTTGTGTGTGTGCTTAAATGTCCAAAGAATGCAGACCTTCACACTAAACCCAATCACCATATCTACCCATCTTACATTTACACCACATTAAACCCAAACACTAGACCATCCCGTAACATTGATCATGGCTAGAAAACACGAAGAGAAAAATTGAAGCTCAAAAATAAATGTACCAAATTGTATCCAAGTAGCGTGTACTTAGGCCTATATTGTAAATTTTATCAAAATAAATAAATAAATAAATAAATAAATAAAAACCAAGTAGTTGCTCAAATATTAAGCAACCACAAACTGTACAAAGTTCTTAAAGTCAATAAATGCCTAGACGCTAAGAAGGGATTGCAAAGTGTGCTAAATAGAAAACTCTAGCATGATCATTGGCTCGCCAATAATTCCATATCCACCCGGCCTATACATCACCATCCAACCACAAATTCCATTTGCACTTAAAAGAAGTCATAAATGATCTTTAGGGAGGGTCTAGCTTGAAAACAAGGGTGTTCTTAATGCTTAATTCCATTCTTGAGGTTCATTTTGCATGAAAGTATGAGCGTTCTTATTAACTTTTCATATGCGTTTTAATTTTGAAAATCTCTTTGTGCATAAACTCCAACTCGCATATGTTTGATGAGTAAGCCTAGTTTCGGTGTGATAAAATAATGAGAGAACCCAAGAGAGGTTTAGAGTCAAAGCGAAATGTTATCTAATGACTCTTGTGTTCGATGCTTTTGATACTAAATTCACTAAGAAGTCCGGAATTGCAATCATTAGTGTTGTAGCACCTTGGTTATCACACCTCTAGATTGCACTCAATGATCTTGGCATGCTTGTGTCTACTTTACGGTTCGCCCAATGTCGCATCTCATCTTTAGTTGGCTCGGTAGAAATTACGTTTGTGGGTACCGTTCTGTAGGCCCTCACGAGACTTCACTAGTCCACTAGGGATCGCCTAGGGGTTCAAAAGGCTTGTGGCACATGCCAAGTGCCATCGTGTCACCCACGAAAGTGGTGATTTCCTTTCTTTAATTTTTAGTAGGTTAATCTTAGCCTTATTTATTTTGGTTTTGCTCGGGGACGAGCAAAAGATAGGTTTAGGGGTATTTGATAATGCCTATTTCTACACTTGATGTAGCCCCGTTTTACCTATCATTTGCCTTCGTTTTCCTGGTAAAACCGGTTTATTTAATGTTTAAATGAGCTTGTGCAGGCCTCTTTAGCAATCCAAGGGAAATCAAGCTAAGTTGGGCAACTTTTGAGCAAAAACGAGCAAGTGAGGAGCTGAAGAAAGAGGCGGCGCATGACGTCTAGCGCCACCACCAGCACCGGCGAGGCAGAGATGTGCCACTGGTCGTGCGCCTGACGACAAGCGCCGACGAGGCAGAAACCTGCCCTGGTCGTGCGCCTGACACCAGTGCCCCTCAATTGCGCCGGACGACCAATGCAACAGCATTCCAGCTCAGCTTTTTCTATGTTTTTGTGCCCTAATTCCACACACTATAAATACTTCCTTTCAACTCTTTTCAGCACACCTCTTGCACGACCCTTGAGCTCCAAAACACCTCTACATCACTCCCAAACACTCAAGAAGAAATCTTTCACCATAATCCTTCACCAAATCACCCAAACCCTTCATCAAATCATCTTCTAAACTCATTTCTCACCTCACCACCTCACTTCCTCACCTAGATCCACCATAAAAATCACATCTTGGAGCAAAAGAAGTCAAGGAGAGAAGAAGCCTAGCACAACCAAGCAAAAGAGGAGGAGTTCTCCATATTAGTTTACTATAATCCCTTCTCTCTTTACATTTATTTGTCTCTAGTTATGGCTTGTACTCATTATATATATTTTGTAGCCATTTGTTGTATCATGAACTAAATCCATCTTGGCTAAGGCCAAGATGAAGCCTTTTCCATGAATTATTAATAAAGGCCATCACTTTATCATTATTGCTTGTGTGGTGTATGCTTATTTCATGTTCTAAATGATTTTTGAATGTCTAGCTAGCATTTAGTAATTGATTGGTTGTTGTGTGAAGCACCGAGAGGAGAAGCACACAGCGTGCTCGATGAAATGTGTGATAGAGGTTGGTAAGATAGAAATATGCGATGCTAGCCTCTAGGATTCAATTTGTGTGCCTTGAACTTAATGAATTTATATGTAGTTCGGATAACCATTGAGAAATAGGTTGTTGGTGCATATAAATGTTGTCTTTATCACTTGAGAGAGGTTAGAGACAAATTGAAGGTATCACGAATCTACACACACACTTGCATACTTTACTTCAATGATGTGCCTAACATTGATGAGAATTGGATAGGTGGATTCACGGCCTTAGCTTAATTTCCCATAAGAAATACAATCACTTGCTTGTGTTTAACTTGCTTTAGTTTGTTTGCTTGCCTAGTTTAAATTATTGCATTTTGGTTATATGTTTAATTTAGTTGAATTTGAGTAGTATAATTGCATCATTAAATTGTTGCTTGTTTGAATAGCACTTAAACCAATCAATTTCGGTAATCAGTCACTCGATCCCTGTGGGAACGAACTTTTATTTACCGTTGTGCTACTCTTCGACCTCGTACTTATGCATCTCAATTAATTGAAGAGAAACAAGGAGATTTATTTGAAGGAAATGTGTGAATCAAACATGCTTTGCATACAAGACATGTAGCATTCAAGTCCAAAATACAATGGTATTTGGCAAAGCAAATGACAAAGGTTTCTAATAAAAATTCAAACCAATTTCACCATTGTCATGAGAAAAGCAAGGATATAGAGATTTCATTGATTTTAATTTAAGAGCAACTATATCCAACTTTATAAGCGAAACATGGCATGAGCAACTTTGCACCATATTTGATTTTTCTGGATAAGATATCAGTATGATAGTAGCCATGTTCAACCAATAAAGAAAGAGAGACATTTGGATTTTTTAGGTCCTTTGAACGGATACAAGATCCTTTATTCATTTTGAGTCTCATAAGTCTTTTTCACACAAGTTTTGCATTTATATTGCAATCATTAATTCATGTTTTTTCATTTGAGCATGTTATATGAATTTCATGCTTTTTCATTTGACATTAGCATGTTATAACAGAATCATCATGTCATGGAGATAACTATAAGTCATTCATAATCATACTCCCTATATATATCTCCTAGTCCAAAAATGCATATTTGAACATAAATATGATATGGATTGTAAGCAAGCAAGGTTCACACTTACAACCAAGTTTACTCAAGCAATTAAAAGAATAGGCATAAGATATTTCCAATTTTTGCAAGTGACAAGAATGCAAAATAGCTCTCTTTGCTTGAGTTCCCCATATGGGGTCAATCACAACTCACATCACTCCACAAGACATATCCCAATAGATTTACTAAGTGTTTTAAATCAAGTAGCATCTAAGGGTTTAGTAAATAAGTCTGCAAGTTGATCATTAGTACCTACATGTTCAAGTACTATACATTTATTTTCAACAAGCTCTCTAATGAAATGATGACGGATGTCAATATGCTTAGTTCTAAAGTGTTGTACCGGATTCTTGGAAATATTTATAGCACTCATATTATCACAAAAGAGAGTGAGTGTACCTTGGTTGAATCCGTAGTCTACTAGCATTTGCTTCATCCATAGGAAGGCAATCTTGACGTCCATTTGGTGCAATTTGAACTTGTGCACACAAGAAATGGACAACAGAAGCCTAATGGACTCTAGACGGGCAACGGGAGCAAAAGCCTCTGAAACAAATTATAGCACGGTGTGTATAAAACTATCTAGAGGGGGGGTGAATAGATTTTAAGCTTTTTACCCAATTTTTCGTGTTAGTCAAAATTACGAAATTACCCCTAAATAGATAAAGCAATAAATCAAGTATAAAATGCGGAAATTAAATAACACTTGATTTTTACGTGGAAACCCTCACGGGAAAAACCACGGGCTAGTAAGTAAGCCACACTAAATGTGTAAAAAGATTACAACCTAATCCCGGAAGTAATCACACACCTACCTAATCCCGGTATGAGTGAACCTAGTCCAATTTGCTTGCGATCTAAGCAACCTAATCCCGGAAGCTACACACAAGACTTACTTTCTCAATGAAGAGAATAAAACCCTAAGTGAATATATGAATATTCAAATGCAACATAGAGCAAGGGAAACCCTATATGCTTATCTAAGATGATTAATATGCAATTAGAACAATCCTAGATATTAAAAACTAAATGACATGTTCAATCAAATAGTTTAGCTAATCAAGATTAAGCACAAAACCTAATTAGCTATCACAATACAACTTCTCAAACATACATCACACTAATCTCAATCTTGTATCAAAAGATATATGAAAATCATACAAGTAATAAATTGAGATTGCTTGTTAAGAAAAATACAAAATATGTAAGATATTAGTGAAAAGCTTACCAAGCGAAGTATGATGAAGAATCCATGCAAAGAGACATCTAGATGATCAAGGATGATGCTAGATGATGATTGATGATCATGAAAAAGTGTTTGAGTAAACTAAAAATGAGTTCTTTGGAATTTTTCTTCTCTTTGAAAAATATCCTAAGTATAGAATCTGAATATGAACTCTCTTAATTGACCTAAAGTCAAAGTGGCATATATATAGGGGGCCAAAACAAGGTGTGGTCATTTTGATAAGTTGGCCTCATATTTGCCTTGGGCGCTGTACGTAGAGCGCTTATGTACAGTGCTTGTACAGCGCCCCAACTCTGTTTTCACGGGAAAACAGAGTGGCGCTGTACGTAGAGCGCTTTGTACAGCAACCCAACAGCGACCGAATTAAATCGATCAGGTCTGAACAGCACTCAATAGGCGCTGTTCGTACAGCGCTTCTGAAGAGCGCTTTTGGGAGCGCCCAATGCAAAAATGCAATCCTAAGTCTAAGCATGACAAGGCAATTGGATATGCAAGATGCAATCAAACTAACATGCAAGAAGAGATGTTAATGAACATTAATGCACAAAAATAAGACACACAACATACAAGTATTAAACATATGCATGAGTTGTGAGCGTGTGCAACTATCTCTTCAAGACAAGTAAGCAGAAAGAAATATACCTTCGGTGCTTATCAATACGAGGTCTTCAAAGGGCTTCGAACAAGAAACCCGATACCTAGGCTACCCTTACAAAGAACCCCAACATGTAGTTTGTCCACGAAATGAGCCAATCAACAAATGGGAACCTTACAGTCTCCTCAAAGTCGATACCCTCAATTTGAGAGCACATTTGTGCTACAAATCTAGCCTTGTTCCGCACTATGTTACCGTCCTCATTGGATTTGTTCCTACATATCCACTTAGTGCCTATGACGTGTGTGCTTTTAGGCTTAGGAACTAGAGTCCAAACCTCATTCCTTTCGAATTGGTTTAGCTCTTCTTGCATAGCAAGAACCCAAAATTCATCATTCAAGGCTTCATCAACCTTTTTGGGTTCAATTTGAGAGGTGTAGCATGTGTAGCTAATTAGATTAGCTATTTGACACCTAGTTCTAAAACCCTCATTCACATCTCTAATTACATCCTCTTTGTTATGGAGTCTTCTAACCCATAGAGCGGGTTCATTAGAGTCCACACGAAGAACTCTATCAAGAGGTTGTGTGTCCTCATTATTACCATTGGATGTCCCAACATTGGGAGTCTCCACAACCCTCTCCAAAGGAGAGTCATCATCTAAAACATCCTCCTCCTTATGGTCATTACACTTGAGCCTTGTATCATCAATGACAACATTTGATGATTCCATGACAGTTCGAGTCTTCAAGTTGAAAACTCTATAGGCTCTACTATTCAAGACATAGCCAATAAAGATACCATCATCACTCTTAGCATCAAATTTGCCAAGTTGATCACGGTCATTTAAAATGTAGCATTTGCTTCCAAATGTGTGGAAGTAGCTAACATTTGGCTTCCTACCCTCCCATAACTCATAGGAGGTATTTCTAGATCCGGCCCTTAGGAAAACTCTATTCCCTATATAACAAGCCGTATTGACGGCTTCGGCTCATAGGTTCCTAGGGACATTGTTGCTAAGCAACATCACTCGGGCCATCTCTTGAAGGACCCTATTCTTCCTATCAACAACTCCATTTTGTTGAGGTGTCCTAGGAGCCAAAAACTCATAGGAGATGCCTAAGCTATTGCAATAGCTTTCAAAAGAGGCATTCTCAAATTCCCTCCCATGGTCACTTCTAATCCGTTTAATGCTTTTAATGTTAGAATTCATTTCATTTTGTATTTTAGTACAAAGCATTTTAAACTTATCAAAAGTTTCAGATTTTTCTCTAAGAAAATATGTCCATGTAAATCTAGAGAAATCATCAACACAAACAAAAATGTATCTCTTTCCACCTAAACTCTCGGTTTGCATCGGACCCATTAGATCCATGTGGAGAAGCTCTAGGGGCTCCTTGGTGGTGAGATACTTGCCCTTTTTGTGCATGCTTTTGGTTTGTTTTCCTTGTTGGCAATGTCCACAAACACCATTGGCTTTCTTCCCAAGCTTAGGGAGACCACGCACACAATTGAACTTTCCAAGGGTTCGTAAATCCCTAAAGTTCATATGGACAAATCTTTCATGCCATAACTCTATTTGCTCATCCACGGACACATTGTTTGAGACTATTCTAGCTTCAAGACAATAGCAATTGTCACTAGATCTCATACCTTTCAACAAGGTTTGTCCATCGGGCTTTAGGATAGAACAATCACTTTTACTAAACAAGACGGAATATCCTTCATCACTAATATGAGAAATGCTTATCAAATTTGCTTTCAAGCCATCAACAAACAAAGCATTAGATAATGAGGGTAATCCGAGAACGGAAATGGTTCCTTTCCCTACAACTTTCTTTTTGGATCCATCACCAAAAGTGACATATCCTCCTTCCTCCATAACAAGAGTCTCGAAGAAACTCTTGTTTCCCGTCATTCATTCATAACAAGGCCTTGTGCAAGAAGAACCCTCGTTGCCACCACCATTTCCACCGTTTCCACTCATAGTGTTTATGAATGAATGAAATGAATGCAAATGTATGAATGATCAAAAAAATCACACAAAATGCAAAACACACCAAAGTGAGCAAGGATCATCTAAGTATATCTAGGAACCCGCTCTGATACCAATTGAAACAAATAATGCACGGTGTGTATAAAACTATCTAGAGGGGGGTGAATAGATTTTAAACGTATTACCCAATTTTTCGTGTGAAGTCAATATTACGAAATTACCCCTAACTAGATAAAGCAATAAATCAAGTATAAAATGCGGAAGTTAAATAACACTTGATTTTTTACATGGAAACCCTCACGGGAAAAACCACAGGCTAATAAGTGAGCCACACCCGAACCTCGAATCCACTAAGTGATAAAAATTACAACCTAATCCCGGAAGTAATCACACACCTACCTAATCCGGGTATGAGTGAACCTAGTTCGAATGTTTGTGATCTAAGCAACCTAATCACGGATGCTACACACAAGACTTATGTTCTCAATGAAGAGATTAACACCCTAAGTGAATATATGAATATCCAAATGCAACATAAAGCAAGGGAAACCCTATATGCTTATCTAAGATGATGAATTTGCAATTAGAACAATCCTAGATATTAAAACTAAATGACATGTAAAATAGCTTAGCTAATCAAGATTAAGCAAAATCCTAATTAACTATCACAATACAACTTCTCAAACATTCAATACACTAATCTCAATCTTGTATCCAAAATATATATAAATAACATACAAGTAATAAATTGAGATTGCTTGTTAAGAAAAACACAAAATATGTAAGATATTAGTGAAAAGCTTACCAAGCAAAGTGTGATGAAGAATCCATGTAAAAAGACATCTAGATGATCAAAGATGATACTAGATGATGATTGATGCTCATGAAATGGCGTTTGAGTAATAAAAAATGAGTTCTTGGAATTGTTCTTGTTTTCGAAAAATATCCTAAGTATGAAATCTAAATATGAACTCTCTTAATTGACCTAAAGTCAAAGTGGCATATATATAGGGGGCCAAATCAAAGTGTGGTCGTTTTGAATAAGTTGCCCTGTTTTTGCCTTGGGCGCTGTTCGTAGGGCGCCTTTGTACAGCGCCTGAACAGCGACCCAACTCTGTTCTCTAGGGAAAACAGAGCGGCTTTGTACGTACAACGCTTTGTACAGTGCCTGTACAGCAACCCAACCGAATTAAATCGATCAGGTCTGTACAGCGCTTAGATGGGCGCTGTACGAACAGCACTTTCAACAGTGCTTTGTACAGCGCCTTTCACTATGTATGAATCCTAAGTCTATGCATGGCATGGCATTGGACATACAAGATGAAATCAAAATAAACATGCAAGAAGAGATGTTAATGAACATTAATGCACAACAATAAGAAACACAACATACAAGATTTAACCATATGCATGAGTTGTGAGTGTGTGCAACTATCTCTTTAAGACAAGTAAGCACTTAGAGTTTTACCTTTGGTGCTTATCAAAATGAGGTCTTCAAAGGGCTTTGAGCAATAACACCAACACCTAAGCCACCCTTACAAAGAACCCCAACATGTGGTTTGACTACGAAATGAGCCAATCAACAAATGGGAACCTTACACAAGTGTTGAATCAAATGTAGGTACTCTCTCTCAAGGTAAAGCAATGAAAGCTACTGGAGGTGCCTTTACTTCAACAAGGAACTCAAATGGAAGATCACAACTAGATCAACGTCAAGGAGCAACAACCTCAAATGCAAGAGGTGAAGCATCAAGGGTTACACTTCAAAGAGGTAAAATTATAAGAAGACCAAATGCTTTGGAAGCAAATGCAAATGGTAAATTTCTCAAATTCATACCTATTTGTCATCATTGTAATATGAAAGGATATATTCAACCTAGGTGCTTTGAATATATTCAAAAATACGAACTTGATAATGCTTTTCATGATATATCTTTGAATGGACCTAAGCAATCATCCATGTATGGATTTAGTACTAGACCTAGGAAGACCTTGGAAAAGCATGTTGTGAAGAAACTTGTTGATGACTTTCTTGTTAAATCTTGTGTTGTGCCTCACTCTACTATGCATAAGAAAGTTAATAATGCTTTGTTTGATATATTTGAAAATGTGACCAACGAGGTCAAGGTGCATGTTAAAAAAATCTAATATTGAGTCAAAGCATGTTAGTGTGTGGGTTAGAAAAGACACACCTAATTGTCTAGTTGCACAATATGCTCTACTTGCCAACTTCTCCTATTCTTGGTACCTAGATAGTGGTTGCTCTATGAACATGACCAGGAACAAAGAGTTCTTTGAGAATCTCGTTTTAAAGGATGGAGGTTGGATTACTTTTGGTGATGGTACCAAAAAGCAAGTTCTTGGCAAGGGAATAATTTGTATCCCCGAATTGCCTAAACTTTGCAATACTTTGTATGTTGATGGGTTACAAGCTAACTTGATAAGCATTGCTCACTTGTGTGAAATTTTTAAAGAAGTTAGTTTTAACAAAGACGTGTGCACTATAATTGATAAAAAGGGCAATGTTGTCCTAAGAGTCAAAAGGTCTATAGACAATTGCTATTGTCTTGAGATATATCCTCTAACTTGCAACATGGCACATGAGTTCAACAAGCTTGATTTGTGACATCAACGTTAGGGCCACATGAATTTTAAAGATTTAAAGAAGCTTGAAAAACATGGCATTGTTAGAAGTCTTCCCAATCTTGGTAAAAAGCTAGAGGTGGTTTGTGAACCTTGCCAATTAGGTAAACAAACCAAAGTGTCTCATAAGAAGAATTCTTACATAGCTACCAAAAGGCCTTTAGAACTTGTGCACACGGACCTAATGGGGCCAATTCAAACCGAGAGCATCAATGGCAAAAAGTACATTTTTGTATGCGTTGATGACTATTCTAGGTTTACTTAGGTTTATTTTCTTAGAAACAAGACCGAGGCTTTTGATTACTTCAAAAAAAAATTTAATCAAGTTCAAAATGAAAAAGGTTTGGATATCAAGAAAATATGTCTCATTAAGAGTGATCATGGGACAGAATTTGAAAATGCTAAATTTAGTGAGTTTTGTGATGGTTTAGGGATTTCTCATGAGTTCTCTGCACCTAGAACTCCTCAACAAAATGGTGTTGTTGAGAGGAAAAACCGTGTCTTGCAAGAGATGGCTAGGGTCATGCTCAATAGCAAGAAAGTCCCTAGAAACCTATGAACCGAGGCAGTCAATATCGCTTGTTATGTGTCTAATCGTGTATTTAAGAGGCCCGGCACAAAACATACATCCTATGAGCTATGGAAGGGCAAGAAGCCCAATGTAAGTTACTTCCATACCTTTGGGAGTAAGTGTTACATTTTGAATGATAGAGATCACTTAGGAAAGTTTGATGCTAAAAATGATGTTGGTCTCTTTCTTGGGTATGCTATTAATAGTTGTGCTTATAAAGTGTTTAACTTGATCACTAAGACTATTATGGAGTCTATCAATGTGAAGATAGATGATCTTAGCATGCTTAATTTGTGTGATGATAATAGTGTCAATGAACCTAAAGAAAGCATTTTGAATGACACTAAAACACTTATTGATGTGGCTAGTAGTGTTTCTAGTCAAGATGATGAAAATGATAGTCGTGTTGAAGTTGTAAGTCAAGGGTTGGAAAATGCTTTAAATGATCATCAACAAAATGACCAAGTTGTTGAATATTCTCACCCTAGACTTAGAAACTTACACTATCAAGAAGACATCATAGGTGATTTGAATGAAGGGGTTAGAACTAGAAATCAAATAGCTAACGAAATATCTTATGCTTGCTACACTTCTCAAATTGAACCCAAAATATTAATGAAGCAATTGTTGATGAATATTGGGTTGGGGCTATGCAAGATGAGCTTAATCAATTTGAGAGGAATGAAGTGTGGTCCTTAGTTCCTAGTGTAGGGAAAAAATACCGTAGTACACGCAGCGGAAGCGAGACTAAAAATAGATTTAGTATGTTTTAAAATTTTTCCTTTTTATGAACCTTAACCCCTTTAATTAATTAACCATATATAAAGTAACAAAAGTTGAATACCTTTTGTCGCGTGATCCGATTGACTTACGTCGATGGTAATCCGCAAGATCTTCAATCCTAGCACGAATGTGAATCACCTAGGAGCGTGGTCTCCCTTTTTCTTTGAATTGCAAACCTGAGAATGGACAAACAAACTTTTCTTTTTCTTTTGTTAGTCACAAAACAATCAAAAGAATACAAAGATTATTCCGGTCACTTTTGAGTTCTCAATCTAATGATCGAAACTCGCGTGAACCTAATTCGATGTTGTACACACAAACTTATTGATGAACAAGCAATTAGTGTACCATCAAAAGAATAATCTCTTCTTTTCTTATATGTTTTAGTAGAATAAAATCTAATACTTTTCTATGAGTTTTGAAGAAGAAGAAGAAAATTGAATCAATCAACAAGTAGGGTGGCTGAATTCTATAACTAGTGTTATATAGGGTGGCCGAAATTTTTCTCCTCTTCCTTTTAGGGTTGGCCAAAATCTCCATGTGGTCCAATTAGGGTTCCCAAATTTCCTCTACAAAAAAGGATTTGTGTTGTACCCTAATTCACATGTTAATTAGACTCCAAACCCTAATTCAACTCATAAGTATTTTTATTCTTTTATTGACTTAATAAAAGACTTTCCTATTTGATTAAATAAATAAAACTTATTATTTATTTTCTTACCAAATAAGTCTTTTACTTTTAATATACTACTACCAATAGTATATCTCTAGGAAATATATTTTCTGATCAGAAAAAGATTTGTTTCTTAATTAAACAATTAATTAATAAATTAATTAATTCTTATTTAATTAAACAATGAAACAAAATAATATATTAGGCTAATCTATTAACCTTGCCGCCCCACATGTATAAAATTGGGCCATATATTATTTTCTTATTTCATTTAATCCATTGGACTTTTAAATAAAAAGCCCACATGTGAACCAGACCCATTCTTACTAAAAGAAACAAGCCCACATGCCATTCATTAATATATAAATATAATTGAGCAGCCCATTAAATAATTAATGTGCAAATTATATTCTTAATATATTAAATGCAATTCTAGATGGACCCTTAAATTGGTCCGGTAGAATATATCAAGTGATCCATGCAAGTCCGTGTGGATTGGGGATCTTGGCGGACTATCTAAATTTAAGCTTCAATAGACACAACCTAATCACAATCAACAAATGATTCACTTAGGTCCGATCCATTAATTTTAACTCATTCCACTAAAGAGCTAAAATTGAACTCTCAAATAAATATAGAATAAGAAGATGTTCCTCATTCATACCCTAGACAATCATATTGGAGATAGTGTATCCTCGTGATTAATATTAGTAATCGCCAAGAGTTCATAGACCGTCTATAACTCTCCAAGTTACCATATTTACTTATATGACCACGTTTTGAACTTGGATATTTTGACTTGTCCAGAAGCCATGTTTTCAATAGTCATTATCGAAAACTCAACGTTGAGATTTAATATCCAATTGCCTCAAAACATCCATATGATGATATTATACTCTCATTTAATAAATGGAGCCACGATGTCCATATCTATAAATGAAGTCCTCTATCGATTAACAAATGAATATCACCAAACTATCGAGGATAGACTATGCTATATAATCGTACTCATTGATAACTCAAATGATATCACTTGCAACCATAAGTCCATCATTTATCTCAGGATTAAGATAGACTCTCCGATTGTCCTGATAATGAAAAGACTATTATCTATTGACGGTTCTAGATAAAGCTTTTCATTGTGATCCAGTTCAATGCACCCAGTGCACTAGATTCTTTTACTCGAAGACACTCCGATGATTTTAGACTCATCATATCTCATTTGATCCCACTCAAATGCTAGCAAAAGAATTCTACAACTTTAACAAGATAAAGATGCCCAACCTTTAACTTAAGTTGTGAACATTATTCAAGACTAACTAAAGAATTGTGTCTTCCTCATACATATCCAGATGTACGAACAATTCTTCTTTTCTCATAGTCTTTAGACCTTATGATTATTTACTTTGACAATTATAATATTAAACTATAAATGCTATAAGATTTGTTAAACCAGAAATCACTTTATTAATATGAAAAAGATTGTCAATTACAATATTACACTCTTGCTATTGAACATAATCCTAACACACACACGCTCACATGTTGATATCTATTCCTTTTAAAAGCAAAATCCCGGATGAATATCGGTTTGACCTATTTTTGGAAATGCTTTAGATGGATAGGTGTGGAAATAGTTTGCATGTTGATATCACAATTACTCCTTCTATATATGTGAGAAGCATTCACACACACACACATATTTTGCTTATGTGCTTGATTCATTAGCAATGTGAGAATATTTTTGATAGATTAATGAAAATCTATGATTCTCTCTTGGACTTTGAAAAGTGATGAAATATTTTCTCTTATTGCTTGAATGTGTGAATGTGTGAGTCCCTTGTGAACAAATCGACTTGGTGATAATATGTGGAGCATATGTTAAGGGGGAGCTTTAGTTTATTCAACTTCACTTTCTATACGATTTGTTTGCTTAATATCTCGTTCTTTATCTATTGTGTCCTTTGTCTATTCCTTGACAAAAAGGGGGAGAAATTGTATATCTCACCAAATTTGATATGGGGGAATCCATGTTTGATATAGGGGCGAAAAATGTATACCTCACACCTTGTGTGGAGAAATGTTCCTAATGTGTGAGCCTCTTTGTCTTTAAATGGAGACTTTGTCTTAAGGGGAAGAATTCTTGTATTTAGGGGGAGACAAGAATTCTTTGCTTAACAAGGTTGAGAGACTTAGGAAGAGCTTTAATATGAAAATATTCATTCACTTGAGATAATGCTTTTTTGTATGAGAAAAGGGAAGTTTTTGTTATTTGTTTTTGTGATAAGATCTCACCATTCTTCATTGGAAGAAGATGTCTTGTTTGGTTTGCTATGTTTCTTATAGGTACCTTGATGATCAAAGAAGAGATTCTTGAAGACTCATGAAGACTTGAAGATCTTTTAGTCTAGGGATCTCTTTGTAATGTGAGGATGAGAGAATGCAATCAACATTGAGTTTATTGGAGTGAACATTGTGTGGTGAGGATGAGGTTTTGCCATGGAATAGCCAAAAGGGAAGATTGTAAGATCCTAGATCTTTGTTGGCTTGATTCCATTGCAAAATGCTCTTTATTTGTATTGATTAGTTGCTTAGGTTGTTATTGGTGAAAAGAAGCTTCAAAGAAGAAAAGCAACATCTCATGCAAATATCGTCTTCAAGAGGAAAATCACGTACTTGGATGCTAAGGTATCAAGATTCTTCTTCCTCTTGTAAGGCGTAGCGCACACACACACAATTCATTCATGTGTGTCCCTGCATCGTTGTGCTACATTTTGTATAACACATTCACACACCATTGAAGTATGCTCATGCATTGAACTCATAATGTCATACATTGTAGAGTTGCATGTTTTAAGACTATGTCTAGGAAATGGCATACTTGTGTGATCTTGTGTTTATATGTTTGTGTTTCTTGTATTTTGGACTTGAACATGATCTCATATGATTCCTTATTGAGTCCCGGTCATTTCGGTTACTCATTCATTAGGTTTCGAGTCCAAACGATGTAGCTAAGCTACTTTGCATTCTCATTCGTTGAGTTGTCTTTGTCGTCATTTTTGAAGATGAATTATCAACCTTTTGTCAAAGTTTCATAGTCGTCGTTGTGCGTGAGGGAGTCACAATTCGTAATCCGAAGACGGATTCGAAATTGGAGTTCGAAGGCCCGGATACAGCCGAAGAACGCTAGCGAAGCGTGAGAGGAGCAAGCATGGCCAAAGGCCAAGCTTGGTGGCCACGTGTGGAGGCCGTGTGCCACATGGCCAAGCAAGCCCTCTATCCACGTGTGCCACACATGCCCCACACGGCCCTGGTGATGTGGCATACTTCAATTGGCTGCTTTCCTTTCCCTCCCTTTCTCTTTTAAAACACATTTTCCTTCCCTCCAAACACAACTTGAAGAAAATTGAAAAAGAGTGATGTGCAGAATTTCTTCATGATTTTTTGGTATCTTGTTTTAATCATAACTTTTTTCTCATTTTAACTTCAAATCACTTGATTCAAAAGCCAAAAATGTTGGTCTTGATGAGAGCTATAAACCCCAAGCATTTTCAGAGCCAAGTGACTTCGTGATTCTTCGCTGTGAGCAGATTTCAGTCCGAGGTTCATACTTGTATATGAAACATCTTCTTCTTACTTTCATTTTTGATCTTCTCTTTTAATCCTCTTATTTGATAGATGAAATGTGTTAAGAATGATGTTAGTTCACATTCTAGGTTTGTATGATTGATTGATTGATTGAGTTTTAGCCTTGTGATCTTATTTGAACGTATTTTGCTAAACTTATGTAAAGTCTCATTTATTGATTGGCTTATTTCGTGGACAAACCATATATTGGGGTTTGATTTGTAAGGGTAGTTTAGGTGATTGAGGATCAAGCTCGAAGGCCCTTTCGAGACCTCAATGTGATAAGCACGCCAAAGGTATAATCTCTAGTGCTTAGTTTTCTTTGAAGAGATTTAGTTGCACACACACACTTAGCATACTTGCATATGTGTGCATTTCTCTTCGCATGTCACATTTCACACTTGCACTTTGTTGTTATATTTTGTTGTGTGTTAGTGTGTCTAGTAATTCATTTCCCGAATGTTGTACGGAAACGTCCATACAAGCACAATGGTGTGCTTGGTTAGCGCAATGATCGCCTTCGGTGAATGCCCTTGGCCTCTCCTTTGGTTTCACCAAAAGTGGTGAAACGGCGATTTGATCGACGGCCATGACCGCTGAATGAAACCGCCATTTATGTCCAGAAGTTTCTGGTGCATTTCTGCTGTTACGATCGACGGCCATGACCGCCGTTCGAAACCGCCGATCAAACCTGGTCGATTTAATCTCTCGGGTCTTGTTCTGCGGTTATGATCGATGGTCATGAAACCGCCAATGTTCCCCTGTTCTCTCGGGATTGGATCGGCGGTTTCGAAACCGCCGATCGTGCGATTCAGGGGCAATCTTGTCTTTTCACATGCCCTATTTTTTTATGTCTATAAATACATCACTTTATCATCTCTCTAAACTTAACTCTTTCAATACAAGAACCCTAAAGTCTATAGAGAGATTTGTGAGAGAAAAAGCAATCAAGATTGCTCATTTAAACACTCAAAACCATTTTCATATGCATTAAACTTCATCTAGCATCTTCTAACATATCTAGGATGCTTGCTTACATGGGTCTTTCATCAACATACTTGCTTTGGTAAGTTCTTCACTAATTTCATCTAATCTTAGTGTTTTACTTAAAAAGGCATCTCTTTAATTACTTGTATGTTCTTAGATTATATTCTTATATACAAGAAAGAGATAGTTGTGTTGTTGTGATTGAGTGTTGTATTGTGATAGCTTTCTAGGTTTTCATAATCTATGTTTAGCTAAGCTTTATGACATGTCATTTAGCTATTGATAACTAGGATTGCATTATTGTCATCTAATCATCCTAGATAAGCATCTAAGGTTCCCTAGCTTTGTTTGCTCTTTGAATATCATCGTATATTTACATAGGTCATTTTATCTCTTCATTGAGAAGTAAGACTTGTGGCTAAGTTTGCTTAGGTCACAAGCAAATTGGACTAGGACCACTTTTAAAAGCCCATAGGTAGAAGTGGGGGGTTATTGACCGTAGTGTTTGACGAGGTCAACATAGGTTGTAAACTCCATTTTAATTAGTGGATTTAAGGTTCGAGGGTGGCACAGTTACTAGCCCATGGTTTTTCTCGTGAGGGTTTCCACATAAATATCAAGTGTTATTTAAATTCCGCACATATTACACTTGCTATATTATATTGACTAGTTAGGGGTATTTTTGTAATCTTGACCATACACGAAAATTTGGTAAAATCAGATAAAATTTATTCAACACTCCCCCCCCCCCCCCCCCCCCCCCCCCCCCCCCTCTAGATATATATTTGTACACACCTATAATTTGTTTCAACTTGATTAAACTATAAATTGATTCTAGAAATATCTTGTATGATGTGTCTCTTGATAATTTCTAGGTTTAATTTTATGATCTAAGAACAAAGAATTCTTAAGTGATATATTGAATATTCTTGACTTGTTCTTGTTGATTCATAAGCATTGATTTCTAGGTACATTTGTGATTGTTTGTTGAAAGCATATCCTAGAATATCTCTAAGCATGTTCATAGAGGTTGATTGATCATCTTGCTTTATTTGGTTGTTTCTTTTAGTAAGAATGGGTCTGGTTCACATGTGGGCCTTTTATTAAGGTCCAATGGATTTAATAAAATAGAAAGACAATATATAGATATATTAATATATATGGCACATGGCTGAGATATATATATGATATTATATTGTTTTATTTTTATTATTTGATTAAATGGAAATTAATTAATTGATTAATTAATTATTTAATTAAAAATCAAAAAAAAATTCTGACTAGGAATTATGTTTCTTAGTAGTATACTATTATGGTAGTATAAATAAAATAAAAGACTTTATTTGGTAAGTAGATAAACAAGGGATTTATTTATCTAGTCAAATAAGGAAGTCTTTTATATAGTCACAAATACACTAAAGAGTTGGATTAGGGTTTGGAATTCTAAGGAAATCTACCTAGGGTCAGGATTTAAGTCCAAAGACACAAATCCTACATGGTAAAGGATTTTGGCCACAATATATAGATATATATTAAATATATATATTATAATGCATGCAGAATTTTTTTCGAAATATATATATATATATATATATATATATATATATATATGCACTTATTTAGGCGTGCAAGTTTAGTGCACTTATTTAGGCGTGCAAAACTATGATATAAATATATTATTAAAGGTTGAATTCGGTGCTAGTAGATACATTATGCGATATATATATATATTGAGTAAAAAGAGAATTTGGCTAACCCTAATGTCTTGGACTTGAGAGTTTTTTCTTTTGCTAGAGAAAAATAGAATCCAACTCTTAGACTAGTGTGATTTTCGGCCAAGAGGAATAGAGAGAAAAGTTTGTTCTTATTTTGATAGTGCACTAGTTACTTTTACATCAAAAGGTTTTGTGTACAATTTCGAATAAGGTTCACGCAAGTTTCGATCTAAAGATTGTGAATTCAAAAGTGACCGGAACATTCTTTATTGTCTCTTGGAACTTGTTGTGACTAACGAAAAAGAAAAAGTTTTGTTAATCCATCCTCAGGTACACAATTCAAAGAGAAGGGAGACCATGTTCTTAGGTGATTCACGTTCGTGATTGGATTGGAAGATCTTGCGGATTACCATCAACGCAATGTCAATCGGATCACGCGACAAAGGTATGATATCTTTAGTATTATATGTTAATTAATTAGAGGGTTAAGGTTCAAATTATGGAAAAATTTTAAACTATACTAAACTCGTTTTTAGTCTCGCTTCCGCTGCGTTGACCGTATTTTTTCCCTACAACTTTGACCAAGCACTCCTATTCTATATGACATGTCATCAAACAATAACAAATATTGTAATATTTATGCAAAATAAATAGCCACAATTTTGGTCCATCCTAGAAAAGCAAGTAAATTACATTTGTTGGAAATACAAAATATCCTTTCTTGGCGAACAAGTCTTCAAGCGGCCATCGTCCACTCGCGCACCCCTTGGCCGCCTCCTATGGGCGTGCACACCCCACAACCCAACAAAGGGCTGCCGTGCGCAGCCCACAATCATATGGGCTTGCCATGCGCAGCCCATACCATTCCAAGGATGTGCATGGTGTTTGTTCTTGGTTCCGGTTGCTTCCAATTCTTCAAATCTTCGAATCTTCGATACTTGAATATATTACAACATATTTTTTAACAATTTAAATACTGCAGAATTTTTTTTTTTTTTTTAATCACTGCAGTATTTAATACAACAAAAACTGCACTACAATAAAAAAAATTGCAGTAGTTTTAATACATAAAAAAAAAAAAACTGCACTATTTTATTACAATAAAAATAAAGGAGAACTTAGCAACTATCAAGAAGAAATTATGGCGATTATAGACCACCCTTCTTGTTACAATTCTGAAACAAAAATTACATTGAAATTCTAGGACCAAAATCGGGCAACAACAATTCATATAATAACAATATCATATATAAATCCATACATTCCAATGTCATTATATATGCGAATACGTAGAGTGCCATTTCTTTCTAAAACATGCATAATCACAATAAAAAAAAATCGATTCACGTATATATACATTAATTAATCAAAGGGTACAATCAAGGCTCTGATACCAATTGTAGGGTGAAACGCATGCACGCAGTGGAAGCGAGACTAAAAAAGGTTTTAGTATAGTTTAAAATTTTTCCATAAGTTGAACCTTAACCCTTTAATTAATTAACATATATCATTAAAAGTATCGTACCTTTGTTGCGTGATCCGATTGGCATTGCGTCGATGGTAATCCGCAAGATCTTCCAATCCAATCACGAACGTGAATCACCTAGGAGCGTGGTCTCCCTTCTCTTTGAATTGTGTACATGAGGATGGATAACAAAACTTTTTCTTTTTTGTTAGTCACTAAACCTCCAAAAGATAACAAAGAACGTTCCGGTCACTTTTGAATTCTCAATCTAATGATCGAAACTCGCGTGAACCTTATTCGAAGTTGTGCACAAAGCCTGTTGATGTATAAGCTACTAGTACACTATAGAAGTAAAACGATCTCTTCTCTTTTTCTCTCTTGGCCGAATTTTCACACTAATGTCTAAAGTTGGATTTTATTTTTCTCAAGCAAAGGAAAATAACTCTCAAGCCTAGCAAGTAGGGTGGCCGAATTCTATCACTTCTAATATACAAGGTGACCGAATTCCTTGCCCTATCACATTAGGGTTGGCCGAAATCTTCTAATAGGAAAACTATGTGGTGGCCGAAATCCTCACTTGAAGAGGATTTGTGTTTCCACCAATGACTCCTATCAATCTTGAAAGTAAATACAATAACGCTCGGTGTGTATGGTAAATATTATCTAGAGGGGGGGTGAATAGATTTTAACAATTATTACCCAATTTTCGCATGCAAGTCAATTTTACGAAAATATCCCTAACTAGTCACAAAAATTATAGCAAGTGTAATAAGATGCGGAATTTAAATAACACTTGATATATACGTGGAAACCCAACCACTGGGAAAAACCACGGGCTGTTTAGTGCGCCACACTCGAACCTCGAAATCCACTAATTGAAATGGAGTTTACAACCTATGTAGACCTCGTCTAACATTTCGGTCAATAACCCCCCACTTCTACCACGCGGGCCTTTAAAAGTGGCTCTAGTTCTAATTGCTTGAGGCCTAAGCAACCTTAGCCCCAAGACTTAATTCTCAATGAAGAGATTATGCAACCTATGTGAATATGTATGAATATTCAAATAACAAACAAGGCTAGGGAACCTTAGATGCTTATCTAGGATGATGATATAATCAATTAAATCAATCCTAGATATCAAGTGCTAAATGACATGTCAAATAGCTTAGCTAATCAAGATTAGTCAAAAACCTAATTAGCTATCACAAACGACACTCAATCAATTCATCACAATTAATTCTCTAATCTTGTATTTATCATATGATCAAAAACATACAAGTAATTAAAAGAGAATATGCTTGATAGTAAAATACTAAAATAAGATGAAATTAATCAAAATCTTACCAAGCATGTTGTGATGATGCAAACCCAATCATAGATGAATGCAAGATGAACTTTGATGCAAAAAGGATTTGATTTGAGTGTTTAAAGGTGAGTTCTTGATTTGATTTTTTCTCAAAAATCTCTCTTTGAAGTTTAGGGTTCTAAAGACTCAAAGAACTTAATCAGAGAATGAGAAAGTAAGATATTTATAGACATCAAGAATTGGGCATGTGAAAAGACAAGTTTGCCCCTGAAACGCACCGTTCGGCGGTTTCAATCGGCGGCCAGGCCGCCGATTACGACCGCCGAATTGAGCCCGTGAAAAACAGAGCATCAACGGTGGTTTCATTCGGCGGTTTTGTGACCGCCGATCCAACCACCGAATTAGACCGAGAGATTAAAATCGATCAGGTATGAACGACGGTTTCGAACGGCGGTCGTGACCGCCGATCGTGACCGCAGAATTGCTTCAGACCTGTCTGGACTGAAATGGCGGTTTCATTCGGCGGCCAGGTCGCCGATCATAATTGCCGATCACCAACAATGGTGAAAACCAAGGAGAAGCCAAGGGCATTCTCCGTGGGCGGTCTTCGTGCAAAACCAAGCACATATATGTGTGAGCGCGGACGTTTCCGAACACTATCGGGAAACGAATTACTAAGCACATATACACACGACAAGATATAAAACAAAGTACTAGTGTGTAAAGTGGCATGTGAGGAGTATGCACACAAATGCAAGTATGCTAAGTGTGTGTGTGCTTACTAAATCTCTTCAAAGAAAAATCAAGCACAAGAAATTATACCTTTAGCGTGCTTGTCCCTTGAGGTCTTGAAAGGGTCTTCGAGCATGAAGTTCAAACACCTAAACTACCCTTACATTATCAACCCCAACATGTGGTTTGTCCACGAAATAAGCCAATCAATATATGGGAATCCTTACAAATCTTTTAATTTCCAAACCCTAATCCAACTCTTTAGTGTATTTGTGACTATATCAATAAAGTCTTTTATTCTCATTATACTACCACAATAGTATACTACTAAGAAACATATTTCTTAGTCAAAAAAAGATTTTGATTTTTAATTAAATAATTAATCAATCAATTAATTAATTTCCATTTAATCAAATAATAAAATAAAATAATATATAAGACTTTTATTTAAGCCTTGCCGCCCATATATACATACATGTGCCATATATTATTTTCTCATTTTATTTAATCCATTGGACCTTAATTAAAAAGCCCACATGTGAACTAGGCTCAATCTTACTAAAAGAAACAAGTCCACATGCCTTAATACAATTCTAGATGGACCCATAAATTAGTCCGGTAGAATATATCAAGTGATCCATGCAAGTCCGTGTGGATTGGGGATCTTGGCGGGCTATCTAAATTTAAGCTTCAATAGACATAACCCAATCACAATCAACAAATGATTCACTTAGGTTCGATCTATTAATTTTAGTTCATTCCACTAAAGAACTAAAACTGCACTCTTAAATAAAAATAGAACAAGTATGTGGGCAGTGCCAGGCCTGGCCTGCGATTCATACAGGCCGTGCCTGGAACAAGTATATTTATGCTTTTATATTTTTATGTTTAGTAATATATTTTAATATTTGTATGATTTTATGATTTTATGTTTAGTAATTAATTTTAATATGTTAATGCTTAGTATATTTAAGATTTTATGTTTAGTAATTAATTTTAATATGTTAATGCTTAGTATATATTTATGATTTTATGTTTAGTAATATATTTTAATATTTGTATGATTTTATGATTTTATGTTTAGTAATTAATTTTAATATGTTAATGCTTAGTATATTTAAGATTTTATGTTTAGTAATTAATTTTAATATGTTAATGCTTAGTATATATTTATGATTTTATGTTTAGTAATTATTTTAATATTTGTATGATTTTATGATTTTATGTTCAGTAATTAATTTTAATATGTTAAATGTTAATGCTTAGTATATTTATGATTTTATGTTTAATAATTATTTTAATATTTGTATGATATTATATTTTTATGTTTAGTAATTAATTTTAATATGTTAATGCCTAGTATATTTATGATTTTATTTTTAGTAATTAATTTTAATATGTTAATGCTTAGTATATATTTATGATTTTATGTTTAGTAATTATTTTAATATTTGTATGATTTTATGATTTTATGTTTAGTAATTAATTTTAATATGTTAAATGTTAATTCTTAGTATATTTATGATTTTATGTTTAGTAATTATTTTAATATTTGTATGATATTATATTTTTATGTTTAGTAATTAATTTTAATATGTTAATGCTTAGTATATTTAAGATTTTATGTTTAGTAATTAATTTTAATATGTTAATGCTTAGTATATATTTATGATTTTATGTTTAGTAATTATTTTAATATTTGTATGATTTTATGATTTTATGTTTAGTAATTAATTTTAATATGTTAAATGTTAATGCTTAGTATATTTATGATTTTATGTTTAGTAATTATTTTAATATTTGTATGATATTATATTTTTATGTTTAGTAATTAATTTTAATATGTTAATGCTTGATATATTTATGATTTTATTTTTAGTAATTAATTTTAATATGTTAATGCTTAGTATATTTATGATTTTATGTTTAGTAATTAATTTTATTATTTTTATACTTAGTATTTATGATTTTATGCTTGTTTTTAATGACTAATGATTTAATATTTGTATTGTAGGAAATGGATCATAATCATCCTCAATTTCTAGACGGTCTTAACATGGACAACGATTATTTTGACCTTTCCGGCTCCGGGCCAACGGAAACGGCAGCGGGACCTTCTGCTTCCGGCGTAACACCCACGTCCTCCCAAACCTAAAAAGCACACATCAAACGTATGGCAGTGTTTTGACGTAGTACATAAGACTATGCCAGATGGTCAACTTATGGACAAAGCTCAATGTAAGTTTTGTCAAAAGCATTATGTCACTTCTAGGGGAGGGACCGGTCATTTGCGAAGGCATATGGAGAAATGCATGCCTGCACACGGACAGGTAGACATTACAACCCAAACACAACTACAACGGCACCCAGACGGGTCCATTACAACATGGCGTTACGACCCCATGCATGCTAGAGAGTCCATGGCACGTTACATTGCATGTACTGATCAACCGATTAATTTTGGTGACAACCCTTTTTTTGAAGAATTTATTCAAACTGTATACAACCCCCAATTTAAATCTGTTTCTAGAACCACTACTCGAAACGATTTGATAAAATGTTTTCAAACCCAACAAGATGAGTTGAAGGTTGAATTACAGCATCTAACTGTCTCTATTGCATTAACTTATGATATTTGGAGCGCATGTACCAAACAGGACTATATAACTGTCACGGGACAGTATTTAGACTATGATTGGAATTTACAATAAAGAATTCTTGGTTTTCGTCTTATGGATGGCGCACATACCGCAAAAAATATTTTTAATGGCATTATGTCTGTTTTAGAAACTTTCGAAATACAGCATCGCGTCATTTCTATCACATTAGATAATGCATCTGCAAATACTAGTTCCATTGCATTGTTTTTTGAAAAAAATATCCCGCAACATGGGGGTTATTTCTTCCATCAACGATGTGCATGTCATATCATCAATTTAGTTGTACAATCTGGTAAGAAGGTAGTAAGCGATCGTATAGATCGCATCAGAGATGCCCTTGCTTGGCTCTACAGTTCTAATCCAAGATTGATTGAATTCGGTAGATACTGTACAACCTTCGGTCTACGACCCCGAAGATTCCTAACGGATATGCCGGTAAGGTGGAACTCTACTTATTTAATGCTTCTAAATTGTTTGGAATATGAATCACCTATTTCAGGTTTTTATAACATGAAAATGTCCGAACTTGGCTATCTAATACTGACAGCAAATGATTGGCATGTGGCAAAAATCTTTATTCAATTTTTAAAGGTTTTTTACGATTCCACTGTAACTCTTTCCGATGTCTATTACCCCACATCTTCCCTGATAATCCATCATATTGTGGAAATGTCTGAATTGTTAAACAATTATAGGAAAGATGGAATCTTAGGCCCTGCAGTTGTTGCCATGGAAGCCAAGTTTAAAAAATACTGGCCTGAAATTCCTTTCCTTTATGCTTTAGGTGCTATAATAGATCCTAGGGTTAAATTATCTGGTTTAGAAACATTGCTAGATTATCTTGGTGATATTTTGAGCATAGATTATTCTGCACAGGTTACTGACATTCGAACCAAGTTGTTCAAAGTTTTTAGTACTTATGAGCACAGGTATGGCGGTGTTGACGTGCAACCAATAATAGAACCAGACACACTCCCGAATCAGACAAGTTGGAACATTTTAAAACGCCAAAAAAAAGTAGGCTCATCAAGTTCTTCTTCTTCACAAGCTGAATCAGCTGATGCAACTTCCAGTGCCGAACTGACAAGCTACCTTGAAGCTCAATTCGACGACCGGTCATTTGAAAGAGAGAAGGGATTTGAACTATTGGTATGGTGGAAAACCTACGGCTATTATAAATATCTGATCCTATCACACCTAGCACGGGACGTACTGGTTATCCCTGTCTCCACTGTTTCCTCAAAATAGGTATTCAGCATGACTGGAAGAATTGTTGAAGAAAGAAGAAATTCTTTGACTCTAGAGATGGTGGAGGTATTGGCATGCGTTCGGGATTGGGAGCGTGCAAAAAAGAGGTTGCAAAATGAAACGGTAGACGAACAACTTATTCAAAATTTCAGTAATTTATATGTCGAAGAGAGTTCCGACAGTAACCAAATCTAGGACTTCTAGCTTATACATGTCCGTTAACTTGTAATATGATTGCACTCTTTTTCCCTTACCAAGTTTTTATCCCACTGGGTTTTTCTTGGTAAGGTTTTTAATGAGGCAATCATGTAAATATGTAATACTGAGAGTCTGAGGCTCCAAAAGAAATAAATAATTCTTCTTTTCATATTTTCATAATTTCATCTATTTTTATTTTCTTTAATATTTTAGCTTTATAATTATTTATTCTTTGAATTATTTTTTAAAAATAAAATAATAAATCTTTCTATTTTCTACAATTTTTTTTATTACAATCAATGAATTACAATTAAAAATATTTAAACAATATAACAATATTATAAATTTATAATGTAAGTATGTAACAAAAGTACAAAACCAAGTAACAAAACTAACAATTAACAAATAACAAATAACAATTAACAAATAATAAACTAAGTTAATTAAGATATTTAAAATTTTAAATTAAAAATTAAAATATATATATATATATATATATTGAGGGGGACGCCGGCCCGCCATACATATATATATATATATATATATAGCAAACGGTCAAAATTTTCAAAATGGCTACAAATTACACTTTCCCCCCTCATCTCTTCTATTTTATATTTTTACGGACATTTCAAATTTTTCTATAAATACCCCCACCCATTCCAAATTTCCAATCCACAATTTCCATACACTTTCTCTCAATCTCTATTCTCTCATACTCTCATTCTCTCCATTCTCCAACTCTCCATTACTCTCCATTACTCTCTCTAATCTCTATTCTCTAATAGTCTAATATTATTCTCTAATCTCTCCACCAAAGCTCAAAGGTATATTTTTCCTTTAAATGTTATTAATTAATTTTATGTTTTAGTAAATTTATCATTTTATGAATTTAGGTCTAATAATTAATTTTAATATTTGTATATTTTAATTTATACTTAGTATATTTTGTTTAGTTAGTAAATTGATGATTTTATGTTTAGTAATTAATTTTAATATTGTCATGCTTATTACTTAGTAATTAGTATATTTATGATTTTATGCTTAGCCATATTAATGACTAATGAGTTAATATTTGTATTGTAGGAAATGGATCATAATCATCCTCAATTTTTGGACGGTATTAACATGGAGGAAAATTATTTTGACCTTTCCGGGCCGACGGAAACTGCAGCGGGACCTTCTGGTTCCAGCACAACATCGACATCATGTCCTCCCAAACCTAAAAAGTACATATCAAAAGTATGGGAGTGTTTTGACAAAGAAGAAATACCAAACCCAGACGGTAGGGTCACAACAAAATATCGCTGTAAGTTTTGTAAACGCTCATATGATGACTATCCAAAGTCGGGAACCGGTCATTTGAAAAGGCATATGGCCAAATGCATGGCTCAACAGGAAGAGCCAAAAACTATAACCCGGACATAACTACAACGGAACCGGGACGGCCAGACGGGCCAGTTACGACTCCGCGTATGCTAGAGATTGCACTCTTTTTCCCTTGCCAAATTTTTATCCCATTGGGTTTTTCTTGGTAAGGTTTTTAATGAGGCAATCATGTAAAAGTGAAAATCCGAAATAAATAAATCATTTTTTTCATGTATTTTTTATTTACTTTCATATTTTATTTTTATTTATTCTTTGAATTATTTTATTAAATAAAATAATAAATTTATCTTCTTTTTTTTTTTATTACACTAAAATAATAAATAAGAATATATTAATATAAGATAGATAAATTACAATTAAAATTACATAATCTAAAAAAAAATGGAGCCTACGTGCCAGCCCGGCATGGCCCGTGCCACCGGCACGTGCCGGGCTCTCTTTTTTATAAAACAAGCCGGCCCAGCCCGGCACACAAAAAAGGTGTGCCGAGCCCATTTTTAGAAACGGGCTTTTTCGGCCCGGCACAAATGGGCCATGCCAGCCCACTTTTACACCACTAGTTGGTAGAGTGTTGACAAAACGACTTGACAAAGTGCCAATGAAGCGGATTGACAAAGTGGCCAACGAGACTCTAGAGGTGATCCAAATAGAAATCGAATCCATATGTGATTTGAAAAAATGAATGAGACAATATAAGATTCAAACAATTATTAATTTGCCGAAGCCATTAGTAAACAAACAATCGATGCCGCCACAGAGGCTCAAATGATTTATCAACAGAAGGTTTGTCTTATTAGATCAAACTTGGCTCTACATGAGAGTGAAATTACGTTAATTGAATAATAATATCCTTTTAAGTAATTTAGTTTATCACTACAAGAAAATAATGCATTTCTTGGTAGTTAAAAACTGTCAAGAAAAGTTTTCTTGACAGTTTTTAAACTGTCAAGGATGCTACTATCAAGAATTCTCTTTACAGTTTATTCTTGACAGTTTTTAACTGTCAATGATCTTTGACAGTTAAATACTATCAAGAAATGCATCATTTTATTTTTATTTCTTTTATATTTATACACAATCGCCTCTGCCCGCCTCCGTTCCGGCCACCGCCCCCCACCCCCCCTGGACAGCGGCTGCCGCCCACATCCGGCGGCAGCCTACTTCTGATAATTGTCATTTTTATGATTCAAACTTAAGACCTCAAGTCAAAAGTTGTAAGTCTTTACCACTTGACTACAAGATTTGATGTGTTAATAATTGAATAATATTTATATATAACCTATATGAGTTGTCAGAAATTAAAAAAAAAAAAAAAACTTGTTAGATAAATTTAAATTTATTCAACTAATCAAAATTCTAATTTCTACGACAGACATATATTAAAAAATATTAATTGAAACTTTTAATGAAATTATATTTTTTAAAACATATATAGTCGAGTTATTGGTCTATACTCTATGGTCACGTTTGGTTACATGGTGGAATGGTAATTGGAATGGGAATGGGAATGAGAATGAGAATGGAAAACTGAGTTTTTTGTTTGGAACTTTAGAATTAGTCTCTGAATTAGTATTATTTTGTTTGGTTAACAACAGAATAGAATGGAGTTAACTGTATTTTAATCAAAATACCCCTAATTATAAAACATTCATAATATATAATATAAAATACATATATATTATATATAATAATATATATAATTTATAATATATATATATAATATATATAATTTATAATATATATTATATTATATTATACAATATATATAATAATATATTTATATAATATAAATATATAATATATATTATTTAATATAATAATATATAATATTTAATATTTAATATAATATATATAATAATATAATATATATAATATATATATATTATATATTATATATAATAATATAATATATAGTACATATATATAATATATATTTATATATCATTAATATAATATATAATAATAATATATTATTTTTGGAAAGGAGGGTATTTTTGGAATGAAGTTGGGGCATATGAGGGTATTTATGGAATATAAATTTTAGTTTGGAATGGAATAGATATTCCATTGGTTTTTGGATGGAATGCCCATTCCACCAAAATGGTGGAATCCCCATTCCAATGGAATCACCATTCCATTGCATTTTAACAATCCAAATGAATGGAATGGCTTTCTTTCCATTCCATTCCATCCCATCCAACCAAACATGGCCTATAGGAGACTCGTGACATCAATTGTAATAAGCATGATTTGGAATACAACTCTCACTACATGAGAGATATTTCTCAACATGCATCTTACAATTTAATGAATAAATGTAAGACTCAGATTACTAATTTATATGGGTAATTAAATTATTAACGTGTCTCTTAGTATGAAACAAGAGGGTGCAAAATAAATAAACAATTTTTTTTAAACTATGTTTTTGAATTTTTTAAAAGTAAATTATTTAAAAGTAAATTTATTAAATTTAAAATTTAACTTATCCAATATTAGTTTGCCCAAAAACCGATATCTTACTGTAAAATAAATCTATATCGGAATTTTGTTTGGTGTTGAAAATAGGAAGTAAAAGTTTAAAAAAATTATTAAAGATAAATAAAATTTTTTTTAAAAAAAAACTGTCAAGAAAAAATGCTTTTCTTGACAGTTCTCAAAAACGGTTAGGAACTTGCAATTCTTGACAGTTTTAGAGAACTGTCGAAGACAGTTTTTCTTGTAGTATATGAATATTTTAATAATAAATAATCTCATATTTTTTAAATAAAAATAAAAAATAAAAAAGGTGTGTATAGAAGGTTTTTGGGTGTGAATAGAGTTGCCCGTACAGAATATCACCTAAGAAAAAGAATCTTATAAGATGGCCATGTTTATAATCGGTAAAAAGAGGGCTCAAACTCAAGTACTCAACTCAATCAAAGCAGGCAATAAGCATGGAGTTGTCTTCATGGTTTCGACGCAGTCAATCAAAAAAGTCCAAAAAACAAGATCAGTCAAATCAACAAGAGCTTCTTGGAGTCACACAGGAGTTAATCGATCATCTAAAGTCTTTCACTTTAGACACCTTCAGGAATTTCCCTCTTCAAGGTAATAATAACTAGTAAACAATCTCAATTGTTATCAAATTTCCTCTCAAGACTGAATTCAAAATTGGATTTGAGCTGTGCAGATGATGAGGAAGCTAGCTATGACGTGGAAGCCGCCACAACTTCAGGGACTGTACGGAAGGATCTCTCCGACTGGCAGGAGCAACATGCTTTCCTCGTGCTTTCAAGGGTCAAGGTCTTGATCAAAAACCAAAATTGTTATTGTGTATCTATAGCTTGTATAAATTTATCATTCTTTTGGTTCCCAGGAACTTGCCCATCTTAGATTTAAGCTATGCCCTGGCTACTTGAAGGAGCATCAGTTTTGGAGGATATACTTCATGCTTGTCAAGAGCCATGTGGCGGAGTAAGTTTTTTACCAGTTTTCAATTATTTTTCTTGCAAAGATGCTATGGCTTGATGATGTAGGACAGGTTAATTTTTGTTTTCTTCATTTATTATACATTGGCAGACTTAATTTACTTGTTCTTGATATAACATTGTGTGTTGCAAAAAAACTGAGGAGAGTACTTGACTGATAATTTCCCCCAGGGTAATAGCACAAATTTACAAATGAGAATTGAAAAACATAGAATATGTCACATTTGTTACTTTCTCATAGATGCTATATGTGTTGTTTTAGAGTCATAGATTACCAATATTCTCATTGTTTGTATGCATGCTTGTTATGATAAATACATGATGGCTAGGCTGGTTCTGTTAGTGCTGCAAAGGTTTTAATCACAGTTGAAGTAGGCATTCAGTTTTAAGTTAATAGATGTTATTACAACTAACACTTTAAAGCGTAGGAAAAAAAGGCCTATGAGATTACAAGATGAGTGAAACAGAGAAACAAATGGTGAGAATATAGGAAAATTATTAGGATGCTTTCTAATGTATGTGTGGTGCTCTTGTATTTGGTTAGCTAAGCTGTTAGGAAAACCTGTGGAGCCCAAGGCAACCAATATTTATGGAAGAAAATTATCCTCTTGTTTCTTTTCTTAATTTACCTAAGGTATAGACGTATAGTGATATGGGAGTGTTGATCCTGCTAAAGAACTGATGGAAAAGAATGATTTAGAATGGATCCGAAATGAGATCAAAGTCATTTGACTTGGTGTTAAAGGGATACTACTAGAAATTGGTGGGTACATGTGCAAGTGTGTGTATCCTCTCTTTATAAAGCAATCAATGTAAAGTTTCGTATGGGGGATGCTTTGGATTGTAAACTAGCAATTTAAATAATAAGGTTATTATATGTGTTCTGCATTCAAGGCAGTATCTTAACATTTATAATTGACAAAACACACTTTCTTAGAATTTCTCTTGCCTCTCTCTCCACCAACGGTGACATGAACTAATCTAGCTACCAAACTCAAGATATGACTTCTTGCTTTTCTACCAGATATGAGCTACGTGCTATACGACTAGCTAAACTTAAAAGCATGGCTATGGAAAATCAAGAAACATCAGATACTGGTGCATATGAAGTTGAAATGGCAGAAACAAAGCAAACAGCAAGTTTAGCTCCATCAACTCCATAAAATCTCAGTTTGCATGATGGGAGTAGTTCAACCAGGTATTCATCTCTACTTTAATTATTTGGGCTCAACATGTTTTTAAAATCAGGAAAAAAAAAGCTGGCTTCATAATCATCAATCTTCTTTGGCATTTGATCTGAACTTACATTGTTTGGCTGGAACAGCTGAACCATCAGATCCGAATATTGAAGGAACCAAAAAATGTCTTTTGTGAAGGATGAGCTTGCAACACTGGATCTTGGAAATGTAAATTTCTCACGGATTAATCTTCAAGAAGCTACCAAGATCACTTTATATTTTTGATTCTTTAAAATTGTGAAGTAATTGCTTATATTGCAGATTTGATTAATGGCACTGATATTTCAGCATTTCCTTGTTCTTTTAACATTACAAATTTTAAATCCTAATTCTATAGCTGGTATTACAACCCCACCTTGCTTCAGAGCAATTTTGCTTTGCAGTATATTAATTTCTTTATATGAAGACGTGAAGGTATTCTTCTCTCTTTTTTATTCTCTTCTAAAATCAGAAATAAACATAACTAACTTTTGGTGAAATATTAGTTTTCTTAACACTGTGTTTGGTAAGAGGGAAAAATGGAGGGAGGGAGAGGGTTGGAGGGAGAGCCCTAATCCCTTGTTTGGTTGGAGGGAGGGAGAGGAGGAGAGGCGGTAGAGCAAATCCTCTTGGGCCCACCATTTTGGATCTGCCTAATGGAGAGTGATAGGGGGCAAAGACCAAAATGCCCTCCAATTTTATAATACCCTTCAAATTTTTTAAGAGTAATATAGTAATCTTACAAATTAAATACCAATATATTCATTCAACCTTTTTTTCAATATCAAACAACATGGAGGATATATATTATCCTCTCCATCCCTCCTACTCTCTCGCTCTCTTAATTCATCTATCCCTTATACTCTCCCTCCCTCCCACCCACCAAACATAGCTTAAAAGTGTTTGCTTTTATATATATATATATATATAAGGTTAGGCTAAATCAACTTAAAATGTTGACTTAAAAAAGTGACTTCAAAATCTCAACCACCCATTGGCTCTTAATCCAATGGTTGAGATTTGAATGCATTTATAACTCTTGGATCAAGAGCCAATGGGTGGTTGAGATTTTGAAGTCACTTTTTTAAGTCAACATTATAAGTTGATTTAGCCTAAACCACATATATATATATATATATATATATATATATATATATATATATAGGGATAGGGAGACACAATTTTTGATACAATATTTGAGACGATTTTGTAGCCATTAAATTTCAGAGATTTAGATGGCTAAGATTTAATAAATTTATTTCTTTTTTTCTTTGTCTCTCCTTTTATCATTAATCTATTTTATTTCTTCTCTCATGTCTTATAGATTTTCTTTTCAAAATCTAATATATTAATATTTTTTTTCTTTAACTATATATATATTATTTTCTACTTTATAATTGTATAAGGGTTTTTTATTTTATTTTTTTGCACTTAGAACTCGTTTGGTACATTGTATTGTATTATATTGGATTGTATTGGATTAAGCTAGATTGGATGGTATTGGATTAGACTGTATTAAGTTATACAATATTTGAATATGATTTTTGTCCTCAATATTTTATTAACTAATAAAATTGATATATTTTTAGAATAAAAAAACATATTATACAATATATATTTATTGTATTATAGTTTTAAGAACAATAATTAATATTGTAACAAATATCAATAATATTTACCAATAACTTTTAATATTTTATTTAACTTATATAGTTTTTAGATTTATACTATTAGAATAATATTTTATTTTTATTTTTATTTATTTAATTTACTTTTAATTTTAATTTTAAATTTAATGTTACAATAAAATTATATTATTTTGTATTATATTTAAAATTATTATTATTATTATTGTTATTATTATTATTTTAAACTTTGTTATCAATATTATTATTATTAAATGTATTATTATTATATATTATATATTATTATTAATATAATTATCATTATTTTTAAAATTTATTATTATTACTATTATAATTATTAAATTCTATTATCATTATTGTTAATATGGTTTGGATATATTTATTATTATTTCTCTCCCATTTGTATTAGCTAATACAACATCCATTGTATTAGAGTAATTAAAATGTATTAGCTAATACAATATAATGTATAGTATAAAACAAGTCAAACATTTTATTGTATTATTCTAATACATTTTAAACCCTTAATACAATGCAATACAACCTACCAAACATGCCAATAAAACTTAGGGGGGTTTGCAAATTTAGCCTATCCCAACATTCACTTTGAGGAAATAGCCCGTTGGGAAAAAAAGTGCATATCTAGCCTATCCTGATATTCACTCTCTAGGAAATAGCCTTTCTAGGACAATAATGCCCTCCATAATTAAACCGTGCAAAATGACTAAATTACCCTCTTATAATTTGTAAGGACGAAACTGCCCTTCTCTTCTTCTCCTTCAGTTCACTGAAAAAAACCAAAAGTTTCAAAAGTTTGGTCATCTTCTCCATCGTTCTCCTGTGGACCAGAATCCACTCCATAGTCCCATTTCAAATCCCATCGTCCTCACTGTCGACCGGAATCTACTGCTGTTCAAATCCCATCTCCGCTGGAATCTTGCTACCGACCGTAATCTCGACGGCGACCGGAATCGAGTCAGTGCCGACACCTCGCCCACACCTCCATCATTTGAGCTTCACTGTCAAGTTTGAAATCGAGCTTTTTTTAGTCAATGTAAGTCCCGTAATCACACTTAAGTTTCCAATGTCATTGAATCTGTCGGTCTTTTATTGTTGTTTAAGTTTGAGACGTTTTTTATAGAATGAGGGATTGATGGTTTTGGATTTCTTGCCCATGAATTTGGGTTTGTGTATGTAGTATTGTTGGGTTTAGTTAAGGTGTTTGATGAAATGCCACATCAAGCTTTTAAGAGGGGCAGTATTGTTGTAGTTAAGGTATATGTAGTATTGTTGGGTGCAAACACATCGTCCTCACTCTCACATGAATAATCGGAAGAAATGCACTCTGGTGAACAGCGTTGTATGGTTTGGTGGGGAAAGGTTTAGGGAATTTGTATTTGATTTTGTGAGGATTGATGCTGTATGTATATTTGTTTGTGTTGATCGCTGCTGAACCAAAACAGGTTTAGGATTTTGCTATTGTTGTTGGTTGATAGTGTATGTATATTTTTTTTTGTTGGTTGGTTGAACCAACACAGGTTCTGTTATTGATTCCTTTTGGTTTTGTTATTGTCTTGGCTGGTGTTATTGATTTTGAAAAACATAAGATGAGGTAAGCCCGGGAGGAATGTTGTAGTCCTGGGAACCATTCCTAGGCCTAAAAGAATTGTTCCTAGGCACTGACCTGAATGTCAACATCTTTACACGCTGAAATATAAACATCTTTACATGATGGATGCATGTTGTCATAGGCCTAGGATTCGGTACTTTAAGCCTAAAAATCGGTATTTTAAGCCTAGGAATAACTCCTAGACCCATGGTAAATTTAATTTCGAATTAAATAAATATTTTATAAATTCTTTGACAGTAATTGTTATACTTTTTTGACTGAATTTTTTCTTTTTTTAAGGTCTAAGGATACCATGTCTTGGGTGTTGGTTAAGTGCGGTGAGCATTGGAAGGGTAACGTGTTTACCCGTCCTATTTCGTTTTCAGTACGTCTAACAAAAAAATACAAGGGAGCGTACGATGAATTGGTGGAAACGATATACCAGCGAACATGGGTTTGTAGAGACCAAATTCAGTTCAAGCTAACTTCGCATGTGGAAACGGGGGTTGATAAAGTTTCATTGTCTGTTATGAGTGACGACGATGTAGAGTTTGTGATTATTAATAAGGAAAAAGGTTGGGCCACAATTGATGTTGAATTTGTCAACAAACATGAATTTCGACCTCCCCCAAATCCAATCCAATCCAATCCAATCAGAATGTACGGTCTCGCCTGTTAAACCCACCGATATTCCACGGTCTACGGGGGGGTACTCCAAACTATAAATCAGTTAGTGGCAGCAATAATCCGCTTGCATCCCAGGCTACACCCGGATTTATGTCAGCAGGTAATGACCAAGCAACGCCAGCATCTACTACCAAGCATGCAGTTCTGGATAGTTCTGAAAGCATAGATACTTTTGGAAGGTCTGATAGTTCTAAAACCAGTGATACAGAAGATGAGAGTGGCAGGGATGATGATGCTGGGCTAGCGGTAACAGTTCTTGTAACAGAAGAACGAGGGGTGAGTAGAACACCCAACAGTTCTTCACCGTCCCTAAACACACGGTGGACAATATCAGGTTCAGAGCTTTACTCAATACCAGCCGTTCGAGTATTGGATGTGTTTCAAAATCCAGGTGACCAAGGTCCATTATACAAAGGACAGATGTTCAAGGACAAGTCTACATTGAAGCAAGCTGTAGGGTCGTATGCATTTGCAAAGAGGTTTGAGCATAGGATTTCACGATCTTCTAATACACGATTCACTGCCGAATGCACACAGAGAAGTTGTGGATGGGTTCTTCGAGCATGGAAGTCGAATAGGGGGACTTATTGGCATGTTAAGACATTCGTTAATGAGCACACATGTGAGAGAAATGACAACTACAACGTTGAATTTAAATGTGTAAGTGCCGCCGTGATAGGGGATTTGTATGCAAGTAAATATCGCGATCCCGGGCGCATCATCCGTCCTAAAGATATAGTTTTTGAGATGAAGGAGCAGCATGGCATACACCTCTCGTACAACAAAGCCTACAGGTCGAAGGAGCACGCTTTGAGTCAGGTATTCGGCGACCCGTGGGAATCCTTTCAGAGGTTGCCGTCTTATTTTTATGTATTGGAACAAGCAAACCCCGGGACTGTGACAAAGATCAAGACCGACTCGAAAAACCGGTTGAAATATGGATTTATGGCAATTGGAGCCTCTATTGAGGGGTTCAATTCTGTTATTAGGCCGGTTATCTGCATCGATGCTACCCACTTGAAGGCTAGGACTAGGGGTGTTATGTTAGTTGCGGTGTGCAAAGACGGAAACGAGATGATATACCCTTTGGCATTTGGGTTTGCAAACTCTGAATGCATAAAGTCGTGGACTTAGTTTTTGAAGAAACTCCGTAAAGTGATCAAAAATCCGGACCGTGTGATGTTAGTTTCGGATCAGCACAATGGTATATTTAATGCAATGGAGACCATATTCCCAGATGCAACACATGGCGTTTGTGCATACCATTTGGCACAAAATCTTAAAAGATTTTGTAAGCAGAGGAATGAACTGATTTGGCTTTACTACAGTGCTATGTATGCATACCGTATCGAGGATTTTGACCGTGCAATGGGTGAGTTGAAAGAAACCTGCCCTAAGGTTTACAATGAGCTCCTGGGCGTTGGGGTAGAGAAGTTTTCACGTGTACATAGCCCTAAAAAGAGGTACTTTTTGATGACCACCAACATTGCTGAGTCAATGAATTCTTGTCTACTTGGGGCCCGAAAATTGCCTATCACAGCAATGGCAGAATGTATAAGAGATTTGTTGCAAAGGTGGTTCTACGATCGTCGGACAAATGCACTTGAAATGTCTACATACTTGACAGCGTTTGCAGACGAACACATCAAACAGAGGACAGAAACAGCGGATCGGTCTGCGATTCACCCCATTCACTACATGAAATTTAAGGTAGACGACAAATGGATTCCTAGAACAGTCGACCTTGACGAACATTCTTGCTCATGCCGTCAATGGGATTTAGATGAGTTGCCGTGTTCTCATGTAATGGCGGTTGCTAGGTATGCTTGCCGGTCTTTTAACTCTGTACATTTATCTGTTGTGGTTTATTTTACAAACTTGGGGTAATCTGGTTTGTTGGTGTGTTATGGCCTAGGTACAAAGGTATGTCAATCAATGCACTGGCTTCTGACCTATACACAACAGGATTTCTTAAACATGCTTATGAAATTGGTGTCAACCCTGTTCCGGATCCTGAGATTTGGGACATTCCCGATGCAATCCGGAACCGTATTGTATTGCCATGGAAGAAAAAGATTCTGCCATGAAGACCAAAGAAGTTGAGGATACCGTCAGCTGGGGAGAAAAGAAAGTTACATTCTTGTTCAAACAGTGGAAAAAAAGGACACAATAAAACAAGTTGCCCGGAACCATCATCTAGCACATGCAAACCACCCAAAAAACCTCGATCATGTAGCATTTGTAAGAAAGAGGGACACAACAGACTGACGTGCCCAGACAAGCCACCTGAACTTACCTTGCTTGACACGGACGAAGAGAATGCCGTTGGACCAACCTGCTGAACCTACCTTTATTGATTTATGGTGTACGTACATTTGTTTGTGTTAAACACTGCTGAACCAACCTTAATAGGTTTATGTATCATTTGTGAAACTTGAGATATGTATATCGGAGGAATAACAATACTTGAAATACACCATCACCAGACAATTGTCTGGTTTAATACAAACCAAAAAAGAAATGAGATGCATTCAGCGTGTAATCATTTGTTCTTATATTCTCTAACAATAACAATAGTAGCGTGTAATCATTTTGCAATTTCAGCTTGTAAACATGCAGTCACCGTGTAAAAATGTTTATATTTCAACGTGTAAATATTTCCATCGTGTGACCCAATCTAATTTGTTTCTAGGCCTATAAAATCTTTCCTAGGCTCAGGTGTTTTTCGTTGCCACGTCATCAGTATTGGGGCTGATACTAGGGCCAGGAAGTTTAAATTCACACTGTTGATCAAAAATCAACAGTGTAAAATATTTCACGATGCAAACAAACCATTCTTACACGATATATTTAATATGTCGTGTAAGGTTTATTACTTTTCATCGTGTAATCGTTTAGACTGTTGATTTTTTATTAACAGTGTGAATGATAACACGATGAAAAGTAATCAATATTACACGATATAATAAATGAATCGTGTAATAATGCTTACTTTTGATCGTGTAATCATTCACACTGTTGATCCAAAATCAACATTCTAAAAGATTACACGATGAAAAATAATCAATATTACACGATATAATAAATGAATCATGTAAGAATGCTTACTTTTGATCGTGTAATCATTCACACTGTTGATCCAAAATCGACATTCTAAAAGATTACACGATGAAAAGTAATCAATATTACACGATATAATAAATGAATCGTTTAAGAATGCTTTCTTTTGATCTTGTAATCATTCACACTGTTGATCCAAAATCAACATTCTAAAAGATTACACGATGAAAAGTAATAAACCTTACACGATATATTAAATATATCGTGTAATTGTGGTTACGTTTCATCGTGTAAGATATTTAAAGTGTACCATTTAGTGTGTAATGATCTTCATTCAAACACGTTTCAAGATATATCCAAAAAACATCAAAATTGTATTATCCATAAAAAAAAAATTACAATGCTACTCAATTTCCATAGAGTTGGCAAAGATATCCCTAGCAGTTTGTTTTCTAAAGGCCGGGATGTCCTGCTAGACAAAATCAAAGTTGGGTTCTTTCCCCATCATTACATACTCTATTCCCTTTAGCATGAAAGCACCACAATTGCTACCGTCCACTTGACATGGGAATTGATAGGGGGCCAATCTCACAGCCTTCATACAAGTTAGACCTTGTTTCTTGCGTTTACTATCGTGGTAGTAACCAGACTTTTTACAAATGAGTGGGAATAACCGACGTAGAGGCAATACCTGCTCTTGTCTATACTTTGGATTGTTCGGCAGTAGATGTGCGTTTGAGTCATAAATTGTAATATTCCAATTGTGGAGATGAACTACAGAAAATACCCAATGGCTGCCTCCCACGAAGCAAGGGACTATAACCTGTTACAAATAAAGTTGTTTCAGCATATTGAAGTGAGTATGTATTCACTTAAGTAAGTCAACTATCTTACGTCATCAACACTAGCCCATGCCGTCCCCCAGGCTGGTTTGTTACCGATAGCGTATTCTATTAAGTCTAATGGGACATTAAATTTTCCCGGGTAGAACACTTTCGTCAATGGTGCGTGGAAATCTGGTTGAAATTGACGCCAAATAAGTGTAAGTTCATTCTGCAACGAAGTAACAAAACGGGTCAGTGGGGGCTTTAAATATAGTAGAAAACTGTATTAAGTGGAATGAATCCTGCAATGAAGTCTACTTACAAAGAAAGCGCAATCAACTACAGCTACTTTGCGTTTAAATTGCTTTTTCTCCATTGGGTCATTTTTCCGCTTACAAAGCAGGTTTATGTACGCATCCACATGCTCAATGCCCAACCATTCCGTGGGATCTTCTAACTCTCTGAAAAATGATTGTGAAACAGAAGCTTCGATACCGATGTAACGACTGCATTAAAAAACATGTGAGTACGAGTAGTGGCATTGTACAAAATTTTAAATGACATGCTACACAAAGAACTTTTAAAAACACTTACAACAACAGGTTCGGATCATTCACAAAGGCGTTATATTTCCTGTTTACTTCCATCTCCTTCATTGGTCTGGAGGGATCTGTGTATGGACTTCTTAACCACTTTGACACCCATCGCTCCTTAGCAATTTCTGTAGGGTCACTTGGTGGAAGACCAGCTTTGGGATTCCCTCGATTGGAAGTGGATTCATCGGGCAGTCCAGATTCAGAGACATCGGGTTCGTGTTGAGTTCTTTTAGATGGTGGGGGGAGGGGTATGTACGTCATGTGAGGGTGGTAGAGGGGTATGTATGTCATCCGTCTCGGTGTAGGTGGGGGCTTTCTCGGTGTGGGCGGGGGATGCTGTGGCTGTCTCATTTTGGGTGGGGTCTGCTGGGGCTTCGGGGGGTCTCCTGGTGTGGGCGGGGATTGGGGGGGCTTTCTTGGTGTGGGTGAGGGATACAAGGGGTGTCTCGGTGTCTGTGGGGTCTGTCTTGGGGTCTACAGAGGCTGTCTAGGGCACTGTCTCGGGGTGAGTGAGGGCTGCGGGGGTTGTCTTGGGGTCTGTGGGGGCTTCTGGGGGTATCTTGGTGTGGGTGGGGTCTGCGGGGGATGTAGTGGGTGTCTCAGTTTGGGCGGGGGATGTGGGGGGTGACTCGGTTTGGGCGGGGGATCCGAGACATGTATTAGTGTGGGTGAGGGATACGAGGGGTGTCTCGGTGTGGGTGGATTCTATGGGGGCTGTCTCGGTGTGTGTGGGGTCTGCGGGGGCTGTGTTGGGGTCTGTGGGGGCTTCTGGGGGTGTCTTGTTATGGGTGGGGTCTGCGGGGGATGTAGTGGGTGTCTCGGTTTGGGCGGGGGACATGTCTTAGTGTGGGTGAGGTCTGCGGGGGCTGTCTTGGGGTCTGTGGTGGCTTCTGGGGGTGTCTTAGTGTGGGTGGGGTCTGCGTGGGCTGTCTCAGTGTGGGTCAGGGATACGAGGGGTGTCTCGGTGTGTGTGGGGTCTGCGGTGGCTGTCTTGGGGTCTGTGGTGGCTTCTAGGGGTGTCTTAGTGTGGGTGGGGTGTGCGGGGGCTGTCTCAGTATGGGTCAGGGATACGAGGGGTGTCTCGGTGTGTGTGGGGTCTGCGGTGGCTGTCTTGGGGTCTGTGGGGGCTTCTGGGGGTGTCTTAGTGTGGGTGGGGTCTGCGGGGGCTGTCTCAGTGTGGGGGTGTTTCGGTGTGTGTGGGGTCTACGGTGGCTGTTTTGGGGTCTGTGGTGGCTTCTGGGGGTGTCTTAGTGTGGGTGGGGTCTACGGGGGCTGTCTCAGTGTGGGTTAGGGATACGAGGGGTGTCTCGGTGTGTGTGGGGTCTGCGGTGGCTGTCTTGGGGTCTGTGGGGGCTTCTGGGGGTGTCTTAGTGTGGGTGGGGTCTGCGGGGGCTGTCTCTGTGTGGGTGGATCCCTCAGTGTGGGCTGCATCCAAACCTTGAGTGGCTGCCTCGAAAGGACCTGAAGGTGAATATGGGTTTGATACCTGTTCTGCATGATTCTCTCCACGTGAACGTCCCTGTGAAAAGCAAAATGTTTATTCAAAATGAGTTGATAATATAACCAAATTTATAATACTACAAAATGATGTAGTGGAGTTATACATACCGGAATACCTACAAGAGCAAACAATTCGGTCCGAAGAGTTTCAAACTCGGACCGCATCGCGCTTTGGACCTCCTCACGTACGATGATGCGCATTTGGTCAAGTAGTTGATTTGGAATTGCAGTAGAGGTCGATCCCTAAACAATATTAATTGTCATGAAAATGATCGTTATTTAAAGAGAATAACATAATGAAAATAATCACCTCTGATCTCTTTGATTGCTGTCTACGATCAACTGGTGGAGGTGGAGGTGGAGGTTGAGGTTGACGCTGACGAGTAGGAGATGAAGTCCTGTGGTTATCGTCAGATGACAGCAATCCGGTCTGTGTCCCTCCCGAGGATGGATGAAGGAGAGGCGAGTGTGTCTCGTCAAGAGGTGGGGGTGACAGATCATGTCTGTCACGGACATGCCGAGTGGTGCGCATACGTGGTGATGCATTAAAAAAGTTCCGTCGTCTTTTAATTGGATCATCAGGACCATGGTACTACTTTTGTTTATTCTTATGGAGTTGTTTCGATGACGGCTCCACTCTGTCCTCTTTGCCGACGAAACCCTTCAACGGTACAAACTGAGGTCCTTTGGATATGTCATCGTCAATGCCCCTCCAATAGTCCTCTTTTTCCTCCTTTCGAGTAGGCCAGAGCTCGGCTAATCCAGTGAGCTGTAAAATATTACCCTTTGAAGTAGTAACAAAATAGCATATAAATTCAAAACAATCTACCAATTCTACATTTACCGTTCCGTCAGCCTCTTTCTCCAACCATGTTTGAGACATAGTTGATCCCCGTTTGATAAATTCCCAATTTTTAAAACGGGGGCATCCGTGATTAGCGAACCTGTTGCCCAATTTTCTCCGCATCGAAGGGATGGCCTCCATTGCCCAGAACTACCAAGGAAAAAAACCAGTTTATTAGATGAATAAGATGATATTTTAAAAAACTATAAGAATAGTGAGACATATTGTCAACTTTGCACGATACCTGAACTCCCCAAACAAAACCGTATAGGTTGTATCTTCTTGTAGGACCCAACGGCTCCGGAACCTTAAAACCAGTTCGGATGTAGTGCAATGTCATCTTGAATACGTAATGACCCCATGGGAACGAATTGAATGCCTCTATGTCCTCAACCAACGTCATTAGCCAGTACGTAACTTGTCTCCTGTAATCCTGGCCGAAGAGAATGTTGTTCGCAAACAACACAAGTGCCATCTTCAAAGCATCACCCTCTCTCTTAAAACTCCGTCTTAAGAACCTGGACAGCACATCTTCCAATAATAAACCTCCCTGTCCACCAAAATATCGGATGTGGATCCCATCCGGCACTGGTACGTAATCTCTCAAAAAGATATCCGGCAAAACACCAAACCTCAATCCACTGCACAAACAAAACTCTCTCTTTCCTAGTCTAACCTTGTTCTTACCCAAAGCAAACCACATCTCATCCTCACTGGCACCTGGGAACCGAATTTGGCGGAGCAATAGGTTATGTATGTACTGCGCTTGAAATAAAGCCTGCATGTGTCCTGGTAGATCCAAGTAATGCCCGAAACATCCTCTCTTGAAACGTGCCAACTCACATTCTTTTTCCAACACCCTCCTGATGTCAGCGATAAATTTTAGTTTGCAATGCACTGTTATGGTTATGTCATACGCCCACGTATTCCTCGGGTATACCAAATACTGATCTAGGTCTTCGTTCTCTGATGCATGTTCAATCTGTACTACGTTTTCAGTCTGTTGTATATGCTCGTCGTTCTGTGTTACGTAGCTCACCACTGCTAGGTTGTCAGTCTCTGCTACGTTCACATTCTGTGGTTGGTTCTCAGCTTCTGGTACGTTCACATTCTCTGTTACGTTTTGGTTCTGTTCAAGGTCTTCATTCTCTGCCATTGCCTGGTTCGTTCTCACTCTTTTGTATGTTCTCATTATCTGCTTACAAACTGAAAATATTTCCAGGATTATTACAAACTTCGTTACACGATGACACACATACAAAGTAAATAAAAATGAAACCATTAATCTTTACACGCTGTAGTATAAAATTCTTTACAAGATGAGCTATACAAATTTTTAACCGCTCAATTGCAACGTCATTTTAGCGTGTAACCAATCTGGATAATTTCCAACATAACATCAAACCCAGATTCCTTACACGCTGTATAAACAACGTAGGTACACGATGATTTAAAAGGGTTTACACGCTATGTCTAAAGTAATTTTATCGTGTAACCATTGTCGATAATACAAAGTTCAATAAATGAAATCCAGATTCCTTACACGCTGTATAACAAACTTCTTTACACGATAATTTGTACAAGGGTTTACACGCTCAAATGTAAAAAAGCGTGTAACCATTCGGGGTAATACAAATTCAATAAATCAAAGGGAATCCAGATTCCTTACACGTTGTATAACAAACTTCTTTACACGATAATTTGTACAAGGGTTTACACGCTCAAATGTAAAGTAGCGTGTAACCATTCTGGGTAATACAAATTTAATAAATCAAAGGGAATCCAGTTTCCTTACACGCTGTATAAAAAACATAGTTACACGATGATATAAAAAGGTTTACACGCTAATTCTAATGTAATTTTAACGTGTAAGCATTCTGGGTAATTTACAAGTTTTTCATTCGAACCCAGAATCCTTACACGCAGAATAACAATCCTCTTTACATGAATACTTGTACTAGGGTTTACACGCTCAATCTTAAATTCATTTTATCGTGTAACCATTCTGGGTAATTTGAATGTCTAAATAAGAAATCAATCATAAAAAACACAGTATTGTTCACAACAAATAAATTAAATATGACCCAAAGTTCAACAATCTGTAATCCAAAGTTGGTACCTACAGTTTGTTGATGAACAGTTCTTCGGCCAATTTGTTGATGAACAGTTCGTCCGCGATGAAAACCACTTTCTGAAAACCACTTTCCCACTCAACAATACAACTTCCTGAAAACCTCTTTCTCAGACGTCCTTTTCGAGGTTTAAAGGCCAAAAACGTTTTTAATTTCATTTGAGTTTTATGTATTTTATTGTTTTCAAATTTCAAAATTACCCAAATAGCCGTAAATAAGTGCCACGTTGGAATTGCAGTAAGGGTATACTAGTCCAAGAAACTTTCTCTTAGATAAAAAAGGGGTTAATTGCACTAACTTACATTGACGTTTATCTATATCACAACTATATTGTACTTTTCCTTTAATTAACAAGAACATACCCTTTCATCGTTTTGACCGGGGTTAGATTTAACGGAGACCTTTACTGTGGCAATGGCATGAATGCCTTTTTCCATTAAAAGAAAATATATAAGTTATTTATTATAAAACTAAGAAATATTAAAAATCTTCATTACCCATCACATCATCATCAAACATCTTCATTTTCATCGTTATCACCAATCCATCATCTTAGACAATCAAACTCAACCCTTTCATCAATTTTCGTCTTCAGTCCAATTCCAGAAAGAAAAAAAAAAACATAAATCATTTATATATATAAAAAATTCATAAAGCATATCCACTCCATATTCAATCAAATTCCAGAAATCTCCATCTTTTAAAATAGGCAATAGATTCCTTCCAAAAAAAACAAGGCAATCAAATTCAACCTCCCCTCTCCCTTTTCTGCAAATACACATCACTCCCCATCTCCACAACACTCTGCCTTCAATGCCCACGGATATCTCCATCCCACAACACAAAACCAAAAATAAAACCAATTTTGTTTTTCTGTTAGAAAGAATCTTTTAATTTTTTATAAAAAAGAAAACACAGATGAAGTGAGCACTTCGGCCATCTGATATAGATTCAATCAGAAAAATAAAATAAAATTAAAACTGTTAAAAAACAGATGGAGCCTCCATCAAACGCCAGTGGGCTCCGTCGAAGATGTAGCGGTGCTCCATCTGAGATGGAACCGAGCTCCATCCGCTCCATCTCAGACGAAGTTGCGCACCATCACCGGCAGATGAAGCGGCCTCCATTTGACGCCGGCAAGCCTCCCCGCTTAACAACAGAGGGATACCACAACTACCACCACCAAATCCCTCGTCGTTTTTGTTTCTTACGCCGGTGACAAGCTCCATCGGTCTCCTCCCTCACCCAAATCAGAAGCCATTTTTTTTTTGGAGAGTGCACCATCAGATGTGGGGCACTGAGTCTTTTTCACTAAATAATAAAATATTTACTGAGGGCATTTTAGTCTTTTTAAAGTCAACTGTTCAATGTAACGTTTGACAGTTAATAGCAAGGGTTGTTTGTGTGATTAAAGCCATTTGTTGAATATATTGCTACAAAGGCAAAACACATGGTATGTTTGTGCAATTAACCCTAAAAAAAGTTAACTTATTGAGATGTGACAGTTGCACAAATACCCATTAGTAAAGGTGACTTTTCACTTTTCCCTGTTAGGTATGTTTATCTCGTTCCACTTGTACTTAGGCCTAGGAGATTTGTTCCCTGGCCCGTAAATAAGTCGTTGCTTTTCATTTTCAGAAAGAGCTGAACAATAAACTGGTGGCTTTCCCTAGTGTACCGACCGTTCAGTTTACAATAACAAAATAATAAATGTTCATTTAAGATAAGTTTAATGGTTCAATTAAGATTTAAGGCACAATGGTTCATTTAAAATGTCAAGGTATTGGAAAGGTTACAATGGTTCATTCTTCAATGAAATTAATGTAAGAGGTGACTCTTCAGTTTTCACTGATATGGGTCATATTCTTCCACTATAAATATGTCAATTGCTGAGTTATATTTTAGTCAGAAATGTCTTGAAGCTTACAAGTGGAAATGGAAGCAAACGGCAGATCTTACCAACACAGGATGAATGCCATTTCAGAAGTGATGCGTGAAAGGATTGCAAAGGCTGAGGAGACCATCACCATGGAGCGTGAAAATGCAAAACGGCTACGTGATGATTATACTCTTCTGATGGGGAAATATCATAATCTGGAAGCTGAAATCATCAACTTAAACGTTGAGATTGAAGCAAGGGACAACGAACTCAATGGCCTCTACCAACTTGTTGAAAAAATGCAGAAGAAGTTGATGGACTTCAACATTCCACCATCACCCTGAATTCAATGTTTTTTTTAATGTTTTTTCCCATGCTGTACCCCCCGTCTATATAAATGGAAGTTATTGGTTCGTTTTCACATGTTTTACAAATTTCACATACCGTCATTATATCCCTTCATTACTCATACCAGTATAACAGAACAAATAAAATGGTCCTTCATTACTCATACAAGCAGCACAGAACAAATAAAATGCTCATTCATTACTCATACTAGCAAAACAGAACAGAACAAACAAGATCTTTCAAACAATCTTGCATACTAAAACTCCCAAAATAAACACGAATACAAATAAAAAATATGATATTATATAATATATAATATATAAATATAATATATATATAATATATAATATATAAATATAATATATATATTATATAATATATTATATAAAAAATATAATAATATATATTAAATATATATAATATTATATTCTACATTATTATGATATATAGTAATATATATATATATATATATAATGGGGTAGGATCCATGGCCACATCTTTTTACACAATTTTTGACACAATTTCTTGGCCATTGGATATTGCTTATTTCAATGGAAGAGATTTATTCTATATAATATATTTAATATTATATTCTATATTATTATGATATATATTATATATATAATATTATGATATATATTATTATAATATATATATATATATATATTATAGGAATTCTTCTTAGGCCTTACAGATCTTACCCGTTGATTAAATTATGAGGGCCCCGTAAAAATCTCAACGATCGGCACCGTCCTACGATGAAGGGGTATCAATGGAAGTATGTACGTGGAGTTTCAAGATAATCAAACAGTCGAACAAGTACGTCCATACCCATTAAACTAGATATACCACATACCAAACAACCCTTCCAAATATTAACCCCTAAGTGCCTAAGAGTTTTTTCACAACCTTATAAGTTGTTCTAGTTGCTTGAATTGATCTCCCGTAATAGATTTACACTTTCGAAATCGAGTCTGATGGGTGCACACCGCCTTTTTAAAACATTCCGACCAATCGGAATAAATAAATTAAATATTAAAAAAATTTATTTAAATCGAAATTCAATCCACAATGGGCCTAGGAGTTGTTCTTAGGCTTACAGTACCTATTCCAAGGCCTTTAATATCCTAGGCTTAGTTCCTTCTTATCATCACAAATACTGATGACGTGGCGAAGGAAAAACATGGTTACATGCTGAAAAGTAATCATCGTTACACGCTAATATTAATGCATCGTGTACGGATGATTACTTTACATCGTGTAATCGTTGACATAGTTTCATCTGGATATTTGAACATGCAAATGGTCCATGATTACACGCTGAAAAGTAATCATGTTTACACGCTAATATTAATGTATCATGTAAAGATGATTACTTTACATCTTGTAATCTTTGACATATTTTCATCTGGATATTTGAACATGCAAATGGTCCATGATTACACGCTGAAAAGTAATCATGTTTACACGCTAATATTAATGTATCGTGTAAGGATGATTACTTTACATCTTGTAATCTTTGACATATTTTCATCTGGATATTTGAACATGCAAATGGTCCATGATTACACGCTGAAAAGTAATCATGTTTACACGCTAATATTAATGTATCGTGTAAGGATGATTACTTTACATCTTGTAATCTTTGACATATTTTCATCTGGATATTTGAACATGCAAATGGTCCATGATTACACGCGGAAAAGTAATCATGTTTACACGCTAATATTAATGTATCGTGTAAGGATGATTACTTTACATCTTGTAATCTTTGACATAGTTTCATCTGGATATTTGAACATTCAACTGGTCCATGATTACACGCTGAAAAGTAATCATGTTTACACGCTAATGTTAATGTATCGTGTAAGAATGATTACTTTACATCGTTCAATCTTTGACATAATTTCATCTGGATATGGTTTAACATGCAACTGGTCAATGATTACACGCTGAACAGTATATAGTATTACAGATGACCCATTGAAATAATCGAAGGACACTTAGAAATAAAACAAAGGACTTTTAAACTTTCTAGGTACATTGACACAGGACTTTAATCTCCCAAGATTCATAAATAAAGTTCAACTTTCCACGGTTCATCACTCTTGGAATATGCAAAGTTGATTTATCTTTCCAACAAGTGAAAATATATTGTTTTTTAAGTGAGGGTGGGACCGTCCAAGAGATTCTTATATACACTGGGCTGTGGTGGTGGTTGTAGCCAAAGTGGTTTTTTTCAGAAATGAAAAAGTTCATGCTCTGAACTTTTTCCTTTTTTTTTTCTTTTCTTTTAATAGATCTATTTTCATGTACTTGGTAGGTCTCTTTGATAGTTTCAAATTTCCAGACTTCAAATTCTACTACTAAGCATTCTCATTCTTCCGTTGTCAAACACAGACAAGGCAGGAAATTCTAAGGAATTACTTGATAGATTTGGCAATACAAAATCTGGTGTTGGACATGTTGAATTTGTGCTTGTTAACACAAATTCCAACAAGTCTCGTTGCACACGATCTAAATAAGAAAAAAATTATCCACTTCCTTCGTCATGGTATCAGGGTTAGATGGATCGATTCTATTCAGAATTGTCACAAACTCATTCTGAAAATACAATCATCTGAGTTCATTCATCGGCAAACTTCAATCACTGTCCAAGCTTATGTTCTCCCGAGTTTATCATCTTCGCGTTACACTCGTAGTGTTAGTGTTGGAATGTGTGATGTTTTGTGTATTTATGTGTAAGAGGATTATGTCTGTGTATGAAAGCTGAGCAGTCCTAGTTGCTTCTCCCGCTCCTCTAATTCTTTTTCTTTAGCTTCCAGACGAGACAAAACCTTGTCAATCTCTAAAAATATCACAGCACATTTTTGCTTTTCCTTCCCTCAGTTCCCTCATGATATCAGTTTGTGAATATCAAACAGAGATAGGAAACCAAACACACAAATACAGAAATCATAGCTTCAATGCTTTGATATCTGCCTCATCACCTATAAATTTTCTCTTCATTGCAGCAATGAATGGTTTCCTGTCAACTGGACACCAACATCACTACAATTGGTCATGGGATGAGGTATGTTTCAACATTATTATGTAGAATTTCCTGCCTTGTCTATGAAGATTTTAAAAGGATAAAATATATTGTTCAAATGTAATTTGCAATCTTGTAAATGTGAGATTGGTTGCAGGAGAGAAATCTCTGGCCAACTAATGTCTGACGGTGTTAATAATTTCCTTTTTTATATGTGGGAACAGGAGAGAAATCTCTAGCCAACTAACGAAGAACTCATCGGCAGTAGTCGACTTGACCCTGATTGTTCTGTCCAATTAAACGGAAGTTGTTGATACGTCTTCGGTGGAGAGGTTTAAGAGTCGGGGTGATGCTCTCTCGTGGCATTAGTGTTGTTTGCGACCAGTATCCTTACTAAATATGTACAAATTTTTTAAAGGTTACTGGATTAGAAGAGCTTCACGCCTGCACCCCACCAGACATGAGGCGGAACAAGATTATTAGGCGGACATTGACGTTGATCTATCCAAATGTCCCCAGTTTGTTCCCAGTCCGAACGGTGTGCCCGACTACCATCTCCACCTACCGAAACAGATACACATGCGGGGTCACACCTACTGGATTTCCAAGAGCAATTCCCATTTGATGTTGGTTACTGTGATGGAAGTTCCTTCCATGTTAGAAATATGAATTTATTTGTAAAAAAAAAAATATATATATTATGAAATGTAAATATACATAAAATGTATTAAACCTACTTTAATATAAAGAATGAAACGTGATTCATGTGAATCGCTGTATCAGCCACGCTACAATTTCAAAGACTACATTTAATGTAGCGTGTAAGCATAGTTACTTTTCATCGTGTAATTGCAATATTAATGCTTGAACATGTAATTTGGTCAATGGCTACACGATTTAAAGTAACCATGATTACACGATACATTTAATACATCGTGTACTCATGATAACAAATTGGCGTGTATTCATTCAGACTGTGACCATGTTACGTATAATCAGAGTGTTCCCAGTTATCATGTAAATATAAAACTGTAAAATAGCTATGCCTGATAAACGACCATTTTAATGATTCAACATGCAAATTGGTCAATGGTTACACGATTTAAAGTAACCATGATTACACGATACATTTAATATATCGTGTACTTATGGTAACAAATTGGCGTGTATGCCCATTTTAATGATTCAACATGCAAATTGGTCAATGGTTACACGATTTAAAGTAACCATGATTACACGATACATTTAATATATCGTGTACTTATGGTAACAAATGGGCGTGTATTCCCATTTTAATGATTCAACATGCAATTTGGTCAATGGTTACACGATTTAAAGTAACCATGATTACACGATACATTTAATATATCGTGTACTCATGATAACAAATTGGCGTGTATTCATTCAGACTTTGACCATGTTGCGTATAATCAGAGTGTTCCCAGTTATCATGTAAAAACTAAGCGTTATTACACGCTACATATGAAGAATAGTGTAATGATGATATGTTTGCAGCGTGTAAACCATTCACACCGTTGCTTGTTGAAGGATAACACATGCAACAGAGTCAAAGATTATACAATGGCTCGTTCTACTGTTGGCAGGTATTGCCAGTCTGGATGTAGATTCTGCAGAGATTCGCCTGGGAAACTTTTTTCTTTGGATAGGTGTTTCACTGTTTGATCGAGGGGACAAGAGGGAGCAAGTCTGGATATGGAGAAAATCTTGGCTGGGACGGTCCCATACACGTGGCCATGGGACCGTCCAATGAGATTTTCTCCTGGATATGATGTAGATTCTACAGAGATTCGCAAGGATTTTTATTTGGATAAGTGAAAGGTTGTTTGACTTGTTTCATTGATGGGACATCATTACAAGTGATATATTTAAAATTATTTTTTAAAGGGAGAGGGTCGGACTTATTGATTGTTGCAGATAATTCGGTGGCCGTCTACAGCCACTCAATAAATGTTTTTAATTTTTTTTCCTGTGTTGTTTTCACTCGAGGTTAAATCAACTTTGCATATTCCAAGATTCATGAACCTTGGAAATTTGAACTTTATTTATGAATCTTGGGAGATTAAAGTACTGTGTCAATGTACATAGAAAGTTTAAAAGTCCTTTGTTTAATTTCTAATTACCACTTATTGGTCGATGATTACACGATGAAAAGTAACCATGGTTACACGATATATCACTTTTTATCGTGTAAGAATGCTTACTTTTAATCGTGTAATATTTGATACTGTTGTTTTGGATCAACAGTGTCAAAGATAACACGATGCAAAGTAAGCATTATTACACGATTCATTTATTATATCGTTTAAGGTTTATTACTTTTCATCGTGTAATCGTTGACACTGTTGATCCAAAATCAACATTGTGAAATATTACACGATTAAAAGTAAGCATCCTTACACGATGAAAAGTAATCATGGTTAATTTCATCGTGTAACCTTTGACACTGTTGATTTTGGATCAACGAACATGCAACACGATATGATTACACGTTGGGTCGTGCAACTATTGCCAAATATTGCCAGTCTGGATCTAGATTGTACAGAGATACGCATGTGAAAGTTTTTTCATTTTCGATACGTGTTTCACTGTTTGATTGATGGGACAACAGGGAGCAAGTTTGGATGAAGTGAAAATATATGCTCAAAATATATTGTTTCTGACTTTATGGTGCTTGTTGTAGCCTGTAGGCAAAGCAGTTGTTCTCTGAGAAATATATTTTTTATTTATTTATTATAATCTATTTTCTTGTACTTGTTAGTTCTCTTTGAATATCAAATATCCAGACTTCAAATTCGACTAAGCATTCTCAGGCTCCATCCGACGGCGTCTTGATAATGATCATCGTGTAATTGCATTATTAATGATTCAACATGCAACTGGTCTATGATTACACGCTGAAAAGTAATCATGTTTACACGCTACAATTAATGTATCGTGTAAAGATGATAACTTTCCATCGTGTATTCTTTTTCATTGTATCTGAATACAATTTTCAGCGTGTAATTATTGACATTGTTGCATGTTGAATCAAGTTTTCATCGCGTAATGAATGAAAATGCAACAGTATGAATGATTACACGATCAGAGCTAACCATGCTTAGACGATACATTTAATGTAAGCATGGTTACTTTTCATCGTGTAATTGCATTATGAATGATTGAACAGTCATGTGGTCAATGATTACACGATACACTGAGTGTATCGTGTAACCATGTTTAGAAAATGGCGTGTATTCATTCAAAATGTGACCATTTTACGTGCGATCAGAGTGTTCCCAGTTATCATGTAAATATATACCTGTTAGCTATGCTTGATAAACGAAAACATCATATACCAAATTTACATCAATATGTAAAGTGGAAATTACGTTTCTGATAATAGCACTTTTGGAAATTACAATGTCTAGAAACCACAGAGAACAAAATTTACAACACTTATGGAATGATAGTAGGAATAGAGTGCTATGTGCTACTTGTCTGACCTTGTGGGCAATTGGGCATTCACATTGTTGCTTGTTGAATGATTGAACATGCAACAGTATGAATGGTTACACGATGGAAACTAATCATTATTACATGCTACATACGAAGGATCGTGTAATGATGCTTAGTTTTTTAGCGTGTAACCATTCACATTTTAGTCTTTTTGAATGAATGAACATGCAACAGAGTCAAAGATATTATACAATGGCTCGTTCTACTATTGGCAGATATTGCCAGTCTAGATGTAGATTGTGCAGAGATTCGCATGGGAAACTATTTTTTTTTTATAAGTGTGTCACTGTTTGATTGAGGGGACATGAGGGACGAAGACTGGATATGATGTAGATTCTACAGAGATTCGCATGTGGAACTTTTTTATTTAGATAAGTGAAAGGCGGTTTCATTGATGGGACACGATTAGAAGTGATATATTAAAAAAAATTTCTTCAAAATTATTTTCTTCGGTGCCGGTTGTTTTTTTTTTTCCTGTATTGTTTTCACTTGTTGGAAAGTTAAATCAACTTTCCATATACCAAGATTCATGAACCGTGGTGGGAAGTTGAACTTTATTTATGAATCTTGGGATATTAAAGTACTGTGTCAAAGTACCTAGAAAGTTTAAAAGTCATTTGTTTTATTTCTAAGTGTCCTTTGATTATTTCAATGTGTCAAAAAGATGTAAAGCAATATATATAGATAGCAAGCAAACAACATATCCTATTATCCTTGTATCGTGTGTAATTTTCAAGGCATGAAGTTGAATGACAAAAAAGAATGAGCCTTTAAAATACAAATATTTTCTTCTCTGTTTTGTTCTTAGTTATGTAACAAAATATCGATATCAATCCAACTCTTCAGTTTTGTGATATTGTTAACAGTTTCCCTTTTTTCGGTGGTTACCAGGAGAGAAATCTATGGTTTATAACGAAGAACTCATCCGCACTTGACCCTGATTGTTCTGTCCAATTATACTAAGGTGGTGGCCGTGACGCCGTAGATGTCATTATGGGAGAGATCAGCTTTTCCCATGGAAGCACTAAGAAGATGATTATATGGCTGGAAATATAAACAAACACTCTCACTCAACCATGGAATCATATTTTTATCAATATATTGGTCAACCAGAGTGAGAGTTGAGGGCACAAACAGCCTTCAAACATAGTTCATCATCCTCTCCAAGTGCAAGAATGACGTCTAATTCATACTCCCAATTTTTATCAACTTGCTGCCATTCATAATCTTGCCATGCTGAATTGCCATCATCTTGTTTATATTCTATAAAACTAATAGGTTTACATACGGAAATGTATAGATTTTACGTACTTTGATGTAATGGAAGCACTGAGAAGATGATATTATATCCCTACTGTTGGTATATACATGAAAAGTTTTTGGATTGAATCATTCCTTCCATGTAGAAATATTGATTACTTATGACCTACTTTGCTTTGCTTCCAAAAGTTTTGGATTACTTTGCTATTATGTCATCAGTATTGGGTCTGATAAAAACGGAACTAAGCCCAGGAAGTTGTAATTCACACTGTTGATCAAAAATCAACAGTGTCAAAGATTTCACGATGCAAACAAAGCATACTTACACGATATATTTAATATATTTGTAAGCTTTATTGGTTTTCATCGTGTAATCATTCACACTGTTGAATTGTGATCAACAGTGTGAATGATAACACGATGAAAAGTAATCAATATTACACGCTATTATTAATGTATCGTGTAATCATGTTTTCAAAGTGACATGAAATCATTCATGCTCTGACCATTTTACTTGTAATCATGGTTACTTTTCATCGTGTAGTTGCCTATATATGTTTCAAGTGTGCCTCTCATTGTGTGAATTGTGTTATTCACCAACCGTTCTGGGTAATACAAAGTTCAATAAATCAAATCCAGAATCCTTACACGCTGTATAACAATATTCTGTACACGAAGATTTGTACAAGGGTGTACACGCTCAAATGTAAAGTAGCGTGTAACCATTCTGGGTAATTTACAAGTTCCGTAATCGAACCCAGAATCCTTACACGCTGAATAACAATCTTCTTTACATGAATACTTGTAATAGGTTTTACACGCTCAATCTTAAACTCATTTTAGCGTGTGAACATTCTGGGTAATTTAAATGTCAAAATAAGAAATCAATCATCAACAACACAGCATTGTTCACAACAAATAAATTAAATAAAAAGGTGACATTCTTGTAAACCCATCTTCAAAAGGTGCCATTAGTTTTTTGTCCTCGGACATTGAACCTTTAACTGGTCAATGATTACACGCTGAAAAGTAATCATGGTTACACGCTACAGTTAATGTATCGTGTAAGGAAGATTATTTTCCATCGTGTATTCGTTGTCATAGTTTCATCCCTGACCCCAGTTTTCAGCGTGTAATTATAGACATTGTTGCATGTTGAATCAAATTAACAATGAGTTTATATATATATATGTATATATATGCATCTAATGTGAATGAGTCTCTCATTACAGTCAAGATCATTTTCAATATTGATTTTCAGAGTTATTGGATAAATAGGATCAAGTAACAAAAATGGTGACCGAAACCATTGTTGATGACTACAAGTCGACTAAGCCTGGGAAGAAATCTCCTAGGCCTAGAAGAGTGTTTCCCAGGCCTAAAATTTTTTTTCACATAACAAAATACATCATAAACATTCCCATTTGAAGTGCACATAACATTCTAAGCCTAAATACATGATTCCCAAGATGTACAAGTCTATGGGGAATTACGGATTTGACCATTGGTGAAAATGTCAATTGCAATGGCCTTACGAATGTTTTTGATATTCTTTTGTCCAAAAATTGATTTCCATGGAGTTGGTACTCCAGCCATAATCAACTCAGCATAACAACTGTTTCTGATAAATGATGGGATATGTCAAACACAAGTATATTAAGGAAAGTAAATAAAGTAAATAAAAGTTTATAAATATGTCAAACATACCCATCATCTTGTTATGGAATGAGATCACTGTGCAAGCTTTCAGCTGTGAACGGGGTGGCATGAGGATCGATCTTTGTTCGTTCGTAGTAACCGGCATGCTTCAACACAGATGGCAATAGGTAAAGCAGGCCACGAATGTCCTTTAGCCGATTACTAAGTCCGCTCTTCCGTTCATTCAATGAGTCAAATAATTTAACTTTTCCTTCCTTGAGAAGTACATGGCATAACACCCAATGCCCGTGAATGTGGCACGGAATGAGCACCTGTATATACAATAGATAAAATTTATTTAAGGAAATAGATAATGACAACGCAACGTCATTTCCAACAACTTACTGAATCCAGTTGCCACCAAGGTTGAGGGTATAGAAGTTCATGGCCTGTAATATGTCTAAGGACGTCTGAACTGGGTTGGTAATCTAAAGGAACAAATTCGGGGTACTCTTCCCAGACATTGACTGCTTTAGGAGAAGCATCGCTGGACTTCTTGACCCTTTTTTTGCGATCTTTTTTCTGTTGAGGAGAAGTAATTTCTTTCGGGTTACTTCTTTCCTGGTCATCCTTCAGAGACTTTGCTTTCTCCCTCAACCTGTCCAGCGATTTCATTTCAGTTTCCCACTTTATGTTTATGCTTGTCTGTCATCAAAAAATACATTCATTGAGATAATTCCTAGACTTCAAAAATACATGCATTATAACACATTTTCATATAGCATATCATATAACTAGGGTGAAACTTACGAAAAAAGATGTGTTGACAAATCCAATATTTTGCATGTAGCTAAGCTCACTGCTCGATCGCCTCCTCCATAGGATATCAAAGTAACTTTGGATGTGCTGCGTAAATGCAGTGATGTACGTTAAGGTGAATAAGTAACATAAAGCCTTAATAACCAAGAAGAAATAGGTAGTTAATTGTGTTACCAAATCTGATATCCACTTGTCGACGTTGACCAGCTCTTGAAAAAGTTGACGTGTCATGGGAATGATTTGACCAGTATAAAAACTATTAAAATATGAATAAATTACATTAGGACAGATAATACAAAATGAATACATTGAAAATCATGGCAATATAACAGAGTACAGGAATGGAAAAATACCTAACTTGGTCGTCGTTCTTCAGGAAAGACGTGAACTCAACTAAGTCTACATCTTGCTCATTTGACTTTGATTTCTTTGTCTTATTGGGCATCAGATCTGTGTAGAGGCTTTCGAGATACCTTAACCGCTTTCGAGCCCTCTGTTTGTCGAGGTCTCTGTATTCAACATGCGGGACGGCCTCAGTAACAGTAAGTGCTACCACACTACTGGGGAGGGTTTGGCCAATAAAACACACGGACGGGGATGTATGTTCTTCCAAGTCAATGATAGATTTTTCCCCTGAGTTCTACATAAAATTAAATATGTAGTCGGTAAAGTACAAACCATTGATATACTCATGTACATGACAAGAAAGTATTATATAATTTGTTTGAAGAATTGTTCCCAGGCCGAACAGAATTTGTTCCCAGCCCTGAAAAATTGTTCCCAGGCCTTGAAGCATTATTTCCAGGCCTAACAAATTGTTCCCAGGGCGAACAGAATTGTTCCCAGCCCTGAAAAATTATTCCCAGACCTCGACCATATACATAACATAAACACTATATGTTATAGATAGTATACATGACAAAATCATACCTTGACCGTCCCATCACCCTCGATTGCAATAGATCCAACAACCTTAACACCCTGAACAACAGCCTCATCTCCCTCACCACCCTTACCAAGCTTAACACCCTCACCAAGAGAATCTTGCTCACCAGCCGTACGAACAAAAGCAACATCTTGCAGCTCACCCACTTCTTCAACATCCTCCTCAATAGCAGCCTTACCATCAACATCCTCCTGAACAGCAGCCTTATCACCAGCAGCCTTACCACCAACATCCTCCTCAACAACAGCATCATCATCTTGCTCAGCACCCTTGAAAACATCAACAACAATAAATTAGTGGAATTTATTAAGGACTAAACTATTATATATAAATAATAATATAATTTTCAACAACTTTATATCTAACCTTCATCTCCTTCCTAATCTTTTCAAATTCATTTCTACAGAAGGAAATGATACGTTTCTCGCTGTCAAGCATGGCGGCATATAGTTCTGGGATTGTGGAAGGCACCTAAATTTTGCAATAATTAATACAATGCATACAAGAATAACATACTAAAAGTCTAAAACCAAATAGTATAGATGCAATCATACCTTCGAATTTCCATTGGAGAACAGACACTTCTTAGAAGGGGGGAATATTTGTTACAAAATGTGCTTATATTTCTTCCCACAGAGCCTCCTATCTCCTTCAGAACAGAAGCGCATATCCCATCATTGTCATTGCCTGTCTGATAATCATCAACTCCATCATCATAACCAAGATCTTCTTTCTGTTCACTTGGATGTATTGGCTGTATTGACAGAGCCAATTTCTCCTCTTCTTCTCAGGTAGTGGCTCACAAACGTATTTCAGGTTCAATGACTTGAAGTACTTTGTACCCTTTTCATAAGTTTCAACTTCCCAAGGAAATAAAGCCATCTGCATATTAGGAACAAACAATTGTTAGCGAATTTCTACATATAATTAACTAAAAACAAAGGTATGTCATTAAGTACACACCGATGAATTGAATTTTGATTCAATATCTGAAATTGTTGCACTAAATTGCCATCTAGTGAACCGTGGATACCCCAAACCAATTCGCTTTCCAACGTGATCATCAAAACGAATTATCATCTCCATGGCCCATACCTATACAATTTAAACTAACTACTATGAATCAATGTTTTTCAATCCAACAAAGTATGAAACGAGAAACACTAAAAAAAGTTTGATAACATGCAAAATTATTCTAAAACTTACCTGGAGTACTAGAGGGAACCCGGACAAATTGTATGTATAGTATTTTGATTTATTTTCCTTCTCTTCCTTACCTCGCGGCTTCACTTTCTCTTTCCCTTTCCCTTTCACTTCTTCTTTTTCCTCTTCTTGTTCTTTTTCTTCTTATCTTCTTCTTCTTTTTCTAAGTCTTTTTCTTCTTCTTCTTCTTCTTCTAAGTCTTCTTCTTCTAAGTCTTCTGTATTCTTATTCTCCTACAGCTTCCCATTCTTACCTCCCTTCTTTACTTCAGCTCTCAATTGGGATAGCCGTTTGTGAAGTACAGCCTTCAAAAAATATAGTGTAAACCTGAATATGTAAGAACCCCAGAAATTTTTTGAATTTTTCTTCGTTTTCAACTAATGAAATAGCCAGCACCGATATGGCTGTGTACGTCCGTCATGCCGTGCAAAGAATTGGCTCACATATAGATATTAACATCTGATATGCATCTTCACTCTGTGTCGGAGTCATTTTCGTCAAAGTGGCAACATAGCTCCGCAGTGGCCTCTCCTTGAAAATTCTTCTAAGCATCGAATCCTCTTTCACTTTATTTGTTATTAGCCAAAACAAAAAAAAAAAAAAAAAAAAAAAAAAAACCTTCGCGGCAGCATCCCATATTCAAACGTTTGCACACAAAATTCTTCTTGGCCGGCAACGGGGCTTTCGACTTCCCCAAAAATACCTACATCTAAATTGGCACAGTCGTATCCAAATACTGACCTAACTTCATCGCTCACTAAACAAACTTCAATCCTTTAACTAACGTTTTCACTCAATAGTATATCTCCTCGTTCTGGGAACGAAGCCCACATGCTAGGTTTCAGTCTCTCTACGTTCACTATTTTGTGGTTGGTTCTCGCTTCAATAACGTTCACATTCTCTGTTACATCCAGTTCTTGTCCAACTCTTCCTTCTCTGCCATTGCTTGTTCCGTTTTCAGTTTCACCATGATGGGGGAAAACGTTATGGGAAAAGCACGATATGGTTACTGTATTGCCCATGTTCATCGAAGTGGGATAAATAGTATATGCTGTTGTCTGCTGACATGTTCACATGTTCTAGTTTGTCAGGTATACGGTCGTTATGCACCATGACATCACATACCTGTTCTGTGTTGGTTCTTCAGTCTGGTACCATGTATACTTTGACTGGTTCTGTTCAAGTCCTTCATTCTCTGCATTGGTGGTTCTAAACTTTCTGGAGGTATCTTTACAAGCTTCACTAAAAGACAATTTCATAACAACTCGTTACACGATGAACACATACAAGTAGTATAAAAATGAAACATAATCTTTACACGTAGTTAAAAATTCTTTACAAGATGCTATATAAATTGTGTTCCAGTCCTTCTAACGTCAACCACTAATTCCACATAACATCAACCCGGCTTTACACGTATAAACAACGTAGGTACACGATGATTTAAAAGGTTTACACGCTATGTCTAAAGTATTTTATCGTGTAACCATTGTCGATAATACAAAGTTCAATAAATGAAATCCGATTCCTTACACGCTGTATAACAAACTTCTTTACACGATAATTTGTACAAGGTTTACACGCTCAAATGTAAAAAGCGGTAACCATTCGGGTAATACAAATTCAATAAATCAAAGGAATCCAGATTCCTTACACGTTTGTATAACAAACTTCTTTACACGATAATTTGTACAAGGGTTTACACGCTCAATGTAAAGTAGCGTGTAACCATTCTGGGTAATACAAATTTAATAAATCAAAGGGAATCCAGTTTCCTTACACGCTGTATAAAAACATAGTTACACGATGATATAAAAAGGTTTACACGATAATTCTAATGTAATTTTAACGTGTAAGCATTCTGGGTAATTTACAAGTTTTTCATTCGAACCCAGAATCCTTACACGCAGAATAACAATCCTCTTTACATGAATACTTGTACTAGGGTTTACACGCTCAATCTTAAATTCATTTTATCGTGTAAGCATTCTGGGTAATTTGAATGTCTAAATAAGAAATCAATCATAAAAAACACAGTATTGTTCACAACAAATAAATTAAATAAAACCCAAAGTTCAACAATCTGTAATCCAAAGTTGGTACCTACAGTTTGTTGATGAACAGTTCTTCGGCCAATTTGTTGATGAACAGTTCTTCGGCCAATTTGTTGATGAACAGTTCGTCCGCGATGAAAACCACTTTCTGAAAACCACTTTCCCACTCAACAATACAACTTCCTGAAAACCTCTTTCTCAGACGTCCTTTTCGAGGTTTAAAGGCCAAAAACGTTTTTAATTTCATTTGAGTTTTATGTATTCTATTGTTTTCAAATTTCAAAATTACCCAAATAGCCGTAAATAAGTGCCACGTTGGAATTGCAGTAAGGGTATACTAGTCCAAGAAACTTTCTCTTAGATAAAAAAGGGGTTAATTGCACTAACTTACATTGACGTTTATCAATATCACAGCTATATTGTACTTTTCCTTTAATTAACAAGAACATACCCTTTCATCGGTTTGACCGGGGTTAGATTTAACGGCGACCTTATTGTGGCAATGGCATGAATGCCTTTTTCCATTAAAAGAAAATAAAAAATATAAGTTATTTATTATAAAACTAAGAAATATTAAAAATCTTCATTACCCATCACATCATCATCAAACATCTTCATTTTCATCGTTATCACCAATCCATCATCTTAGACAATCAAACTCAACCCTTTCATCAATTTTCGTCTTCAGTCCAATTCCAGAAAGAAAAAAAAAAAACATAAATCATTTATATATATAAAAAATTCATAAAGCATATCCACTCCATATTCAATCAAATTCCAGAAATCTCCATCTTTTAAAATAGGCAATAGATTCCTTAAAAAAAAAACAAGGCAATCAAATTCAACCTCCCCTCTCCTTTTTCTGCAAATACACATCACTCCCCATCTCCACAACACTCTGCCTTCAATGCCCACGGATATCTCCATCCCACAACACAAAACCAAAAATAAAACCAATTTTGTTTTTCTGTTAGAAAGAATCTTTTAATTTTTTATAAAAAAAAAAAACACAGATGAAGTGAGCACTCCGGCCATCTGATATAGATTCAATCAGAAAAATAAATAAATAAAACTGTTAAAAAACAGATGGAGCCTCCATCAAACGCCAGTGGGCTTCGTCGAAGATGTAGCCGTGCTCCATCTGAGATGGAACCGAGCTCCATCCGCTCCATCTCAGACGAAGTTGCGCACCATCACCGGCAGATGAAGCGGCCTCCATTTGATGCTGGCAAGCCTCCCCGCTTAACAACATAGGGATACCACAACTACCACCACCACCACCACCAAATCCCTCATCGTTTTTATTTCTTACGCCGGTGACAAGCTTCATCGGTCTCCTCCCTCACCCAAATCAGAAGCCATTTTTTTTTGTGGAGAGTGCACCATCAGATGTGGGGCACTGAGTCTTTTTCACTAAATAATAAAATATTTACTGAGGGCCTTTTAGTCTTTTTAAAGTCAACTGTTCAATGTAACGTTTGACAGTTAATAGCAAGGGTTGTTTGTGTGATTAAAGCCATTTGTTGAATATATTGCTACAAAGGCACAACACATGGTATGTTTGTGCAATCAACCCTAAAAAAAGTTAACTTATTGAGATGTGACAGTTGCACAAAGGTCCATTAGTAAAGGTGACTTTTCACTTTTCCCTGTTAGGTATGTTCATCTCGTTCCACTTGTACTTAGGCCTACGAGATTTGTTCCCTGGCCCGTAAATAAGTCGTTGCTTTTCATTTTCAGAAAGAGCTGAACAATAAACTGGTGGCTTTCCCTAGTGTACCGACCGTTCAGTTTACAATAACAAAATAATAAATGTTTATTTAAGATAAGTTTAATGGTTCAATTAAGATTTAAGGCACAATGGTTCATTTAAAATGTCAAGGTATTGGAAAGGTTACAATGGTTCATTCTTCAATGAAATTAATGTAAGAGGTGACTCTTCAGGTTTCACTGATATGGGTCATATTCTTCCACTATAAATATGTCAATTGCTGAGTTATATTTTAGTCAGAAATGTCTTGAAGCTTACAAGTGGAAATGGAAGCAAACGGCAGATCTTACCAACACAGGATGAATGCCATTTCAGAAGTGATGCGTGAAAGGATTGCAAAGGCTGAGGAGACCATCACCATGGAGCGTGAAAATGCAAAACGGCTACGTGATGATTATACTCTTCTGATGGGGAAATATCATAATCTGGAAGCTGAAATCATCAACTTAAACGTTGAGATTGAAGCAAGGGACAACGAACTCAATGGCCTCTACCAACTTGTTGAAAAATGCAGAAGAAGTTGATGGACTTCAACATTCCACCATCACCCTGAATTCAATGTTTTTTTTAATGTTTTTTCACATGCTGTACCCCCGTCTATATAAATGGAAGTTATTGGTTCGTTTTCACATGCTTTACAAATTTCACATACCGTCATTATATCCCTTCATTACTCATACCAGTATAATAGAACAAATAAAATGGCCCTTCATTACTCATACAAGCAGCACAGAACAAATAAAATGCTCCTTCATTACTCATACAAGCAAAACAGAACAGAACAAACAAGATCTTTTAAACAATCTTGCATACTAAAACTCCCAAAATAAACACGAATACAAATAAAAAATATGATAATATATAATATATAAATATAATATATATATTATATATAATATTATATAAAAAATATAATAATATATATTAAATATATATAATATTATATTCTACATTATTATGATATATAGTAATATATATAAATACATATTATATAATATATATATATATAATGGGGCAGGATCCATGGCCACATCTTTTTACACAATTTTTGACACAGTTTCTTGGCCATTGGATATTGCTTATTTCAATGGAAGAGATTTATTCTATATAATATATTTAATATTATATTCTATATTATTATGATATATATTATATATATAATATTATGATATATATTATTATAATATATATATATATATATTATAGGAATTCTTTTTAGGCCTTACAGATCTTACCCGTTGATTAAATTATGGGGGCCCCATAAAAATCTCAACGATCGGCACCGTCCTACGATGAATGGGTATCAATGGAAGTATGTACGTGGAGTTTCGAGATAATCAAACGGTCGAACAAGTACGTCCATACCCATTACACTAGATATACCATATACCAAACAACCCTTTCAAATATTAACCCCTAAGTGCCTAAGAGTTTTTTCACAACCTTATAAATTGTTCTAGTTGCTTGAATCGATCTCCCGTAATAGATTTATACTTCCAAAATCGAGTCTGATGGGTGCACATCGCCTTTTTAAAACATTCCGACCAATCGGAATAAATAAATTAAATATTAAAAAAATTTATTTAAATCGAAATTCAATCCACAATGGGCCTAGGAGTTGTTCTTAGGCTTACAGTACCTATTCCAAGGCCATTAATATCCTAGGCTTAGTTCCTTCTTATCATCACAAATACTGATGACGTGGAGAAGGAAAAACATGGTTACACGCTGAAAAATAATCATCATTACACGCTAATATTAATGCATCGTGTACGGATGATTACTTTACATCGTGTAATCGTTGACATAGTTTCATCTGGATATTTGAACATGCAAATGGTCCATGATTACACGCTGAAAAGTAATCATGTTTACACATTAATATTAATGTATCGTGTAAAGATGATTACTTTACATCTTGTAATCTTTGACATATTTTCATCTGGATATTTGAACATGCAAATGGTCCATGATTACACGCTGAAAAGTAATCATGTTTACACGCTAATATTAATGTATCGTGTAAGGATGATTACTTTACATCTTGTAATCTTTGACATATTTTCATCTGGATATTTGAACATGCAAATGGTCCATGATTACACGCTGAAAAGTAATCATGTTTACACGCTAATATTAATGTATCGTGTAAGGATGATTACTTTACATCTTGTAATCTTTGACATATTTTCATCTGGATATTTGAACATGCAAATGGTCCATGATTACACGCGGAAAAGTAATCATGTTTACACGCTAATATTAATGTATCGTGTAAGGATGATTACTTTACATCTTGTAATCTTTGACATAGTTTCATCTAGATATTTGAACATTCAACTGGTCCATGATTACACGCTGAAAAGTAATCATGTTTACACGCTAATGTTAATGTATCGTGTAAGAATAATTACTTTACATCGTTCAATCTTTGACATAATTTCATATGGATATGGTTTAACATGCAACTGGTCAATGATTACACGCTGAACAGTATATAGTATTACAGATGACCCATTGAAATAATCGAAGGACACTTAGAATAAAACAAAGGACTTTTAAACTTTCTAGGTACATTGACACAGGACTTTAATCTCCCAAGATTCATAAATAAAGTTCAACTTTCCACGGTTCATCACTCTTGGAATATGCAAAGTTGATTTATTTTTCCAACAAGTGAAAATATATTGTTTTTTAAGTGAGGGTGGGACCGTCCAAGAGATTCTTATATACACTGGGGCTGTGGTGGTGGTTGTAGCCAAAGTGGTTTTTTTCAGAAATGAAAAAGTTCATGCTCTGAAGTTTTTCTTTTTTTTTTTTCTTTTCTTTTAATAGATCTATTTTCATGTACTTGGTAGGTCTCTTTGATAGTTTCAAATTTCCAGACTTCAAATTCTACTACTAAGCATTCTCATTCTTCCATTGTCAAACACAGACAAGGCAGGAAATTCTAAGGAATTACTTGATAGATTTGGCAATACAAAATCTGGTGTTGGACATGTTGAATTTGTGCTTGTTAACACAAATTCCAACAAGTCTCGTTGCACACGATCTAAATAAGAAAAACATTATCCACTTCCTTCGTCATGGTATCAGGGTTAGATGGATCGATTCTGTTCAGAATTGTCACAAACTCATTCTGAAAATGCAATCATCTGAGTTCATTCATCGGCAAACTTCAATCACTGTCCAAGCTTATGTTCTCCCGAGTTTATCATCTTCGCGTTACACTCGTAGTGTTAGTGTTGGAATGTGTGATGTTTTGTGTATTTATGTGTAAGAGGATTATGTCTGTGTATGAAAGCTGAGCAGTCCTAGTTGCTTCTCCCGCTCCTCTAATTCTTTTTCCTTAGCTTCCAGACGAGACAAAACCTTGTCAATCTCTAAAAATATCACAGCACATTTTTGCTTTTCCTTCCCTCAGTTCCCTCATGATATCAGTTTGTGAATATCAAACAGAGATAGGAAACCAAACACACAAATACAGAAATCATAGCTTCAATGCTTTGATATCTGCATCATCACCTGTAAATTTTCTCTTCATTGCAGCAATGAATGGTTTCCTGTCAACTGGACACCAACATCACTACAATTGGTCATGGGATGAGGTATGTTTCAACATTATTATGTAGAATTTCCTGCCTTGTCTATGATGATTTTAAAAGGATAAAATATATTGTTCAAATGTAACTTGCAATCTTGTAAATGTGAGATTGGTTGTAGGAGAGAAATCTCTGGCCAACTAATGTCTGGCAGTGTTAATAATTTCCCTTTTTATATGTGGGAAAAGGAGAGAAATCTCTGGCCAACTAACAAAGAACTCATCGGCAGTAGTCGACTTGACCCTGATTGTTCTGTCCAATTAAACGGAAGTTGTTGATACGTCTTCGATGGAGAGGTTTAAGCGCCGGGGTGATGCTCTCTCGTGGCATTAGTGTTGTTTGCGATCAGTATCCTTACTAAATATGTACAAATTTTTTAAAGGTTACTGGATTAGAAGAGCTTCACGCCTGCACCCCACGAGACATGAGGCGGAACAAGATTATTAGGCGGACATTGACGTTGATCTATCCAAATGTCCCCAGTTTGTTCCCAGTCCGAACGGTGTGCCCGACTACCATCTCCACCTACCGAAACAGATACACATGCGGGGTCACACCTACTGGATTTCCAAGAGCAATTCCCATTTGATGTTGGTTGCTGTGATGGAAGTTCCTTCCATGTTAGAAATATGAATTTATTTGTAAAAAAAAATAATAATATTATGAAATGTAAATATACATAAAATGTATTAAACCTACTTTAATATAAAGAATGAAATGTGATTCATGTGAATCGCTGTATCAGCCACGCAACAATTTCAAAGACTACATTTAATGTAGCGTGTAAGCATAGTTACTTTTCATCGTGTAATTGCAATATTAATGCTTGAACATGCAATTTGGTCAATGGCTACACGATTTAAAGTAACCATGATTACACGATACATTTAATACATCGTGTACTCATGATAACAAATTAGCGTGTATTCATTCAGACTGTGACCATGTTACGTATAATTAGAGTGTTCCCAGTTATCATGTAAATATAAAACTGTAAAATAGCTATGCCTGATAAACGACCATTTTAATGATTCAACATGCAAATTGGTCAATGGTTACACGATTTAAAGTAACCATGATTACACGATACATTTAATATATTGTGTACTTATGGTAACAAATTGGCGTGTATGCCCATTTTAATGATTCAACATGCAAATTGGTCAATGGTTACACGATTTAAAGTAACCATGATTACACGATACATTTAATATATCGTGTACTTATGGTAACAAATGGACGTGTATTCCCATTTTAATGATTCAACATGCAATTTGGTCAATGGTTACACGATTTAAAGTAACCATGATTACACGATGCATTTAATATATCGTGTACTCATGATAACAAATTGGTGTGTATTCATTCAGACTTTGACCATGTTGCGTATAATCAGAGTGTTCCCAGTTATCATGTAAAAACTAAGCGTTATTACACGCTACATATGAAGAATAGTGTAATGATGATATATTTGCAGCGTGTAAACCATTCACACCGTTTCTTGTTGAAGGATAACACATGCAAAAGAGTCAAAGATTATACAATGGCTCGTTCTACTGTTGGCAGGTATTGCCAGTCTGGATGTAGATTCTGCAGAGACTCGCCTGGGAAACTTTTTTCTTTGGATAGGTGTTTCACTGTTTGATTGAGGGGACAAGAGGGAGCAAGTCTGGATATGGAGAAAATCTTGGCTGGGACGGTCCCATACACTTGGCCATGGGACCGTCCAATGAGATTTTCTCCTGGATATGATGTAGATTCTACAGAGATTCGCAAGGATTTTTATTTGGATAAGTGAAAGGTTGTTTGAATTGTTTCATTGATGGGACATCATTACAAGTGATATATTTAAAATTATTTTTTAAAGGGAGAGGGTCAGACTTATTGATTGTTGCAGATAATTCGGTGGCCGTCTACAGCCACTCAATAAATGTTTTTAATTTTTTTTCCTGTGTTGTTTTCACTCGAGGTTAAATCAACTTTGCATATTCCAAGATTCATGAACCTTGGAAATTTGAACTTTATTTATGAATCTTGGGAGATTAAAGTACTGTGTCAATGTACATAGAAAGTTTAAAAGTCCTTGGTTTAATTTTTAATTACCACTTATTGGTCGATGATTACACGATGAAAAGTAACCATGGTTACACGATATATCACTTTTTATTGTGTAAGAATGCTTACTTTTAATCGTGTAATATTTGATACTGTTGTTTTGGATCAACAGTGTCAAAGATAACACGATGCAAAGTAAGCATTATTACACGATTCATTTATTATATCGTTTAAGGTTTATTACTTTTCATCGTGTAATCGTTGACACTGTTGATCCAAAATCAACATTGTGAAATATTACACGATTAAAAGTAAGCATCCTTACACGATGAAAAGTAATCATGGTTAATTTCATCGTGTAACCTTTGACACTGTTGATTTTGGATCAACGAACATGCAACACGATATGATTACACGTTGGGTCGTGCAACTATTGCCAGATATTGCCAGTCTGGATCTAGATTGTACAGAGATACGCATGTGAAAGTTTTTTCATTTTCGATACGTGTTTCACTGTTTGATTGATGGGACAACAGGGAGCAAGTCTGGATGAAGTGAAAATATATGCTCAAAATATATTGTTTCTGACTTTGTGGTGCTTGTTGTAGCCTGTAGGCAAAGCAGTTGTTCTCTGAGAAATATATTTTTTATTTATTTATTATAATCTATTTTCTTGTACTTGTTAGTTCTCTTTGAAAATCAAATATCCAGACTTCAAATTCGACTAAGCATTCTCAGGCTCCATCCGACGGCGTCTTGATAATGATCATCGTGTAATTGCATTATTAATGATTCAACATGCAACTGGTCTATGATTACACGCTGAAAAGTAATCATGTTTACACGCTACAATTAATGTATCGTGTAAGGATGATAACTTTCCATCGTGTATTCTTTGTCATTGTATCTGAATACAATTTTCAGCGTGTAATTATTGACATTGTTGCATGTTGAATCAAGTTTTCATCGCGTAATGATTGAAAATGCAACAGTATGAATGATTACACGATGAGAGCTAACCATGCTTAGACGATACATTTAATGTAAGCATGGTTACTTTTCATCGTGTAATTGCATTATGAATGATTGAACAGTCCTGTGGTCAATGATTACACGATACATTGAATGTATCGTGTAACCATGTTTAGAAAATGGCGTGTATTCATTCAAAATGTGACCATTTTACGTGCGATCAGAGTGTTCCCAGTTATCATGTAAATATATACCTGTTAGCTATGCCTGATAAACGACAACATCATATACCAAATTTACATCAATATGTAAAGTGAAAATTACGTTTTTGATAATAGCACTTTTGGAAATTACAATGTCTAGAAACCACAGAGAAATAAATTTACAACACTTATGGAATGATAGTAGGAATAGAGTGCTATGTGCTGCTTGTCTGACCTTGTGGGCAACTGGGCATTCACATTGTTGCTTGTTGAATGATTGAACATGCAACAGTATGAATGGTTACACGATGGAAACTAATCATTATTACATGCTACATACGAAGGATCGTGTAATGATGCTTAGTTTTTTAGCGTGTAACCATTCACATTTTAGTCTTTTTGAATGAATGAACATGCAACAGAATCAAAGATATTATACAATGGCTCGTTCTACTATTGGCAGATATTGCCAGTCTAGATGTAGATTGTGCAGAGATTCGCATGGGAAACTATTTTTTTGGATAAGTGTTTCACTGTTTGATTGAGGGGACATGAGGGACGAAGACTGGATATGATGTAGATTCTACAGAGATTCGCATGTGGAACTTTTTTATTTAGATAAGTGAAAGGCGGTTTCATTGATGGGACACGATTAGAAGTGATATATTAAAAAAAAATTCTTCAAAATTATTTTCTTCGGTGCCGGTTGGTTTTTTTTTTTTTCCTGTATTGTTTTCACTTGTTGGAAAGTTAAATCAACTTTCCATATACCAAGATTCATGAACCGTGGTAGGAAGTTGAACTTTATTTATGAATCTTGGGATATTAAAGTACTGTGTCAAAGTACCTAGAAAGTTTAAAAGTCATTTGTTTTATTTCTAAGTGTCCTTTGATTATTTCAATGTGTCAAAAAGATGTAAAGCAATATATATAGATAGCAAGCAAACAACATATCCTATTATCCTTGTATCGTGTGTAATTTTCAAGGCATGAAGTTGAATGACAAAAAAGAATGAGCCTTTAAAATACAAATATTTTCTTCTCTGTTTTGTTCTTAGTTATGTAACAAAATATCGATATCAATCCAACTCTTCAGTTTTGTGATATTGTTAACAGTTTCCCTTTTTTCGGTGGTTACCAGGAGAGAAATCTATGGTTTATAACGAAGAACTCATCTGCACTTGACCTTGATTGTTCTGTCCAATTATACTGAGGTGGTGGCCGTGACGCCGTAGCTGTCATTATAGGAGAGATCAGCCTTTCCCATGGAAGCACTGAGAAGATGATTATATGGCTGGAAATATAAACAAACACTCTCACTCAACCATGGAATCATATTTTTATCAATATATTGGTCAACCAGAGTGAGAGTTGAGGGCACAAACAGCCTTCAAACATAGTTCATCATCCTCTCCAAGTGCAAGAATGACGTCTAATTCATACTCCCAATTTTTATCAACTTGCTGCCGTTCATAATCTTGCCATGCTGAATTGCCATCATCTTGTTTATATTCTGTAAAACTAATAGGTTTACATACGGAAATGTATAGATTTTACGTACTTTGATGTAATGGAAGCATTGAGAAGATGATATTATGTCCCTACTGTTGGTATATACATGAAAAGTTTTTGGATTAAATCATTCCTTCCATGTAGAAATATTGATTACTTATGACCTACTTTGCTTTGCTTCCAAAAGTTTTGGATTACTTTGCTATTATGTCATCAGTATTGGGTCTGATAAAAACGGAACTAAGCCCAGGAAGTTGTAATTCACACTGTTGATCAAAAATCAACAGTGTCAAAGATTTCACGATGCAAACAAAGCATACTTACACGATATATTTAATATATTTTGTAAGCTTTATTGGTTTTCATCGTGTAATCATTCACACTGTTGAATTGTGATCAACAGTGTGAATGATAACACGATGAAAAGTAATCAATATTACACGCTATTATTAATGTATCGTGTAATCATGTTTTCAAAGTGACATGAAATCATTCATGCTCTGACCATTTTACTTGTAATCATGGTTACTTTTCATCGTGTAGTTGCCTATATATGTTTCAAGTGTGCCTCTCATTGTGTGAATTGTGTTATTCACCAACCGTTCTGGGTAATACAAAGTTCAATAAATCAAATCCAGAATCCTTACACGCTGTATAACAATATTCTGTACACGAAGATTTGTACAAGGGTGTACACGCTCAAATGTAAAGTAGCGTGTAACCATTCTGGGTAATTTACAAGTTCCGTAATCGAACCCAGAATCCTTACACGCTGAATAACAATCTTCTTTACATGAATACTTGTAATAGGTTTTACATGCTCAATCTTAAACTCATTTTAGCGTGTGAACATTCTGGGTAATTTAAATGTCAAAATAAGAAATCAATCATCAACAACACAGCATTGTTCACAACAAATAAATTAAATAAAAATGTGACATTCTTGTAAACCCATCTTCAAAAGGTGCCATTAGTTTTTTATCCTCGGACATTGAACCTTTAACTGGTCAATGATTACAAGCTGAAAAGTAATCATGGTTACACGCTACAGTTAATGTATCGTGTAAGGAAGATTATTTTCCATCATGTATTCGTTGTCATAGTTCATCCCTGACCCCAGTTTTCAGCGTGTAATTATAGACATTGTTGCATGTTGAATCAAATTAACAATGAGTTTATATATATATATGTATATATATGCATCTAATGTGAATGAGTCTCTCATTACAGTCAAGATCATTTTCAATATTGATTTTCAGAGTTATTGGATAAATAGGATCAAGTAACAAAAATGGTGACCGGAACCATTGTTGATGACTACAAGTTGACTAAGCCTGGGAAGAAATCTCCTAGGCCTAGAAGAGTGTTTCCCAGGCCTAACAGAATTTTTCACATAACAAAATACATCATAAACATTCCCATTTGAAGTGCACATAACATTCTAAGCCTAAATACATGATTCCCAAGATGTACAAGTCTATGGGGAATTACGGATTTGACCATTGGTGAAAAGGTCAATTGCAATGGCCTTATGAATGTTTTTGATATTCTTTTGTCCAAAAATTGATTTCCATGGAGTTGGTACTCCAGCCATAATCAACTCAGCATACTTCATCAAAAAGGCACCACAACTGTTTCTGATAAATGATGGGATATGTCAAACACAAGTATATTAAGGAAAGTAAATAAAGTAAATAAAAGTTTATAAATATGTCAAACATACCCATCATCTTGTTGTGGAATGAGATCACTGTGCAAGCTTTCAGCTGTGAACGGGGTGGCATGAGGATCGATCTTCGTTCGTTCGTAGTAACCGGCATGCTTCAACACAGATGGCAATAGGTAAAGCAAGCCACGAATGTCCTTTAGCCGATTACTAAGTCCGCTTTTCCATTCATTCAATGAGTCAAATAATTTAACTTTTCCTTCCTTGAGAAGTACATGGCATAACACCCAATGCCCGTGAATGTGGCACGGAATGAGCACCTGTATATACAATAGATAAAATTTATTTAAGGAAATAGATAATGACAAAGCAATGTCATTTCCAACAACTTACTGAATCCAGTTGCCACCAAGGTTGAGGGTATAGAAGTTCATGGCCTGTAATATGTCTAAGGACGTCTGAACTGGGTTGGTAATCTAAAGGAACAAATTCGGGGTACTCTTCCCAGACATTGACTGCTTTAGGAGAAGCATCGCTGGACTTCTTGACCCTTTTTTTGCGATCTTTTTTCTGTTGAGGAGAAGTAATTTCTTTCGGGTTACTTCTTTCCTGGTCATCCTTCAGAGACTTTGCTTTCTCCCTCAACCTGTCCAGCGATTTCATTTCAGTTTCCCACTTTATGTTTATGCTTGTCTGTCATCAAAAAATACATTCATTGAGATAATTCCTAGACTTCAAAAATACATGCATTATAACACATTTTCATATAGCATATCATATAACTAGGGTGAAACTTACGAAAAAAGATGTGTTGACAAATCCAATATTTTGCATGTAGCAAAGCTCACTGCTCGATCGCCTCCTCCATAGGATATCAAAGTAACTTTGGATGTGCTGCGTAAATGCAGTGATGTACGTTAAGGTGAATAAGTAACATAAAGCCTTAATAACCAAGAAGAAATAGGTAGTTAATTATGTTACCAAATCTGATATCCACTTGTCGACGTTGACCAGCTCTTGAAAAAGTTGACGTGTCATGGGAATGATTTGACCGGTATAAAAACTATTAAAATATGAATAAATTACATTAGGACAGATAATAAAAAATGAATACATTGAAAATCATGGCAATATAACAGAGTACAGGAATGGAAAAATACCTAACTTGGTCGTCGTTCTTCAGGAAAGACGTGAACTCAACTAAGTCTACATCTTGCTCATTTGACTTTGATTTCTTTGTCTTATTGGGCATCGGATCTGTGTAGAGGCTTTCGAGATACCTTAACCGCTTTCGAGCCCTCTGTTTGTCGAGGTCTCTGTATTCAACATGCGGGTCGGCCTCAGTAAGTGCTACCACACTACTGGGGAGGGTTTGGCCAATAAAACACACGGACGGGGATGTATGTTCTTCCAAGTCAAGGATAGATTTTTCCCCTGAGTTCTACATAAAATTAAATATGTAGTCGGTAAAGTACAAACCATTGATATACTCATGTACATGACAAGAAAGTATTATATAATTTGTTCCCAGGCCGAACAGAATTGTTCCCAGCCCTAAAAAATTGTTTCCAGGCCTTGAAGCATTATTCCCAGGCCTAACAAATTGTTCCCAGGCCAAACAGAATTGTTCCCAGCCCTGAAAAATTGTTCCCAGGCCTCGACCATATAACATAAACACTATATGTTATAGATAGTATACATGACAAAATCATACCTTGACCGTCCCATCACCCTCGATTGCAATAGATCCAACAACCTTAACACCCTGAACAACAGCCTCATCTCCCTCACCACCCTTACCAAGCTTAACACCCTTACCAAGCTTAACACCCTCACCAAGAGAATCTTGCTCACCAGCCGTACGAACAAAAGCAACATCTTGCAGCTCACCCACTTCTTCAACATCCTTCTCAATAGCAGCCTTACCATCAACATCCTCCTAAACATCAGCCTTATCACCAGCAGCCTTACCACCAACATCCTCCTCAACAACAGCATCATCATCATCTTGCTCAGCATCCTTGAAAACATCAACAACAATAAATTAGTGGAATTTATTAAGGACTAAACTATTATATATAAATAATAATATAATTTTCAACAACTTTATATCTAACCTTCATCTCCTTCCTAATCTTTTCAAATTCATTTCTACAGAAGGAAATGATACGTTTCTCGCTGTCAAGCATGGCGGCATATAGTTCTAGGATTGTGGAAGGCACCTAAATTTTGCAATAATTAATACAATGCATACAAGAATAACATACTAAAAGTCTAAAACCAAATAGTATAGATGCAATCATACCTTCGAATTTCCATCGGAGAACAGACGCTTCTTAGAAGGTGGGGAATATTCGTTACAAAATGTGCTTATATTTCTTCCCACAGAGCCTCCTATCTCCTTCAGAACAGAAGCGCATATCCCATCACTGTCATTGCCTGTCTGATAATCATCAACTCCATCATCATAACCAAGATCTTCTTTCTGTTCACTTGGATGTATTGGCTGTATTGACAGAGCCAATTTCTCCCTCTTCTTCTCAGGTAGTGGCTCACAAACGTATTTCAGGTTCAATGACTTGAAGTACTTTGTACCCTTTTCATAAGTTTCAACTTCCCAAGGAAATAAAGCCATCTGCATATTAGGAACAAACAATTGTTAGCGAATTTCTACATATAATTAACTAAAAACAAAGGTATGTCATTAAGTACACACCGATGAATTGAATTTTGATTCAATATCTGAAATTGTTGCGCTAAATTGCCATCTAGTGAACCGTGGATACCTCAAACCAATTCGCTTTCCAACGTGATCATCAAAACGAATTATCATCTCCATGGCCCATACCTATACAATTTAAACTAACTACTATGAATCAATGTTTTTCAATCCAACAAAGTATGAAACGAGAAACACTAAAAAAAGTTTGATAACATGCAAAATTATTCTAAAACTTACCTGGAGTACTAGAGGGAACCCAGAAAAATTGTATGTATAATATTTTGATTTCTTTTCCTTCTCTTCCTTACCTCGCGGCTTCACTTTCTCTTTCCCTTTCCCTTTCACTTCTTCTTCTTCCTCTTCTTGTTCTTTTTCTTCTTATCTTCTTCTTCTTCTTCTAAGTCTTCTTCTTTTTCTTCTTCTTCTTCTTCTTCTAAGTCTTCTGTATTCTTATTCTCCTGCAGCTTCCCATTCTTACCTCTCTTCTTTGCTTCACCTCTCAATTGGGATAGCCGTTTGTGAAGTACAGCCTTCAAAACATATAGTGTAAACCTGAATATGTAAGAACCCCATGGAAATTTTTTGAATTTTTCTTCGTTTTCAACTAATGAAAATAGCCACACCGATATGGCTGTGGTCCGTCCGTCATCCGTGCCAAAGAATTGGCTCACCATATATATATTCAACATCTTATATGCATCTTCACTCTGTTCGGACGTCATTTTCGTCAAAGTGGCATACAATAGCTCCGCAGTTGGCCTTCTTCCTTTGAAAATTCTTCTAAGCATCGAATCCTCTTTCACTTTATTGTTATTAGCAAAACCTTCGGGCAGCTATCCCATATTCAAACCGTTGCATACACAAAATTCTTCTTGGCCGAAACGGGCTTTCGACTTCCCCAACCCAAACCACATCTCATCTTCTCTTTGTCCTTTGGGGTGAATGATCTCTCGTTTCAAAATATTATGGATAAGCTGCCCGTAAATTTTCAACGGCTCTTTCAAATCCAAATATTTGCCGAATGGGCCCTGCTTGAATTTTTCCACCAACCCAAATTTCTGTAGGACGAACTTCAATCGTGTAATCATGTACATTTTACTTCCACTGTTTACTCTGACGGGAACCCAATTCTCATGGTCTGGGAATTGCCACAACTCTGGAATCGAATTTTTCCGCATCTAAATAATGAAAACAAAAAGAAAACATCAGTCCCAGGCTTATGAAAATATGTCCTAGGCTCAAAATTATACATGTATCATCAGTCTCAGGCTCAACATCAGTACTAGGCTTATGAAAATCATTCAAATAATACACATTCAACATCAATCTTAGGCTGAAAATAATACATACATGCATCATCCATCCATCACCCCTAGGCTTATGAAAATCACTCATAGGCTCAACATATACATTCACCATTAAACCTAGGCTCTCTCTGTGCAAGATAAGTCATTTTCAGTCCCAGGCTTATGAAAATATGTTATAGGCTCAAAATTATGCATGTATCATCAGTCCAAGGCTCAACATCAGTACTGGGCTTATGAAAATCATTCAAATAATACACTTTCAACATCGTGTAATCGGCTCAAAATAATACATGCATCATCCATCCATCGGCCCTAGGCTTATGACAATCATTCATAGGCTCAACATATGCATTTACCATTACATGCAACGGTCATTTACTCTACAAACGTATTTCTTTCTTCCCTCCCTCTCTCCCACTATAAATTTCCAGTGTAGTGTTCATAGCACAATTTACCATAAAAACACACAACCTCCAAATACTACACATACAACAGGTGAAAAACACAAATTACCATCCCAAGACACAAACAAGAACAAACTGCAATAAAAACACAAATTTGAACAAATTAGTACCTTGGAAATTGGTTTGCGTTTCGTCTAGGGTTTGGATGTTTCGTTCAATGCCGATGGCGACGGCGACGGCGACAGCGACGAGGTAACGGCGACGAGGATAACGAAGACCAAGAGAACGACGATAAGGACAACGACGACCTCGTGCTTCTCCTTCCTCTCTCTATTTCTGGTTTGTTGTTGTTTGGGTTTGCGATTTCACACAGAGCAGAATTTCATCGTTCGGGCTTGTGCGTCACTGTATGTCTGCGTCACGGCAACAGCAATGGCAACGGCAATGGCAACGTGGTTTCGGTTTGGATTTGCGCGTAATCACACAGACGAGAGTTTGAATTTATTTTCAATTGGGCTGTAAACCGTTAGTTTTGTGGGGAATTCAGAGGCCAATTTAGTCATTTTGTGGGGAATGCCATGGGTCTGGTAATTTAGTAAATGTGATCAATTTTTATTTGTTACAACATTTAAGGAGGGTATTTAGGGGTTCATAACTGAAAGGGTTGTTTGCTATATCTAGTGTAATGGGTAGCGACGTACTTTTTCGATCGTTCGTTGGTCTCGAAACTTTACGTAAAGATTTCCATTGATACCTCTTCATAATTGGACGGTGCCGATCGTTGAGATTATTGCCGGACCCCCATAATTTCTTTTACGGAGTAAAACTGTAAGGCCTGGAAACTATAATTGTTATTAAGCCTGTAAAATCATTACACGCTTAAATGTCAACATCTTTACAAGATGGAAATCTTTACACGCTGAAATATAAACATCTTTACACGATGGATGCATGTTGTCATAGGCCTAGGATTTGGTACTTTAAGCCTAGGAATCGGAATTTTAAGCCTAGGAATAACTCCTAGACCCATGGTAGATTTAATTTCGAATTAAATAAATTTTTTATAAATTTTTATTTTTTTTATTTTTTTCCGATCGCACGGGATGTTTTTACCCCTTCATCATTGGACGGTGCCGATCGTTGAGATTATTGCGGGACCCCCATAATTTCGTCTATGGAGTAAAACTATAAGGCCTAGGAACAATACCTAAGCCCAAAATAATTGTTCTTAGGCCTGTAAAATCTTTTCATGTTGAAATGTCAACATCTTTACAAGTTGGAAATCTTTACACGTTGAAATATAAACATCTTTACAGGATCGATGCATGTTGTCATAGGCCTAGGATTCGGTACTTTAAGCCTAGGAATCGGAATTTTAAGCCTAAAAATAACTTCTAGACCCATGGTAGATTTAATTTCGAATTAAATAAATTTTTTATAAATTTTTATTTTTATTTTTTTCCGATCGCATGGGATGTTTTTACCCCTTCATCGTTGGACGGTGCCGATCGTTGAGATTATTGCGGGACCCCCATAATTTCGTCTATGGAGTAAAACTGTAAGGCCTAGGAACAATACCTAAGCCCAAAATAATTGTTCTTAGGCCTGTAAAATCTTTACACGTTGAAATGTCAACATCTTTACAAGATGGAAATCTTTACACGCTGAAATATAAACATCTTTACACGATGGATGCATATTGTCATAGGCCTAGGATTCGGTACTTTAAGCCTAGGAATCGGAATTTTAAGCCTAGGAATAACTCCTAGACCCATGGTAGATTTAATTTCGAATTAAATAAATTTTTTATAAATTTTTATTTTTTTCCGATCGCACGGGATGTTTTTACCCCTTCATCATTGGACGGTGCGGATCGTTGAGATTATTGCGGGACCCCCATAATTTCGTTTATGGAGTAAAACTATAAGGCCTAGGAACAATGTCTAAGCCCAAAATAATTGTTCTTAGGCCTGTAAAATCTTTACACGTTGAAATGTCAACATCTTTATAAGTTGGAAATCTTTACACGCTGAAATATAAACATCTTTACACGATGGATGCATGTTGTCATAGGCCTAGGATTCAGTACTTTAAGCCTAGGAATCGGAATTTTAAGCCTAAAAATAACTCCTAGACCCATGGTAGATTGAATTTCGAATTAAATAAAGTTTTTATAATTTTTTTTTTATTTTTTTCCGATCGCAGGGGATGTTTTTACCCCTTCATCATTGGACGGTGCCGATCGTTGAGATTATTGCGGGATCCCCATAATTTCGTCTATGGAGTAAAACTGTAAGGCCTAGGAACAATACCTAAGCCCAAAATAATTGTTCTTAGGCCTGTAAAATCTTTACACGTTGAAATGTCAACATCTTTACAAGATGGAAATCTTTACACGCTGAAATATAAACATCTTTACACGATGGATGCATGTTGTCATAGGCCTAGGATTCGGTACTTTAAGCCTAGGAATCGGAATTTTAAGCCTAGGAATAACTCCTAGACCCATGGTAGATTTAATTTCGAATTAAATAAATTTTTTATAAATTTTTTTTTATATTTTTTTCCGATCGCACGGGATGTTTTTACCCCTTCATCATTGGACGGTGCCGATCGTTGAGATTATTGCGGGACCCCCATAATTTCGTCTATGGAGTAAAACTATAAGGCCTAGGAACAATACCTAAGCCCAAAATAATTGTTCTTAGGCCTGTAAAATCTTTACACGTTGAAATGTCAACATCTTTACAAGTTGGAAATCTTTACACGCTGAAATATAAACATCTTTACACGATGGATGCATGTTGTCATAGGCCTAGGATTCGGTACTTTAAGCCTATGAATCGGAATTTTAAGCCTAGGAATAACTCCTACACCCATGGTAGATTTAATTTCGAATTAAATAAATTTTTTATAATTTTTTTTTTCCGATCGCACGGGATGTTTTTACCTCTTCATCATTGGACATTGTCGATCGTTGCGATTATTGCGGGACCCCTATAATTTTGTCTATGGAGTAAAACTGTAAGTCCTAGGAACAATACCTAAGCCCAAAATAATTGTTCTTAGGCCTGTAAAATCTTTACACGTTGAAATGTCAACATCTTTACAAGTTGAAAATCTTTACACGCTGAAATATAAACATCTTTACACGATGGATGCATGTTGTCATAGGCCTAGGATTCGGTACTTTAAGCCTATGAATCCGAATTTTAAGCCTAGGAATAACTCCTACACCCATGGTAGATTTAATTTTGAATTAAATAAATGTTTTATAATTTTTTTTTATTTTTTTCCGATTGCACGGGATGTTTTTACCTCTTCATCATTGGACAGTGTCGATCGTTGCGATTATTGCGGGACCCCCATAATTTCGTCGAAGGAGTAAAACTGTAAGTCCTAGGAACAATACCTAAGCCCAAAATAATTGTTCTTAGGCCTGTAAAATCTTTACACGTTGAAATATCAACATCTTTACACGCTGAAATATAAACATCTTTACACGATGGATGCATGTTGTCATAGGCCTAGGATTCCGTACTTTAAGCCTATGAATCGGAATTTTAAGCCTAGGAATAACTCCTAGACCCATGGTAGATTTAATTTCGAATTAAATAAATATTTTATAAATATTTTTTTATTGTTTTCCGATTGCACGGGATGTTTTTAAAATGTGTTGTGCACCCATCGGACTCAAGTTAGGAACTGTAAAGCTAATACGGGAGATCGAGTCAAGCAACGAGAACAACTTACAAGTTTGTGATAGAACTCTTAGGCATTTAGGGGTTTATAATTGAAAGGGCTGTTTATCTAGTGTAATGGGTAGCGACGTACTTTTTCAACCAAAATTTGTGATGTTCTGGTCCATTCCTAGGCTTAAATAAATCGATCATAGGCTCAAAAACATACATGCATTAATGTTGATCTGTTTTGATCGATCTTTAGAGTAATGAAGAAATATTACACAAACAAGCAAAAGGAAACATAACCAAATAATTTCATAATGATTAAGAAGTTAAACGGTACATCATGTGATTTAAAAATAGAAAATATTGAAATGTGTTTGACAATAGAAGGTAGATTCGGTGTGTCCAACATTTGCACACTCGTTACGAACGGTGTCCTCAGCATTTGCAATCCGTTCCTGCATACATTCGAAAATGGAGTATGCATTAATTCCCAGTTGATAATTCCTAGGCTCATGACATCCATTCCCAGGCTTATATCAATCAATCATAGGCTCAACAAAATACATGCATTAATTCCCAGTAGATGATTCTTAGGCTCATGACATCCAGTCCCAAGCTTATATCAATCAATCATAGGCTCAACAAAATACATGCATCAATTCTCAGCAGATGATTCCTAGGCTTATGACATCCAGTCCCAGGCTTATATCAATCAATCAATCAATCATAGGCTCAACAAAATACATGCATTAATTCCCAGCAAATGATTCCTAGGCTCATGGCATCCAGTCACAGGTCTATATCAATCAATCATAGGCTCAACAAAATACATGCATTAATTCCCAGCAGATGATTCCTAGGCTCATGGCATCCAGTCACAGGCTTATATCAATCAATCATAGGCTTAACAAAATACATGCATTAATTCCCAGCAGATGATTCCTAGGCTCATGGCATCCAGTCCCAAGCTTATATCAATCAATCATAGGCTCAAAAGCATACATGCATTAATTCCCAGTTGATAATTCCTAGGCTAATGTCATCCATTCCCAGGCTTATATCAATCAATCATAGGCTCAAAAGTATACACGCATTAATTCTCAGCAGATAATCACTAATAGAAAATGACCAGGCAGTAATTATGGCTTGATTATACATTTATAACCTAAGTTGATAGAAAACGATCAAGCATACATGTTGATTGAAATAACCCGAGTTTTTGACTCGTATTTATAGAGATCGAAGAACAAGCTCAAAATTACTAATAGAAAATGATCAGGCAGTAATTATGGCTTGATTATACATTTATACTTGTATACAAGGAAGTAAATATCAATAATCAATGACATTCCTCATATATATTCAATGATATTGGAAACGGGTTATAACAGATTGATTTATTGGTGCCACAAAACCCCCTTCAACTTTCAGATGATCTCTTTTTCTTGATTAAGGAAACTATATAATTAAGCTCTCAAAATTGCACTATTTCCAGACAATACTATCAAAATCACATAAATATTCCACACCATGAATTATGGACAAATCTAAAATTGCCTTTACATATGATTATAAATCGTTACGTTCCTGTCACTTGATTCAATATACCAATTAATTAACATATATCATCATACTTAAAATTGGTGATCGTACCGAGTTTCGTAGAGAACCCGTGCCCAAAAATCTCCTCAAACCCCTTTTGATGGTGATCGTACCGGTCATTGCTCGGATCATACTCACCCCAACATCAAGCACCACATCAACCTCATCCAACACCTACATTCCCAAAAATCAATTCATAAACTACCACCAAATTGAATACAAAAACAATCCCACAATAAACTACTCAAAATGGAACCAAGCTTAGAAGCTAAAATAGGTCATTTTAGCTCAAAACTTGAAAACCGAATGAAACTAATCATAAGCCAAAAATCCCACAACAAAAAATAATATATGTAACATTTTGTATATAGGTTAACAACCTGAAGACAAAAAAAAAAAATAAATAAATAAATAAACTTATAAAAATAAGAGATCTACCTAATCAAAATAAACAAAATTATATAGGAAATTCAAAGAAGAAGCAATCCTTTAATGTATTTTAACACAAGACCACAGATGAATGTAAGAAGTAAGAACAGCCTTTATGTATTGTTTCATGTCATTGAAAGAAATTGGTTTATACCAATTTATAAGAGCATTACTCTGCTACAAAACAACTAGAAATTGGTTAAACAGTGGATGAGAATATCAAATTTTGTAGGAACTTTTCAAGTCTTATTTGAATCAAAACAAAAAGAGCCTGACAGATGGATAGCTTAGCATAAACACAATTCTTGGCATAAAGCGACCTTTCGTAGTAGCGATTCTAAGGAGTACTGCTAATCTGTTCACTTCTTAACTAGAGAACATAAAGAAGAACAACAGTATATCTATGTAATGACAAATATGTAGCAGGCACAAGGAATCAGTTGTAAAACTTTGTTTTTTATGTCGTTTTTGTTGTCAATTTGCATTTACTAGTTGCTTAAACAACATACAGACATAAACTTTCTGCTACAATTCTAGTGTTAGCAAAATGGATTCTTTTCATCAACTTCATAGTATAATTACATATAAAAATACAGCAAACCAAATTTTACACAAAAATTCCGATGCTCACTAAAAATGAAATATTTAAACAAACTACTACCTTGTAAACAAGACCAGCACTACTGAGTTTCGTAGAGAACCTATGCCTAAAAATCTCCTCAAACCCCTTTTGATGGTGATCGTATTGGTCATTGCTCGGATCATACTCACCCCCAACATCAAGCACCACATCAAGCTCATCCAACACCTCCATTCCCAAAAATCAATTCATAAACTGCCACTAAATTGAATACAAAAACAATCCCACAATAAACAACTAAAAAATGAACCAACTTTAGCAACTAAAATAGGTCATTGTAGCTACAGAAACTTAAAAACCAAATGAAACTAATCACAAGCCAAAAATCCCACAACAAAAAAAGTTTCAATTTTTCAATCAAAGAGAAACGTGGGCACCTTTGAATCACGGGTGTGGATGATTTGTGCATCGAAGAACTTATCAGTGAGGTGAATCATGAAGCAGCCGAGAGCCTCGTCGCAATGGAAGCTGCTGTTGTAGGTGCTGACGCGCTTGAGAGGCGTGTTAATGGGAGAGGAAGTGGAGAACCTAGGAGAGGAAACGTGTGTAGTTGACGGGGAAGACATGGCAGCTGCTACTCAGAGAGGAAAACGAGAGCAAGTGAAGAGGTTTTTGTGAGAGTTGAAGTTGAATTGGAAAATTAGGGTTCCAGATAAAAGTGAGTTTTGTGGGAAATAGATTGGGGAGGGTAATTAAGTAAACTCTCACAATTTTTATTGAATAAAATATTTAACAAGGGTATTTAGGGAAATTCCAGGTGAGAGGTCTTGAAGGGCATTGTGGTAAATGGGGTTGTCCAAACGGCTATATATGCAATTTGTTTTCCAGTGGGCTGTTTCCTAGAAAGTGAATGTTGGGAAAGGCTATTTTCGCTAATTTCCACTAAAACTTAAAGGGTCTGAATTAAAACTATTAAGTTGTTTTGTTATTTTTAAGTGGTCAAACAACATAAAAATACTAAAAAAACAACTTAAAATAAAATGTAAGAAATCTTGACTTTTCACTTAATTTCAAATCACTGGATTGTATTTAATATATTTTCTTCCAAGATTATCCTCCTAAAGATAAAATATTTTCAATTCTATTATAATTTTATGTTATACAATTTGTTTTCCTTTTTTTTCTTTTTCTTTTTTAATTTTTAATCAAAATCATTATTTATCATATCTTCTTAAAAATAAATAAATTATTTATCATATCTAAATCATGAATAATATTTTATCATTATTAGATAAAAATGGTTTAGGATTTGTTAAATTATGTTTATTTAGTTGTTTGTATCATATAAAATGAAAATACAAAACAATTAATAGTAACAAGGGTATAAATGTCAAATTACTTTTATTCAAGCCATTTTATCTTTAAAAAAACAAACAAGTTGGCACTATATTCAGAAATGATAAAAAAAAAAAAAAAATTGTCATTCAGTTTCAAGTTTCAATCTCTGTTCGGTCTTTAGTAAAATTCAGAATTATTCGGTCTTTAGACAAAAAAATAAAAAAACAAACAAATGACCCCTAACTGTATTTTCTACTATATAATTACCTTGTTTGGATGCATAAACCATTTTTCTATTTTAGGTCTTAGACAATCTCCATTTTTATATATAGACGATCTCCATTAATGAGATGAAGTGAATTTCGTCATATTAAATATAACAATAATGCTACTTAGCCCAAATTTAGTGCCAAAATTTGGTGTCCGAATGATGTGACATCATTATAATCCATTCATTTCAATTGTATTAGACTTGAAAGAAAGAAACATATGAGAAAAATACTTGACAAACTATATGAGTATACTGTAGATAGATAAACTATATAGGATTTGCTACGTGAGTTTTTGATAATGGTGGAAATGCAAGAGAGAACATAATAGATGAAGAAAAAAAATGCAAGAGAAAAAGAGAAATTGATTTTAGATTTATATTTGGGTAGAAAATCTAGGAAAGAGAAGAAAGGAAATAAAATATATTAATGAAAAATAGAGGAGAGAAAAAAATAAATTTATTAAATCATAGCCATCCAATTCTCAGAGATTCAATGGCTATAGAATCGTGTCAAAACAGTCCTTAGATTTTGAGTCAAAGGCTGCAAAATTAATTTATACATAATGTTATTGAAAATATATATAAACGTGTGTTTAAACAACTTGGGGGTGGGGGTGGGTGAATGAGTTGTTAATTCAATTAGATACCAATTTTTCGGATTAGTCAATATTATAAAAATTAACCCAATACAGTTAAATACAATCAATATAATTAAAGTGTAGAAAACAATAAATAACACAATGATTGATTTACATGAGAAACCCACAGTTGAGAAAAACTCACGAGCTATTCTGCTAGCCACACACGGTTCTCAAATCCACTATATGTAATGATGTTTATAACCTAGGTTGACCTCTAGTCACATCATTCTCAGTCACTTCTACTACCCGTATGCCTTTTATAGTGACTCTAGACCAAAATGCTTGTGCACTACACACTCATAGTCATAACACTTAACTCTCAATGAAGAGATCAATAACCTATATGAATATATGGTAATATCCAAAATGCAATTAATGATAGGCTACACTAAATGCTTATCTAGGAATTCAAGATGTCAATGAGAACAATTTCAGATATCAATATGTCTATGAATGCTCATAAAGACCTAACTAGATAAAGACATGCAAGTCTAAGACCTAGTCATCAAACAAAGCCAAATAAACACAAGTTGTCACACAATATGGCAAGTGAAACAAATACTCGGTGTGTTCTACATATATATCTAGGGGGGTGGGGGGTGGGGGAGGGCGTGAATAGATTTTAAAGATATTACCCAATTTTTCATGTATAGTCAATATTACGTGTAAGGATTCCCGTTGTTTTTAATTGGCTTATTTCGTGATCAAACCATATGTGGGGGTTCTTTGTAAGGGTAGCCTAAGTATCGGTCTTCTTGTTCGAAGCCCTTTGAAGACCTCGTGTTGATAAGCACCGAAGGTAAATTTCTATGTGCTTACTTTTCTTTGAAGAGATTTAGAAGCACACACACACTAAACATTCATTGCATATGTGTGCATTCTCTTCATTTGTCACAATTCACACTTGCACTTATTTATTATATTTTGTTGTGTGTTATTGTGTCTTGTTGTTGTGTTAATTCGTTTCCCGATAACTTTCGGAAACGTCCGCGCATGCACGAGAATGTGCTTGGTTTAGCGCGAGGACCGCCTATGGAGAATGCCCTTGGCTTCTCCTTGGTTTTCACCTTTCTAGGTGATCGGCGGTTATGATCGGCGGCCTGGCCGCCGAATTAAACCGCCGTTTCAGTCCAGATTGGTCTGAAGCTTTTCTGCGGTTAATATCGGCGGTCACGACCGCCGTTCGAAACCGCCGTTTCAAGACCTGATTGATTTATCTCTCGGTCTAATTCGGCGGTTGAAACGGCGGGCATTAAACCGCCGTTCGAAACCGCCGTTCATACCTGGTCGATTTTGATCTCTCTGTTCTGTTTCGGCGGTTGGAATCGGCGGTCACTAAACCGCCGAATGAACCGCCGTTTTTGCTCTGTTCTTCACGAGCTCAATTCGGCGGTCATTAACGGCGGCCTGGCCGCCGATTGAAACCGCCGATTGGCGCGTTTCTTTGAAACTTACTTAAACGACCACACTTTGATTTGGCACCCTATATATATGCCACTTTGACTTTAGGTCAATTAAGAGAGTTCATATTCAGAATTCATACTTAGGATATTTTTCAAAGAGAAGAAAAATTCCAAGAACTCCATTCTTGATTCTCAAACACTTTTCATGATCATCAATCATCATCTAGCATCATCTTAGATCATCTAGATGTCATCTAGCATGGAATCTTCATCATACTTTGCTTGGTAAGCTTTTCACTAATATCTTACATGTTTTGTGTTTCTCTTATCTAGCAATCTCAATTAATTACTTGTTTGTTATTTTGTATGCTTTAGATACAATATTGAGATGAGTATGATGTATGTTTGAGATTTTATATTGTGCTTGCATATTAGGTTTTGTGCTTAATATTGATTAGCTAAACTAATTGACATGTCATTTAGTTTTGATATCTAGGATTATACTTAATTGCATATTAATCATCTTAGATAAGCATATAGGGTTTCCCTTGCTCTATGTTGCATTTTGGATATTCACATATATTCACTTAGGGTTGTATTCTCTTCAAAGAGAAAGTAAGTCTTGTGTGTAGCATCCGGGATTAGGTTGCTTAGAACGCAAGCAAATTGGACTAGGTTCACTCATACCGGGATTAGGTAGGTGTGTGATTACTTCCGGGATTAGGTTGTAATCGTTTGCACATTTAGTGGATTCGAGGTTCGAGTGTGGCTTACTTACATAGCCCGTGGTTTTTCCCGTGAGGGTTTCCACGTAAAAACCAAGTGTTGTTTTAATTTCCGCACCATATTACAATTGCTTGGTTATATTATCTTGAGGGCATTTTCGTAATTTTGACTAACACGAAAAATTGGGTAAAAAGCGTAAAATCTATTCACCCCCCCTCTAGATAGCTTTATACACACCGTGCTATTATTTGTTTCAATTGGTATCAGAGCGGGTTCCTAGACATACATAGGTGATCCTTGCTTATTTTGGTGTGTTTTGCATTTTGTGTGATTTTTGATCATTCATACATTTGCATTCATTTCATTCATTCATAAACACTATGAGTGGAAACGGTGGAAATGGTGGTGGCCACGAAGGAGCTTCTAGCACAAGGCCTCCACTTCTTACCGGATTGAACTATTCCCAATGGAAAGGGAAGATGGAATCCTACATATGCCAAATTCATGACCGTGCATGGATGGCGGTGGAAGACGGATATGATCTCCCTATGATGACTCCCGATGGTGGAGGACAAGATGTTTTGAAGCCTAAGGCGCAATGGAACGCGCAAGAGTTTGAGGCTTCTAAGTGGAATAGGAAGGCTATGCATGCCATTATGTGTGCTATGGATGAGAATCAGTACAAGCTTATTCAGAATACTCAGATTGCCAAAGTGGCATGGGACATCCTTCTAGTTGCACATGAGGGAACCGAGGTGGTGAAGGAGTCCAAGCTTCAAGTCCTCCAAACTCAGTTTGAGCTACTTAGGATGGGAGAGGATGAATGCTTCAATGACTTCGAAATCAAATTGATGGATATTGTAAATCAAAGCCATCAACTCGGAGACCCGTATTCGGATAGGAGAGTCAAGCAAAAAATTATGAGATCTCTCCCCGATAGGTTTGAATCCAAGGTGACGGCCATAGAAGAAAATAGTGGCTACATGGATATGAAGCCAAGTGAGGTGATTGGGCGTCTCCTTGCATATGAGTCTAGGAAGGCTCCTAGCACCACTACTCCTCCTAAGAAGTCTAAAGGAATAGCTTTGAAAGCATCTAAGGATGCAAAGGAGGCAAAGCATGAATCGGATGAAGACCTTGCCTTATTTGTGAAAAGGTTCAACAAGGTTATGGGGTTCAAGAAAAAGAAGGGATTTGGGTCAAGAGGACAAGATTTGAAGAAAAAGAGTTCCTTCAAGAAGTTTGAGCCTAGACAAGAGAGGACCGAAAGGAAAGGGGTCCGATGCTTTGAATGTGGTGGGATTGGTCACTTTGCCCCCGAATGTGCTAATCACAATGATAAGAAGAAGAGCAAAGTGATGGCCGCCACTTGGAGTGGGAGTAGTGATGACTCCAATGAGGAAGATGAGTCTTCAAGTGAAGAAGAGCTCATGGCTAACCTCCTAGCTTTTGCCTCCTCACATAAGAGCAAAAGTGGTAGTGAGAAAGAGGAAATGAGTCAAGAGGAAAATGACTCAAGTGAAGAAGAAAGTGATTCCTCATCTAACTCCATAAGTAGTTTTGTGGAGAAAAAGGTGCTTGCTAAATGCCATGCCGAGTTTAATGATTTAGCAATCAAGAGCACAAGAAAGATCAAGATGTTGAGAGAAGAAAATCTTGAGCTTGCATCTCATAATGACCACTTAGGTGAACAAGTGGAAAAATTCAAGAAGACAGAAGATAAGCTAAGAGAGGAGTTAGCTTTATCTAGGAGGAATGAAGAAAGTCTAAAGAGTGAGCTTGAAGAAGTTAGAAATTCTATGACTAGGATGGATTCTAGCACCAAGAAGCTTGACCATATGCTTGGTGTTGGAAAGAGTCCATGTGACAAGAGGGGTCTTGGGTATGAAGATGACAAGAAGATCTCTACCTCTAACAAGACCGTGTTTGTCAAGAGCTTGAAGAAAGAAGAAACTTCATTTGTGCAAGCTCCTAGAAAGAAATTAGAAGTAGGACAATGCTCTAATGCACAAGTGAAGATGGGTCCAAGAAGGAAACCTCAAGCTCAACCCCCTAGGGTCTCTCAAGCCAACATTCCTCCTCAAATGGCTCACAAAGGAAAGAGACCTATCATGCAACCTCAAGCTAGGAAGCAACCAAGACCGGTTCAACAACGAAGAAGGATTGAACCCTTTCATCCACAAAGACAAGGACAAGGTATGATTCCTTATTTCACTCCTATATGTCATTTTTGTGGATTTGATGGTCATATTAGACCACATTGCTTTCGATATATAAAAATGTGCAAAACTAGAAGCATGATAGAGAAGAAAAAGAAAAGAGCCATGATGCATGTTCCTAGGAATGATAATACTATTATGCATGATCCTAGGACATCTAGAGCCCATATACCAAAAACCACTAAGAAAGCTAAGATTGTTTCTAGGTGGATTAGAAAGAATGACATTGTTTGCCATGTTGCTCAAATAGCCTTGAAGGCAAATTCTTCTAATTTTTGGTATCTAGATAGTGGGTGCTCTAGGCACATGACGGGAAACAAGAGTTTCTTCGAGACTCTTGTTATGGAGGAAGGTGGATATGTCACTTTTGGTGATGGATCCAAAAAGAAAGTTGTAGGGAAAGGAACCATTTCCGTTCCCGGATTACCCTCCTTATCCGATGCTTTATTTGTTGATGGCTTGAAAGCCAATTTAATAAGCATTTCACATCTAAGTGATGAAGGATATTCCGTCTTGTTTTGTAAAGATGATTGCTCAATCCTAAAGCCCGATGGACAAACCTTATTGAAAGGTATGAGATCTAGCGACAATTGCTATTGTCTTGAAGCTAGAATAGTCTCAAACAATGTGTCCATGGATGAGCAAATTGAGTTGTGGCATGAAAGACTTGGCCACATGAACTTTAGGGATCTACGGACCCTTGGAAAGTTCGAGTGTGTGCGTGGCCTCCCTAAGCTTGGGAAGAAAGCCAATGGTGTTTGTGGACCTTGCCAACAAGGAAAGCAAACTAAAAGCATGCACAAAAAGGGTAAGTATCTCACCACCAAGGAGCCTCTTGAGCTTCTCCACATGGACCTCATGGGTCCCATGCAAACCGAAAGTTTGGGTGGAAAGAGATACATTTTTGTATGTGTTGATGATTTCTCTAGATTTACATGGACATACTTTCTTAGAGAAAAATCCGAAACTTTTGATAAGTTTAAAATGCTTTGTACTAAATTACAAAATGAAATGAAATCTAACATTAGAAGCATTAAACGGATTAGAAGTGACCATGGGAGAGAGTTTGAGAATGCCTCTTTTGAAAGCTTTTGTGATAGCTTAGGCATCTCCCATGAGTTTTCGGCTCCTAGGACACCTCAACAAAATGGAGTTGTTGAGAGGAAAAATAGGGTCCTCCAAGAGATGGCCCGAGTGATGTTGCTTAGCAACAATGTCCCTAGGAACCTATGGGCCGAAGCCATCAATACGGCTTGCTATATAGGAAATCGTGTGTTCCTAAGGCCCGGTTCTAGAAACACCTCCTATGAGCTATGGAAGGGTAGGAAGCCAAATGTTAGCTACTTCCACACATTTGGAAGCAAATGCTACATTTTAAATGACCGTGATCAACTTGGCAAGTTTGATGCTAAGAGTGATGAGGGTATCTTTATTGGCTACGCCTTGAATAGTAAAGCCTATAGAGTTTTCAACTTGAAGACTCGAACCGTCATGGAATCATCAAATGTGGTCATTGATGATACTAGGCTCAAGTCTAATGACCATGAGGAGGAGGATGTTCTAGAGGATGACACTCCTTTGGAGAGGGTTGTGGTGACTCCCAATGTTGGGACATCTAATGAAGTCACACAACCCATTACTAGAGTTCCTCTCTTGGACTCTAAAGAACCCGCTCCATGGGTTAGGAAACTCCATGATAAAGAAGATATCATTGGAGAGGTAAATGAGGGTGTTAGGACTAGACGTCAACTTGCTAATCTTATTAGCTATACTTGCTACACCTCTCAAATTGAACCCAAAAAGGTTGAAGAAGCCTTACATGATGAATTTTGGGTTCTTGCCATGCAAGAAGAGCTAAACCAATTCGAAAGGAATGAGATTTGGACTCTAGTTCCTAGGCCTAAGACCACTAATGTCATAGGCACTAAATGGATATTTAGGAACAAATCCGATGAGGATGGCAACATAGTGCGGAACAAGGCTAGACTTGTAGCACAAGGGTAATCTCAAATTAAGGGTATCGACTTTGAGGAGACATTTGCTCCCGTTGCCCATCTAGAGTCTATTAGGCTTCTCTTGTCCATTTCTTGTGTGCACAAGTTCAAATTGCACCAAATGGATGTCAAGAGTGCCTTCCTCAATGGCTTCTTGCAAGAGGAAGTGTTTGTTGAACAACCCAAGGGGTTTGTGGATGCACACCACCCCAACCATGTCTATCGCCTCAAGAAGGCACTATATGGGTTGAAACAAGCACCGAGGGCTTGGTATGAGCGCCTCACTCAATTTCTTGTTGACAATAACTACACAAGAGGTAGTGTTGACAAGACACTATTCATCAAGAGAGACAATGATGAGCTTTTCATAGCTCAAATATATGTCGATGACATAGTGTTTGGCTCCACCAACAACACCAAGGTCCAACAATTTGTTGATGTTATGTCTCATGAATTTGAGATGAGTCTTGTTGGTGAGCTTAATTACTTCCTAGGTTTGCAAATTAGGCAACTTGATAATGGGATCTTCATAACCCAAGCCAAATATGCCAAAAACCTTGTGAAGAAGTTTGGTCTTGAAAAAGCCAAACATTGTGACACTCCTATGAGCACCACTTTGAAGCTAAGCAAGGATGCTAGCGGTAAAAGTGTGGACCAAACCTTATATCGTGGCATGATAGGGAGCTTGCTCTATTTGACCGCAAGTAGGCCCGATATATCTTTTAGTGTAGGAGTTTGTGCTAGGTACCAATCCGATCCCAAGGAGTCCCATCTCTCTTCGGTTAAGAGAGTCATTCGCTTTGTGAATGGGACTTCCAACTATGGGATTTGGTACTCATTTGACACTAATCCTAGTCTTGTAGGATATAGTGATGCGGATTGGGCAGGAAATTGTGATGATAGGAAGAGCACATCGGGCGGTTGCTTCTTTCTAGGCAACAACTTGGTGTCGTGGTTTTGCAAGAAGCAAAACTCGATTTCCTTGTCCACGGCGGAAGCCGAGTACATAGCCGCGGGGAGTGGATGCACTCAACTTATGTGGATGAAGCAAATGCTAGTGGATTACGGATTCAACCAAGGTACTCTCACTCTCTTTTGTGATAACATGAGTGCCATTAATATTTCCAAGAATCCGGTGCAACATTCTAGAACTAAGCATATTGACATCCGCCATCACTTCATTAGAGAGCTTGTTGAAAATAAATGCATAGTACTTGAACATGTAGGTACTAATGATCAACTTGCGGACCTATTTACTAAACCCTTAGATGCTACTCGATTTAAAACTCTTAGTAGATCTATTGGGGTATGTCTTGTGGAGTGATGTTCTATGATTGACCCCATATGGGGAACTCAAGCAAAGAGAGCTATTTTGCATTCTTGTATCTTGCAAAAAATTTGAAATATCTTATGCCTCTTCTTTTAAATTGCTTGAGTAAGCTTGGTTGTACATATGTATATATGTTTTAAAATTCCGTAAGTGTGAACCTTGCTTGTCTACAATCCATGTCATATTTATGTTCAAACATGCATTTTTGGACTAGGAGATTTACATTGGAAGTATGATTTGAATGACCTATGATTATCTCCATGACATGATGATTCTTTAATAACATGCTAATGACAAATGAAAAAGCATGAAATTCATAAACATGCTCACATGAAAAGCATGAATTGATGATTGCATATTCTTAAAAATGCAAAACTTGTGTGAAAACTTATGAGACTCAAAATGAATAAAGGATCTTGTATCCATTCAAAGGAATTTACATTCCAAATGTCTCTCTTTCTTTATTAGTTGAACATGGTTACTATCATACGGATAATTTTATCCGGAAAAATCAAATAGGGTGCAAAGTCGCTCATGCCATGTTTCGCTTATAAAGTTGGATATAGTTGCTCTTATATTGAAATCAATAATCTCTATATCCTTGCTTTTCCCATGACATTGGTGAAATTGGTTTGAATTCTTATTAGAAACCTTTGTCATTTGCTTTGCCAAATACCATTGTATTTTGGACTTGAATGCTATATGTCTTGTATGCAAAGCATGTTGGATTCACACATTTCTCAAAATAAATCTCCTTGTTTCTCTCAAATTAATTGAAGTGCATAAAGTGACTTATATGTATATGCAAGTCTTGCATGCTTCTATCTCTCGTTGCTATGAGTGACCCGGTTGGGGACTACTCCTTTGCCTATATCATGACAAAAAGGGGGAGTAGGATATGGTAAGGGGAGGTGCAAAATATAGAAGCTATTGTACACTTTGGGGAGGACATACATTGAGGGGGAGTAACTCGTTGAGGGGGAGCATTGCATTTATCATACATTGCATACATTTGGTAATGTTGTGCCTAAATTCTAAAAATGCAAATGCTTGGTATTGTTCTCACATGATTAATCTCACACTTTTCTTGTATTAGAAATGTTAGAAACTCTTTTCAGGGATTGATTATTCTACAAGAGGATTGAAGACTTCTAGTTGCATTAGCTTATCTCTTTGTAATGTAGAATATCATTATAGTCCCGTAGTTTCTATTTTTTTGTGAGGAATCTTTGTGAGTGATGGTTTTGTCACGAAATAGCCAAAGGGGGAGATTGTAAGGATTCCCGTTGTTTTTAATTGGCTTATTTCGTGATCAAACCATATGTGGGGGTTCTTTGTAAGGGTAGCCTAAGTATCGGTCTTCTTGTTCGAAGCCCTTTGAAGACCTCGTGTTGATAAGCACCGAAGGTAAATTTCTATGTGCTTACTTTTCTTTGAAGAGATTAGAAGCACACACACACTAAACATTCATTGCATATGTGTGCATTCTCTTCATTTGTCACAATTCACACTTGCACTTATTTATTATATTTTGTTGTGTGTTATTGTGTCTTGTTGTTGTGTTAATTCGTTTCCCGATAACTTTCGGAAACGTCCGCGCATGCACGAGAATGTGCTTGGTTTAGCGCGAGGACCGCCTATGGAGAATGCCCTTGGCTTCTCCTTGGTTTTCACCTTTCTAGGTGATCGGCGGTTATGATCGGCGGCCTGGCCGCCGAATTAAACCGCCGTTTCAGTCCAGATTGGTCTGAAGCTTTTCTGCGGTTAATATCGGCGGTCACGACCGCCGTTCGAAACCGCCGTTTCAAGACCTGATTGATTTATCTCTCGGTCTAATTCGGCGGTTGAAACGGTGGGCATTAAACCGCCGTTCGAAACCGCCGTTCATACCTGGTCGATTTTGATCTCTCTGTTCTGTTTCGGCGGTTGGAATCGGCGGTCACTAAACCGCCGAATGAACCGCCGTTTTTGCTCTGTTCTTCACGAGCTCAATTCGGCGGTCATTAACGGCGGCCTGGCCGCCGATTGAAACCGCCGATTGGCGCGTTTCTTTGAAACTTACTTAAACGACCACACTTTGATTTGGCACCCTATATATATGCCACTTTGACTTTAGGTCAATTAAGAGAGTTCATATTCAGAATTCATACTTAGGATATTTTTCAAAGAGAAGAAAAATTCCAAGAACTCCATTCTTGATTCTCAAACACTTTTCATGATCATCAATCATCATCTAGCATCATCTTAGATCATCTAGATGTCATCTAGCATGGAATCTTCATCATACTTTGCTTGGTAAGCTTTTCACTAATATCTTACATGTTTTGTGTTTCTCTTATCTAGCAATCTCAATTAATTACTTGTTTGTTATTTTGTATGCTTTAGATACAATATTGAGATGAGTATGATGTATGTTTGAGATTTTATATTGTGCTTGCATATTAGGTTTTGTGCTTAATATTGATTAGCTAAACTAATTGACATGTCATTTAGTTTTGATATCTAGGATTATACTTAATTGCATATTAATCATCTTAGATAAGCATATAGGGTTTCCCTTGCTCTATGTTGCATTTTGGATATTCACATATATTCACTTAGGGTTGTATTCTCTTCAAAGAGAAAGTAAGTCTTGTGTGTAGCATCCGGGATTAGGTTGCTTAGAACGCAAGCAAATTGGACTAGGTTCACTCATACCGGGATTAGGTAGGTGTGTGATTACTTCCGGGATTAGGTTGTAATCGTTTGCACATTTAGTGGATTCGAGGTTCGAGTGTGGCTTACTTACATAGCCCGTGGTTTTTCCCGTGAGGGTTTCCACGTAAAAACCAAGTGTTGTTTTAATTTCCGCACCATATTACAATTGCTTGGTTATATTATCTTGAGGGCATTTTCGTAATTTTGACTAACACGAAAAATTGGGTAAAAAGCGTAAAATCTATTCACCCCCCCTCTAGATAGCTTTATACACACCGTGCTATTATTTGAAGCCCTTTGAAGACCTCATGTTGATAAGCACCGAAGGTAAATTTCTATGTGCTTACTTGTCTTGAAGAGATAGTTGCACACACTCACAACTCATGCATATGTTTAATCTTTGTATGTTGTGTTTCTTATTGTTGTGCATTAATGCTTATTTTCATCTCTTCTTGCATGTTAGTTTGATTGCATCTTGCATATCCAATTGCCTTGTCATGTTTAGACTTAGGATTGCATTTTTGCATGGGGCGCTCCCAAAGGCGCTCTATAAAGGCGCTGTACGAATAGTGCCCATTAAGCATTGTTCAGACCTGATCGATTTAATTCGGTCGCTGTTGGGACGCTGTTGGGGCGCTGTACGAAGTGCTGTACGAAGCACTCTACGTACAGCGCCACTCTGTTTTCCCGAGAGAACAGAGTTGGGGCGCTGTACAGAAGCGCTCTACGTACAGCGCCCAAGGCAAATTTCAGGCCAACTTATCAAAACGACCACACTTTGTTTTGGCCTCCTATATATATGCCACTTTGACTTTAGGTCAATCAAGAGAGTTCATATTCAGATTTCATACTTAGGATATTTTTTCAAGAGAAGAAAAATTTCCAAGAGAAGAAAAATTTCCAAGAACTCAAATTTTATTCACTCAAACACTTTTTCATGATCATCAATCATCATCTAGCATTATCCTAGATCATCTAGATGTCTCTTTGCATGGATTCTTCATCACACTTTGCTTGGTAAGCTTTTCACTAATATCTTACATATTTTGTGTTTTTCTTAACAAGCAATCTCAATTTATTACTTGTATGATTTTCATATATCTTTTGATACAAGATTGAGATTAGTGTAATGTATGTTTGAGAAGTTGTATTGTGATAGCTAATTAGGTTTTGTGCTTAATCTTGATTAGCTAAACTATTTGATTGAACATATCATTTAGTTTTTAATATCTAGGATTGTTCTAATTACATATTAATCATCTTAGATAAGCATATAGGGTTTCCCTTGCTCTATGTTGCATTTGAATATTCATATATTCACTTAGGGTTTTATTCTCTTCATTGAGAAAGTAAGTCTTGTGTGTAGCTTCCGGGATTAGGTTGCTTAGATCGCAAGCAAATTGGACTAGGTTCACTCATACCGGGATTAGGTAGGTGTGTGATTACTTCCGGGATTAGGTTGTAATCGTTTTACACATTTAGTGGATTCGAGGTTCGAGTGTGGCTTACTTACTAGCCCGTGGTTTTTCCCGTGAGGGTTTCCACATAAAAATCAAGTGTTATTTAATTTCCGCATTTTATACTTGATTTATTGCTTTATCTATTTAGGGGTAATTTCATAATTTTGACTAACACGAAAAATTGGGTAAAAAGCTTAAAATCTATTCACCCCCCCTCTAGATAGTTTTATACACACCGTGCTATAATTTGTTTCAGCATCGGACCCCTTTCCTTTCGGTATTCTCTTGCCTAGGCTCAAACTTCTTGAATGGAGTCTTTTTCTTGAAGTCTTGACCCTTGGATCCGAAACCCCTCTTCTCGAACTTGTAGAATTTCTTGAACCTTCTCATTAACAAGGCCATTTCAAGTCATCATTTTCCTCCTTCACATCTTTGGAGGCTTTTAAAGCAATTCCCTTTTGCTTTTTAGGAGGTGTGGAGGTAGGACCCTTCCTAGACTCATAAGCTAGAAGCCTCCCTACCACCTCACTCGGCTTCATATCCTTGTAAGTTCTATTCTCCTCTAAAGCCGTCACCTTAGATTCAAACCTATCGGGGAGAGATCTCATAATCTTTTGCTTGATTCTCCTATCCGAATATGGGTCACCAAGTTGATGACTTTGGTTAACTATGTCCATCAACTTGATCTCGAAATCATGGAAGCACTCATTCTCCTCTATCTTAAGCATCTCGAATTGAGTTTGGATGACTTGAAGCTTGGAGTCCTTCACCACTTCAGTTCCCTTATGTGCAATCTCTAGGATGTCCCATGCCTCCTTAGCTATCCTGTAAGGATTCCCGTTTTGTTGATTGGCTTATTTCGTGGACAAACCAAGTGTTGGGGATTGTATGTAAGGGTAGCTTAAGTGATGGATATTCAAGTTCAAGACCCTCTCATGTCCTCAAGGTTGATAAGCACCAAAGGTAAAATTCTATGTGCTTTACTTGTCTTGAAGAGATAGTTGCACACACTCACAACTCATGCATATATTTAATACTTGTAGGTTGTGTGTCTTATTTTTGTGCATTAATGTTCATTAACATCTCTTCTTGCATGTTAGTTTGATTGCATCTTGCATATCCAATTGCCTTGTCATGCTTAGACTTAGGATTGCATTTTTGCACTGGGCGCTCCCAAAAGCGCTCTACAAAAGCGCTCTACGAACAGCCCCCGTTGGGCGCTGTACAGACCTGATCGATTTAATTCGGTCGCTGTACGAGCGCTGTAGAGGCGCTCTACAAAGCGCTCTACGTAGAGCGACCCCTCTGGAGGCGCTCTACAAAGCGCTCTACGTAGAGCGCCCCTCTGTTTTCTCGCAAGAACAGAGCAAGGGGGCTCTACAAAGCGCTCTACAAAGCGCTCTACGTAGAGCGCCCATGGCAAAAATAGGTGTAACTTATTCAAAACGACCACACTTTGTTTTGACTCCCTATATATATGCCACTTTGACTTTAGGTCAACCACAAGAGTTCATAATCTGATTTCATACTTAGAATATTTTTCAAGAAAAGAAAAATACAAAGAACTCACCTTTAACCACTCAAATCAAATCCCTTGTGCATCAAATTTCATATTGCATCTTCTATGTCTAGATAGAAAGCATCCATGATTGGGTTTGCATCATCACAACTTGCTTGGTAAGATTTTGATTAAGTTCATCTTATTTGAGTATTTTTATTATCAAGCTATTCTCTTTAATTTACTTGTATGTTTTGATCATATGATAAATACAAGATTAGAGAATTAATTGTGATAAATTGATTGAGTGTTGTATTGTGATAGCTAATTAGGTTTTTAATTAATCTTGATTAGCTAAGCTATTTGACATGTCATTTAGCAATTGATATCTAGGGTTGATTTAAATTGATTATCTCATCATCCTAGATAAGCATCTAAGGTTCCCTAGCCTTGTTTGTTAATTGAATATTCATACATATTCACATAGGTTGCATAATCTCTTCTTAGAGAATTAAGTCTTGAGGCTAAGGTTGCTTAGGCCTCAAGCAAATTGGAATAGGGTTGCTAATAAAGGCCCGCTGGGTAGAAGTGAGGGGTTACAGACCGGAGTGTTAGACGAGGTCTACATAGGTTGTAAACTTCATTTCAATTAGTGATTTCGAGTTCCAAGTGTGGCGCACTAAACAGCCCGTGGTTTTTCCCAGTGGTTGGGTTTCCACGTATACATCAAGTGTTATTTATATTCCGCACTATATTACACTTGTATGTATTTTTAACTAGTAGGGGCATTTTCGTAAAATTGACTTGCATGCGAAAATTGGGTAATAATCGTTAAAATCTATTCACCCCCCCTCTAGCTTTATATAGAACACGCCTCTAATTTGTTTCATATCCTAATATTTTGAATCAATTTATATTGATTTTCATCCATTGCACATAGGATGGCATGCATCGCCTTTCTATTCCATTTTGATGCCTCAAACTCTTGCGCATTCCATTGCGCCTTAGGCTTGAGCACATCCTCTCCTCCACCCATAGGAGTCATCATGGGTGATGTGTGGCCGTCTTCAACCGCCATCCAAGCCCGTTCATGGATTTGACATATGTACGACTCCATCTTGCCTTTCTAAGAGGCATAATTCAACCTGGTAAGAAGTGGAGGCCTTGTGCTAGAAGCACCCTCGTTGCCACTACTATTTCCACCGTTTCCACTCATAGTGTTTATGAATGAATGAAATGAATGCAAATGTATGAATGATAAAAAAATCACACAAAATGAGCAAGGATCACCTAAGTATATCTAGGAACCCGCTCTGATACCAATTGAAACAAATACTCAGTGTGTTCTAAATATATATCTAGAGGGGGGGGGGGGTGAATAGATTTTAAAGATATTACCCAATTTTTCGTGTATAGTCAATATTACGAAATTAACCCAAACTAGATAAAGCAATAAATCAAGTATAAAATACGGAAATTAAATAACACTTGATTTTTACGTGGAAACCCTCACGGGAAAAACCACGGGAAAATAAGTGAGCCACACTCGAACCTCGAATCCACTAAATGTGTAAACCGATTACAACCTAATCCCGGTAAGTAATCACACACCTACCTAATCCCGGTATAAGTGGACCTAGTCCAATTGCTTGCGAATTAAGCAACCTAATCCCGGTCACAACACAAGACTTAATTCTCTAAGAAGAGATAATAAAACCTATGTGAATATGAGAAATATTCAAAATGCAATTTAGAGCTAGGTTACTCTATATGCTTATCTAGGATGATGATTTTGCAATTAATTCAATCCTAGATATTAAAAGCTAGATGACATGTCAATTAGCTTAGCTAAACATAGATTATGAAAACCTAGATAGCTATCATAATACAACACTCAATCAAATCAACACAACAATCTCTATCTTGAATATTAGAATTTAATCTAAGAACAATCAAGTAATAAAAGAGATGCCATAATAAATAAAACACTAATTATATATGATAATAGTGAAGAACTTAGCAAAGCAAGTGTGTTGATGAAAGACCCATGCAAACAAGCATCCTAGATATGCTAGAAGATGTTAGATGAATTTTGATGCATATGAATTTTGGTTTAAGTGTTTAAATGAGCAAACTTGATTGTTTTTTCTCACAAAAATATCTCTTTTAAAAATAGGGTTCTTGATGATTAAAGAGTCACATTCAGAACAAGAGAAGGTGATGTATTTATAGGCATGAAAAATAGAGCAGGTGAAAAGACAAGTTTGCCCCTGAAACACACTGATCGGCGGTTTCAATTGGCGGCCAGGCCACCGCCGATTACAACCGCCGAATTGAGCACGAGAAGAACAAGGCATCATCAGCGGTTTCGAAACCACCGAACTAGCCACAGAATGAAACCCGAGAGATTAAATCAATCAGGTATGATTGGCGGTTTCGAACGGCGGTCGTAGCCGCCGATCATAACTACAGAATTGCTCCAGAAGCCTCTGGACACAAACGGCGGTTTCATTCGGTGGCCAGGCCACCAATCATAACCCCTGTTTCACCAAAAGAGGTGAAACCAAAGGAGAAGCCAATGGCATTCTTCGTAGGCGGACTTCACGTAAAACCAACCACATACTAGTGCATGCACGGACGTTTCCGAACAATATTGGGAAACGAATTACAAGGCACATAAGTACACACAAAATACAAAATCAAAGTGCAAGTGAAATGTGACATGTGAAGAGTATGCACACAAATGCAAGTATGCTAAGTGTGTGTGTGCAATCTAAAACTCTTCAAAGAAAACTAAGCACTTAGAAATTTACCTTTGGTGCTTATCAATGATGAGGTCTTCAAAGGGCATTGAACTTGAACCTAATATCTAAGCTACCCTTACAATGAACGCCAATTGTGGTTTGTTTACTAAATGAGTCAATCAACAAATGATACCTTACATCAAGGACAATAAATATGCAATTAATGAATGCAATAAATGAGTCATGATCAACAATGTCTAAATGTAAAGCATAGAGACTTAGCTAGAGGTCAAAATGGTCCTAAATGCTAGCTATCACAACATAAACAATCTCAACCAACAATCAAGAACACTAACATATTCAAGACATGCTTAATCAAGAAGACATGCAGTTAATCAACAAAATAATTGCTAACCCTAAGCAAAGATGAACAAATAAACAAATAATAGGTTCTAGAACATGTTGAACTTACAAGGGTGTGAAAGCATGAAGGCCCATGAGAAGATGATGCATGAAGGATGCTAGATGCACATGGGGTTTGTGTTTGGTTGAGTTAAAATCAAGTCTTGGAGCTCTCTCTCTCACTCTCTCTAGGAGTTAATCTCCTAAGAGAAACGACGTCGTTTTGGCAAACAGGCTGCAAAAACGTGTCAAACTGCTATGCATGCCGCGGTACAGACAAGGTGTCCTAATCGCAGTACACACGGCTTGGAAGCCCTAGAAAGCTTCACGGTTGGGACCACCGTGGAGGCAAGGTCTGTTAGGATTATACTCAACAGCAAGAGTGTAATATTGTAATTAACAATCTTTTTCATATTAATAAAGTGATTTCTGGTTTAACAAATCTTATAGCATTTATAGTTTAATATTATAATTGTCAAAGTAAATAATCATAAGGTCTAAAGACTATGAGAAAAGAAGAATTGTTCGTACATCTGGATATGTATGTGGTAGACACAATTCTTTAGTTAGTCTTGAATAAAGTTCACAACTTAAGTTAAAGGTTGGGCACCTTTATCTTGTTAAAGTTGTAGAATTCTTATGCTAGCATTTGAGTGGGATCAAATGAGATATGATGAGTCTAAAATCATCGGAGTGTCTTCGAGCAAAAGAATCTAGTGCACTGGGTGCATTGAACTGGATCACAATGAAAAGCTTTATCTAGAACCGTCAATAGATAATAGTCTTTTCATTATCAGGACAATCAGAGAGTCTATCTTAATCCTGAGATAAATGATGGACTTATGGTTGCAAGTGATATCATTTGAGTTATCAATGAGTACGATTATATAGCATAGTCTATCCTCGATAGTTTGGTGATATTCATTTGTTAATCGATAGAGGACTTTATTTATAGATATGGACATCGTGGCTCCATTTATTAAATGAGAGTATAATATCATCGGATGTTTTGAGGTAATTGGATATTAAATCTCAACGTTGAGTTTTCGATAGTGACTATTGAAAACATGGCTTCTGGACAAGTCAAAATATCCAAGTTCAAAACGTGGTCATATGAGTAAATATGGTAACTTGGATAGTTATAGGCGGTCTATGAACTCTTGGCGATTACTGATATTAATCACGAGGATACACCATCTCCAATATGATTGTCTAGGGTTATGAAAGAGGAACATCTTCTTTTTCTATCTTTATTTAAGAGTTCAATTTTAGCTCTTTAGTGGAATGAGTTAAAATTAATGGATTGGACCTAAGTGAATCATTTGTTGATTGTGATTAGGTTGTGTCTATTGAAGCTTAAATTTAGACAGCCCGCCAAGATCCCCAATCCACACGGACTTGCATGGATCACTTGATATATTCTACCGGACCAATTTATGGGTCCATCTAGAATTGCATTTAATATATTAAGAATATAATTTGCACATTATTTATTTAATGGGCTGCTCAATTATATTAATATATTAATGAAAGGCATGTGGGCTTGTTTCTTTTAGTAAGAATGGGTATGGTTCACATGTGGGCTTTTTATTTAAAGTCCAATGGATTAAATGAAATAAGAAAATAATATATGGCCCATTTTATACATGTGGGGCGGCAAGGTTAAAATATTAGCCTAACATATTATTTTGTTTCATTGTTTAATTAAATAAGAATTAATTAATTAATTAATTAATTGTTTAATTAAGAAACAAATCTTTTTATGATCAGGAAATATATTTCCTAGAGTTATACTAAAAGTAAAAGACTTGTTTGATAAGAAAAATAAAAAATTAAGTTTATTTATTTAATCAAATAAGAAGTCTTTTTATTTAGTCAATAAAAGAATAAAAATACTTATGAGTTGGATTAGGGTTAGAAGTCTAAAAGATGATGTGTATTAGGGTGCAAAACAAATCCTTTTTACTATGTGATTTGCGGCAACCCTAATGGCATATGAGGTAGATTTCGGCAACCCTAATAGGAAAAGGAAGAGAAATTCGGCCACCCTATATATTTCTTATGATAGGGTTCGGCCACCTCTAATGGTTGATTGATTCAATTTTCTTCTTCTTCTAATCTACTAAGACATAAAAGAGAGAAGAGATTATTCTTTTGATGGTACACTAATTGCTTGTTCATCAATAAGCTTGTGTGTACATCATCGAATTAGGTTCACGTGAGTTTCAATCATTAGATTGAGAACTCAAAAGTGACCGGAATAATCTTTGTATTCTTTTGATTGTTTTATGACTAACAAAAGAAAAAGAAAAGTTTGTTTGTCCATTCTCAGGTTTGCAATTCAAAGAAAAGGGAGACCACGCTCCTAGGTGATTCACGTTCGTGCTAGGATTGAAGATCTTGCGGATTACCATCGACGTAAGTCAATCGGATCACGCGACAAAAGGTATTCAACTTTTGTTACTTTATATATGGTTAATTAATTTAAAGGGTTAAGGTTCATAAAAAGGAAAAATTTTAAAACATACTAAATCTATTTTTAGTCTCGCTTCCGCTGCATTGATCGGTATTTTTCCCTACAATTGGTATCAGAGCCTAGGTTGAACCCTTTTAATTAATTAACGTATATATACGTGAATCGATTTCTTTTTATTGTGATTATGCATGTTTAGAAAGAGATGGCACTCTAGGTATTCGCATATATAATTACATGAGGATGTATGGTTTTATATATGTTTTTATGTGGATTGTTATTGCTCGATTTTGGTCCTAGATTTTCAATGTAATTTTTGTTTTGGAATTGTAACAAGAAGGGTGGTCTATCATTGCCATAATTCCTTCTTGGTAGTTGCTAGGTTTTCTTTTAATTTTTTTTTTTTAATTATGCAGTATTTTTACTGCAGTTTCTTTTTTAATTTAATTTTATGTGCAGTTTTTTTTTTTGTAAAAGTACTGCAGTGAATAAAAAAAAAAAAAAAACAAATACTGCAGTATTTTATTAGTTTAAATACTGCTGTAGTATGTTCGAGTAATGAAGATTCGAAGACTTGAAGAAAAAGGAAGCAACTGACGCGCCCCGAAACGGTCTATAATTAAGTATCCCCGGTGGCGCCAATAACTCGATCGGCGCACACGGGATACGCGATAGTTCTATAAACTATCGTAAAATAAATGGGGCACGTTTGTTTTTCCGCAAGCGCACGGATCGTTACGATCGCATAGCGGCAAGTACGGTTCGTTCCACAGGGAGATGGATTCGTTAATTGTATCTAGTTCTAGTGTTTATTAAAGCAATGTAAAAAGGAAAGCGGTGTGGTGTGTGCGGAAGTGTAAACTAACTAACTAACTATGATAGAAATGTAGCCGGGTGTCTTGGCTATCTAATTAATCTACTCCTAATTAAGTTAATCTACTCCTAAAGGCAAGACACCCTAACTATGAAAACAAAGGTGGCTTGGAGATAAGCAAGATATATAACACATATGGGAAATTGGTTCACCAAACACACTATGCAAATCTATGTCGATTGTTTAACATGTGAATCCAAATTCAGTAAAGGGTTCGTTCTCTTGATTAAGGAAATTACCCCGGAATCTTGATTAGGGAATTCCCGAAATCATGTCATCACTTTCCAATCGGAAGAGTGATTGTGTCTAGGGTTTAGACCCATTAAGCACAAGAACTATGAACCAAAGCTAAAGTGGCATAATTATGCACACATAAGCTATTTCCATTCCATATAGCTAATAGCCGAATTTATACCCGGAATGGAAATCTGAGCACAAACTCAACTCTTAATCACTCTAATCACTCTAAACACATACATAGTAAATCATACATCAACATACATAAACAAATGAGATATTTGATTACAACTACTCATAATCATTTAGTTAATCTACTCCTAATCTCATTCATCATACATATTAACACATAATCATCCATACATATGAATATCACAAAAAGAGCTTAATCAATAGACATCTAAGGAATGAATCAATACTAAATCAAAGCAAATGAACAATACATACATATATTAGCATAAGTGTTGGTTTACAATACTCCCAAATGGGTTATAAATCAATAGAAATACAAGAGATGAGTAAATGAAGAAATAACCCTTGAAGACAAGCCTCCAATAGGTCTCCCTTGCTATGAAACTCCCTTGGCTCGGTTTTGACACCCAAGCCTCTCCTATATCTGCATATCTACTCTCCATGGAAGGCTTTCCATGGAGGAAAATCCCCCATGGAAAGCTTGGAGTTGCTCTCTCTCTTTTGTGATGATCAATCCAAGAAAAGTGGTTTCTTGGAGCAAAGTTGGATGGTGCACACTTAAAAAGAGAGTGAAACAAATAAAAGCACGGTGTGTATAAAGCTATCTAGAGGGGGGGTGAATAGATTTTACGCTTTTTACCCAATTTTTCGTGTTAGTCAAAATTACGAAAATGCCCTCAAGATAATATAACCAAGCAATTGTAATATGGTGCGGAAATTAAAACAACACTTGGTTTTTACGTGGAAACCCTCACGGGAAAAACCACGGGCTATGTAAGTAAGCCACACTCGAACCTCGAATCCACTAAATGTGCAAACGATTACAACCTAATCCCGGAAGTAATCACACACCTACCTAATCCCGGTATGAGTGAACCTAGTCCAATTTGCTTGCGTTCTAAGCAACCTAATCCCGGATGCTACACACAAGACTTACTTTCTCTTTGAAGAGAATACAACCCTAAGTGAATATATGTGAATATCCAAAATGCAACATAGAGCAAGGGAAACCCTATATGCTTATCTAAGATGATTAATATGCAATTAAGAATAATCCTAGATATCAAAACTAAATGACATGTCAATTAGTTTAGCTAATCAATATTAAGCACAAAACCTAATATGCTAGCACAATATAAAATCTCAAACATACATCATACTCATCTCAATATTGTATCTAAAGCATACAAAATAACAAACAAGTAATTAATTGAGATTGCTAGATAAGAGAAATACAAAACATGTAAGATATTAGTGAAAAGCTTACCAAGCAAAGTATGATGAAGATTCCATGCTAGATGACATCTAGATGATCTAAGATGATGCTAGATGATGATTGATGATCATGAAAAGTGTTTGAGAATCAAGAATGGAGTTCTTGGAATTTTTCTTCTCTTTGAAAAATATCCTAAGTATGAATTCTGAATATGAACTCTCTTAATTGACCTAAAGTCAAAGTGGCATATATATAGGGGGCCAAAACAAAGTGTGGTCGTTTAAGTAAGTTTCAAAGAAACGCGCCAATCAGCGGTTTCAATCGGCGGCCAGGCCGCCGTTAATGACCGCCGAATTGAGCTCGTGAAGAACAGAGCATAAACGGCGGTTCATTCGGCGGTTTCGTGACCGCCGATTCCAACCGCCGAAACAGAACAGAGAGATCAAAATCAACCAGGTATGAACGGCGGTTTCGAACGGCGGTTTCATGCCCGCCGTTTCAACCGCCGAATTAGACTGAGAGATAAATCAATCAGGTCTTGAAACGGCGGTTTCGAACGGCGGTCGTGACCGCCGATCTTAACCGCAGAAATGCTCCAGACCAATCTGGACTGAAACGGCGGTTTAATTCGGCGGCCAGGCCGCCGATCATAACCGTCGATCACCTAGATAGGTGAAAACCAAGGAGAAGCCAAGGGCATTCTCCATAGGCGGTCCTCGCGCTAAACCAAGCACATTCTCGTGCATGCGCGGACGTTTCCGAAAGTTATCGGGAAACGAATTATACAACAACATGACACAATTACACACCATAAAATATAATAAATAAGTGCAAGTGTGAAATGTGACAAATGAAGAGAATGCACACATATGCAATGAATGTTAAGTGTGTGTGTGCAACTAATCTCTTCAAAGAAAAGTAAGCACATAGAAATTTACCTTCGGTGCTTATCAACACGGGGTCTTCAAAGGGCTTCAAACAAGAAGACCGATACTTAGGCTACCCTTACAAAGAACCCCCACATATGGTTTGATCACGAAATAAGCCAATTAAAAACAACGGGAATCCTTACAATCTCCCCCTTTGGCTATTTCGTGACAAAACCATCACTCACAATGATTCCTCACAAAAAATAGAAACTACGGGACTAAATGATATTCTACATTACAAAGAGATAAGCTAATGCAACTTGAAGTCTTCAATCCTCTTGTAGAATAATCAATCCCTGAAAAGAGTTTCTAACATTTCTAATACAAGAAAAGTGTGAGATTAATCATGTGAGAACAATACCAAGCATTTGCATTTTTAGAATTTAGGCACAACATTACCAAATGAATGCAATGTATGATAAATGCAATGCTCCCCCTCAACGGGTTACTCCCCCTCAATGTATGTTCTCCCCAAAGTGTACAATAGCTTCTATATTTTGCACCTCCCCTTACCATATCCTACTCCCCCTTTTTGTCATGATATAGGCAAAGGAGTAGTCCTCAACCGGGTCACTCATAGCAACGAGAGATAGAAGCATGCAAGACTTGCATATACATATAAGTCACTTTATGCACTTCAATTAATTTGAGAGAAACAAGGAGATTTATTTTGAGAAAATGTGTGAATCCAACATGCTTTGCATACAAGACATATAGCATTCAAGTCCAAAATACAATGGTATTTGGCAAAGCAAATGACAAAGGTTTCTAATAAGAATTCAAACCAATTTCACCAATGTCATGGGAAAAGCAAGGATATAGAGATTATTGATTTCAATTTAAGAGCAACTATATCCAACTTTATAAGCGAAACATGGCATGAGCGACTTTGCACCCTATTTGATTTTTCCGGATAAAATTATCCGTATGATAGTAACCATGTTCAACTAATAAAGAAAGAGAGACATTTGGAATGTAAATTCCTTTGAATGGATACAAGATCCTTTATTCATTTTGAGTCTCATAAGTTTTCACACAAGTTTTGCATTTTTAAGAATATGCAATCATCAATTTATGCTTTTCATGTGAGCATGTTATATGAATTTCATGCTTTTTCATTTGTCATTAGCATGTTATTAAAGAATCATCATGTCATGGAGATAATCATAGGTCATTCAAATCATACTTCCAATGTAAATCTCCTAGTCCAAAAATGCATGTTTGAACATAAATATGACATGGATTGTAGACAAGCAAGGTTCACACTTATGGAATTTTAAAACATATATACATATGTACAACCAAGCTTACTCAAGCAATTAAAAGAAGAGGCATAAGATATTTCAAATTTTTTGCAAGATACAAGAATGCAAAATAGCTCTCTTTGCTTGAGTTCCCCATATGGGGTCAATCATCAACCTTCAACAATGAAGGTCATGAGGTCCTATAGACCTCCCAAGTCCATTTGACTTGGATGAACCTATTTGAGACTTGATAGTCTCGTAGCAAGCGGGTTCATTTTTCCTTATCCACATAGGTGTGACATTTTTCTTCCTAGTGGTCAATTGTTCTAGAGATCTAGATGTCATAGGATCATGTAAATGAATTTCTTCCTTCCTATGAGTATGCATTCTAGCTCTAGCTTTCTTTTTCTCAATCATGCTTTTAACTCTACACATTTTAATGTAACGAAAGCACTTTGGTCTAATATGACCATCAACACCACAAAAATGACATGTAGGGACAAAGTTAGGAATCATACCATGTCCTTGTGCATGTATAGGAGCCTTCCCATGTCTTTGTGGTTGTCTTGGTTGTTGGATAGAATTTCTCCTTCTTTGTTGTTGACCAAGACTTGGTTGCTTCCACGGTTGAGTTTGCATGATTGGTCTCTTCCCTTGATGGATTTGAGTTTGAGGGAAGTTAGCATGAGGAACTCTTGTAGGTTGAGCTTGAGGTTGTCTTCTTGGAGCTACCTTCACTTGTGCACTATGAGAGCATTGTCCTAGCTCAATCTTCTTCCTAGGAGTTTGCACCGGTGAATCTTCTTTGTAGCTCAAGCTTTTGACAAACATGGTCTTGTTAGGAGTGGAGGACTCCTTACTATCTTCAAACCCAAGACCTCTCTTATCACACGGACTCTTTCCAACACTTAACATGTGGTCAAGTTTTTCGGTGCTAGAAACTATCTTAGTCCTTGATCCTTTAGCCTCTTCAAGCTCTCTTTTTAATTCTTCTTCATTCCTCTTAGATAAGTCTAACTCCTTTCTTAGCTTATCTTCAATATTCTTGGATCTATCCACTTGTTCACTTAAGTGGTCAACATGAGCTTCAAGGTCTAGATTCTCTTCTCTCAATCTTCGTATCTTTTCCTTGGTCTTCATTGCTAAGCTTTTAAACTCAGTGAGGTGTTTATCTAGAACCTTTTTCTTCACATATCCATGTGAGGAGTTAGATGAAGAGTCGTCTTTATTAGAGTCACTTTCTTCTTGACTCTCATTCTCTTCTTCATTGTAGGAGATAGGAAAGGCAAAATAGTTGTTCTCACAATCATTCAAGCTTGAGGGACTTCCTTCAACAACTTTCACTTTGTTGTCCCGCTTGTGAGAGCAACCTAATGCCAAGAATTTTGCCACAATCTCTTCATCACTATTACTTGAAGTGGCGACCTCCTCTCTTTCATCTTCCAAGTTAGCACATTCCTTGGAGGTATGCCCGAATCCTCCACATTCGTAGCATTGAATCTTCTCTCTTGAAGACATCTCATGATATGGCTTGACATTCTTAATAGTGGACTTCTTCTTCTTGAAGTCATTCCCCTTTGAGCCATAATCACTCTTTTGAAGATTCAAGAACTTCTTGAATCCTTTGGCAATGAGTGCCATGTCTTCATATGAGTCATCCTCCTCCTCTTCCATCTTGGATGTCTTCAAGGCAATATCCTTTTTCTTCTTAGGAGGAGATGTGGTAGCCTTTCTTGATTCATAGGCTAGAAGTCTTCCAATGACTTCACTTGGCTTCATTTCCTTGTAAGTGTCATTTTCTTCTAAAGCCGTCACTTTGGGTTCGAACCTCTCGGGAAGTGATCGCATGATCTTTTGCTTGATTCTTCTATCCGAGTAAGGATCACCAAGTTGGTGACTTTGGTTCACAATGTCCATTAGTCTCACTTGGAAGTCATTGAAGTGCTCGTGCTCTTCCATCCTAATGGTCTCAAACCGAGTTTGAAGGACTTGAAGCTTTGAGTCCTTGACAACCTCGGTGCCTTCATGTGCAACTTCTAGGATGTCCCATGCCTCTTTAGCAATCCTAGTAATTTGAATCAGTTTGTACTGATTTTCACTCACTGCACATCGGATGGCATGAATAGCCTTGTTGTTCCACATGGAGTCAATAAATTCTTGAGGACTCCACTGTGCCTTAGGCTTGAGAACTTCTTCTCCTCCATCCGTAGAAGTCATCATAGGTGGAGCATATCCATCTTCAACCGCCATCCATGCCCTATCATGGATTTGGCATATGTATGCTTCCATCTTCCCCTTCCATGAAGAGTAATTATCGCCGGTGAGCAACGGTGGCCTCACGCTCGACGCTCCCTCTTTGCTCATCCCGAAACCACTCATAGTGTTTGGATGAATGCAAATGAGATGAATGCAAAATGTATGAATAAATCAAAAAATCACACAAAATGCAAAACACACCAAAATGAGCAAGGATCACCTATGTATGTCTAGGAACCCGCTCTGATACCAATTGAAACAAATAAAAGCACGGTGTGTATAAAGCTATCTAGAGGGGGGGTGAATAGATTTTACGCTTTTTACCCAATTTTTCGTGTTAGTCAAAATTACGAAAATGCCCTCAAGATAATATAACCAAGCAATTGTAATATGGTGCGGAAATTAAAACAACACTTGGTTTTTACGTGGAAACCCTCACGGGAAAAACCACAGGGCTATGTAAGTAAGCCACACTCGAACCTCGAATCCACTAAATGTGCAAACGATTACAACCTAATCCCGGAAGTAATCACACACCTACCTAATCCCGGTATGAGTGAACCTAGTCCAATTTGCTTGCGTTCTAAGCAACCTAATCCCGGATGCTACACACAAGACTTACTTTCTCTTTGAAGAGAATACAACCCTAAGTGAATATATGTGAATATCCAAAATGCAACATAGAGCAAGGGAAACCCTATATGCTTATCTAAGATGATTAATATGCAATTAAGAATAATCCTAGATATCAAAACTAAATGACATGTCAATTAGTTTAGCTAATCAATATTAAGCACAAAACCTAATATGCTAGCACAATATAAAATCTCAAACATACATCATACTCATCTCAATATTGTATCTAAAGCATACAAAATAACAAACAAGTAATTAATTGAGATTGCTAGATAAGAGAAACACAAAACATGTAAGATATTAGTGAAAAGCTTACCAAGCAAAGTATGATGAAGATTCCATGCTAGATGACATCTAGATGATCTAAGATGATGCTAGATGATGATTGATGATCATGAAAAGTGTTTGAGAATCAAGAATGGAGTTCTTGGAATTTTTCTTCTCTTTGAAAAATATCCTAAGTATGAATTCTGAATATGAACTCTCTTAATTGACCTAAAGTCAAAGTGGCATATATATAGGGGGCCAAAACAAAGTGTGGTCGTTTAAGTAAGTTTCAAAGAAACGCGCCAATCGGCGGTTTCAATCGGCGGCCAGGCCGCCGTTAATGACCGCCGAATTGAGCTCGTGAAGAACAGAGCATAAACGGCGGTTCATTCGGCGGTTTCGTGACTGCCGATTCCAACCGCCGAAACAGAACAGAGAGATCAAAATCAACCAGGTATGAACGGCGGTTTCGAACGGCGGTTTCATGCCCGCCGTTTCAACCGCCGAATTAGACTGAGAGATAAATCAATCAGGTCTTGAAACGGCGGTTTCGAACGGCGGTCGTGACCGCCGATCTTAACCGCAGAAATGCTCCAGACCAATCTGGACTGAAACGGCGGTTTAATTCGGCGGCCAGGCCGCCGATCATAACCGCCGATCACCTAGATAGGTGAAAACCAAGGAGAAGCCAAGGGCATTCTCCATAGGCGGTCCTCGCGCTAAACCAAGCACATTCTCGTGCATGCGCGGACGTTTCCGAAAGTTATCGGGAAACGAATTATACAACAACATGACACAATTACACACCATAAAATATAATAAATAAGTGCAAGTGTGAAATGTGACAAATGAAGAGAATGCACACATATGCAATGAATGTTAAGTGTGTGTGTGCAACTAATCTCTTCAAAGAAAAGTAAGCACATAGAAATTTACCTTCGGTGCTTATCAACACGGGGTCTTCAAAGGGCTTCAAACAAGAAGACCGATACTTAGGCTACCCTTACAAAGAACCCCCACATATGGTTTGATCACGAAATAAGCCAATTAAAAACAACGGGAATCCTTACAGAGAGGAAAATAGTGATGTATATATAGTGGGAAGTGTATAGGGCAAGAATGGGGATCAAAATATCCCAAAATATCTGAAAATCCTCTTGATTCGGCCAGTTGGGCGAGCTCATTCACTCTGCCTCGCGGGCTTGTTCCCACCGCCGGAAGTCGCCTTGGAAAAAATGACGTTTCCCGCGAGCTTGAACCTTCTGGAAGGCTGGCTTCTTCCCGCTGCATAAAACCGCCGTCTCCCGGCGAGTTTGGAGGTTCTGGAACGTGGGAAAGAAGCCGTTGAACCAAGCTTGCGAGTTTGCATGGCCATGGAGTTTGGAGGATTTGGTGGAGAGTGGAACCTTTGCATGGGAGGCTCAAAGTGGGTCCACCGTGACCGGGAGAAGACCGGCTACCGATCTGGACGGAGAACAGCCGGAAAAACCATCAAAAAATGGCCGGAATAGGTCGGGTTGAAGTCGGGTCACAACCGGGTCAAACGTGGGTCGAACACGGGTCGGGTCGGGTCGCCCGGCTGCAGCTTGAAGACGACGTTACGTCATCCAGAAGTCACGCTAATGCGCGCCCATGCCAAAACGACGCCGTTTCTCTGCTGAGGTGGTGCTGGTGCTGTGCCTTGCACGGATAATTACAATATGCACCCCTGATCTTCTCCATATTCACAGAATATTCAGTATTTTCCCGAATATTGCACTTTGACCCCTGATTCTCCACAATGACATATTTGCCCCTGAATTCCCCTGTTTTCTTCCATTTAGGTTTTAACACCCACTCTGAGGGATATTTACCTACACATAGCTAAAACACATATTATATACACAAAAGTGCTCGGAAACGAACACAAAAGCTAGGAATAGGGAGCGCTAAATGTGAACATTTGGAGAGTGATCAGCAACTGGAACCAAGAACGAGCACCGTCGCACCCTAGGAGTGGATTGGGCTGCGCATGGCAAGCCCAAATCATGGTGGGCTGCGCACGGCAGCCCTATATGTCCTCATGGGTTGCGCACGGTAGCCCCTTTGTGGAGTTGTGGTGTGTGCACGCCTATGGGGGCCAGCCGAAGGATGAGCGTATGGTTGATGGCCACTTGAAGATCTTGTATTCCTAAACAATTGTAATTTACTTGCTTTTCTAGGATGGACCAAAATTGTTGCTATTTATTTTATGCTTAAATGTTACAATATTTGTTATTGTATGATAACATGACATATAGAATAGGAGTGCCACTCATATATCTCTTTTGGTATGAACATACATTGAATGATTTAGGTATCTAAATTGGCATCTAGATAACTTGGTAAATCATTCTATGGGATTTAATCACCTGCCTTAAATAATTGAGTGGGAGAAGGTGTTTTTGTAACACCTATGGCCTCCAAGGTTAGTTGAGCTTTATTATTTATTGGTAATCCCCACTAAGGGGCGTCCATGAATGGAATTTAGCAACATACTTCCTTACAAGGATAGACTAGACAATGGACTCAAACGAGATCTACTCCCCAAGGAGGGATTTTCGTGAGAGAAAATTAAGGGTCGATATCTTGGTAACACACTCAATGTAATTTTATTGATATCCTCCCAAGAGTTCTTGTCAGTAAAATTGCAAGGCTAAAATTGAAAACGCTGGTTGTTATGTTAACAATTAGGTGGGACCTAGTCTAACTAGTAAATGGTGCGAACTCCCAAAGAAGGCGTAACATTTATGGGTGTTGGATCACCGTTGAATCTTTATGATTGAGTTATTTATTTAATTCAAGATAAATATTTAAAAGTGCTTTATCATGATTATTTACTTATATATGTTTTGTTTTATTCAGAAATCATGACCCCATCACTTATGAACATCCTGAAAGATAACACTTTAACTGGAGATAATTATGTCACATGGAAAAGGAAAATTGGGTTGCTGCTGCAAAGTGAAAAACATAAGTTTGTTCTAACTACTCCTAAACCACCTGCTCCTAATAATGAATCTAGCATAATGTATAGAGATGAGTATGAGCAGTGGAAGACTTCAGATGATATGGCCAAATGTTATATTATGGCCACTATCTCCGACGTGTTGCAACAGCAGCATGAAGGAATAGAGTCCGCTGCTAATATAATGATGTCTTTAGAGGAGATGTTTGCTATGAAGTCCAAGATGACTAAGAGAGAGGCAGTGACTGCTTTTATGAATCTTAGTATGAAACCTGGACAGGCTGTGAAGGATCACATAATGAAAGTGTAAGGATTCCCGTTTTGTTGATTGGCTTATTTCGTGGTCAAACCACATGTTGGGGTTTTGAATGTAAGGGTAGTCTAAGTGTTTAGTGTTGAAGATCAAAGGCCCTTCCATGACCTCAAGATACAAGCACGCCAAAGGTATAATCTCTTGTGCTTGTTTTTCTTTGAAGAGATTTAGTAGCACACACACACTTAGCATTCTTGCTATGATTGCATACTTGCTTATTTTTATGTGCATCTCTTCACATGTCACTCTACACACTAACACTTTGGTTGATATATCTTGTTGTGTGTATTTGTGCCTTATAATTCGTTTCCCGACATTGTTCGGAAACGTCCGCGCTTGCACTAATGAGTGCTTGGTTTCGCGCGAAGACCGCCTATGGAGAATGCCCTTGGCTTCTCCTTGGTTTTCACCATTGTTGGTGATCGGCGGTTATGATCGGCAGCTTGGCCGCCGAATTAAACCGCCGTTTCAGTCCAGATTGGTCTGAAGCAATTATGCGGTCAAGATCGGTGGTCACGACCGCCGTTCGAAACCGCCGTTCATACCTGATCGATTTTAATCCCTCGGGTTTGATTCGGCGGTTGGATCGGCGGTCACGAAACCGCCGAATGAAACCGCCGTTAATGCTCTGTTCTTCACGAGCTCAATTCGGCGGTCGTTATTGGCGGCCTGGCCGCCGATTGAAACCGCCGAACGGTGCGTTTCAGGGGCAAAAGTGTCTTTTCACATGCCCAATTCTTGATGTCTATAAATATCTTATTTTCTCAATCTCTGATTAAGTTTCTTGAGCAATTAGAACCCTAAACTTTCAAGAGAGATTTTTGAGAAAAAATCAAATCAAGAACTCAACTTTAAACACTCAAATCAAATCCCTTTTGCATCAAATTTCATATTTGATCTTATATGCCTTCATAGAATTGATCCATGCATGGTTTTGAATCATCACATCTTATTTGGTATGTTCTTCACTAATTTCATATTACTTTAGTGTTTTTCATATTAATACATCTCTTTAATTACTTGTATGCTTTTGATTATATGCTAGATACAAGTTAGAGATTATTTGTGATGAAAATGATTGAGTGTTGATTGTGATAGCTAATTAGGTTTTTGCTTAATCTTGATTAGCTAAGCTATTTGACATGTCATTTAGCAATTGATATCTAGGGTTGATTAAATTGATTATATCATCATCCTAGATAAGCATCTAAGGTTACCTAGCCTTGGTTGTTATTTGAATATTCATTTATATTCACATAGGTTGTTTCTCTTCATTGAGAAGTAAGTCTTGAGGCTAAGAGTGGTTAGGCCTCAAGCAAATTGGAATAGGGTTGCTAATAAAGGCCCGCTGGGTAGAAGTGAGGGGTTACAGACCGGAGTGTTAGACGAGGTCTACATAGGTTGTAAACTTCATTTCAATTAGTGATTTCGAGTTCCGAGTGTGGCGCACTATACAGCCCGTGGTTTTTCCCAGTGGTTGGGTTTCCACGTATACATCAAGTGTTATTTAAATTCCGCACTATATTACACTTGTATGTATTTTTGACTAGTAGGGGCATTTTCGTAAAATTGACTTGCATGCGAAAATTGGGTAATAATTGTTAAAATCTATTCACCCCCCTTCTAGCTTTATATATCATACACACCGTATTCTTTTCAATTGGTATCAGAGCGGGTTCCTAGACATACATAGGTGATCCTAGCTCATTTTTGGTGTGTTTTGCATTTGTGTGATTCTTTGATCATTCATACATTTTGCATTCATTTCATCCATTCACTATACACTATGAGTGGAATCGGTGGTCCAAATGAGGGTGCTTCGAGCGTAAGGCCACCCCTCCTCACCGGCATAAATTACTCCCAATGGAAAGGGAAGATGAAGGCATATGTGTGTCAAATGCATGATAGGGCATGGATGGCCATTGAAGATGGATATTCGCCTCCTATGATGACTCCCACGGGTGGAGGAGAAGAAGTGCTCAAGCCTAAGGCACAGTGGACACAACTCGAGTTTGAGTTGTCCAAGTGGAATCAAAAGGCGTGGCACGCCCTTATATGTGCAGTGGACGAAAATCAGTACAAACTGATTCAGAACACTAAGATAGCCAAGGAGGCATGGGACATCTTAGAGGTTGCACACGAGGGAACCGAAGTAGTGAAGGACTCCAAACTTCAAGCCCTCCAAACTCAATTTGAGACACTTAGGATGCAGGAGAATGAGTGCTTCAACGACTTCGAGATTAGGTTGATGGACATTGTCAACCAAAGTCATCAACTTGGTGACCCTTACTCGGATAGAAGGATCAAGCAAAAGATAATGAGATCGCTTCCCGAGAGGTTTGAGTCTAAGGTGACGGCTTTAGAAGAAAATAGTGATTTTAAGGACATGAAGCCGAGCGAGGTAATAGGTAGACTTCTCGCCTACGAGTCTAGGAAGGGTCCTAGCTCCACTCCTTCAAAGAAGCAAAAAGGGATTGCTTTGAGAGCTTCCAAGGTTGAGAAGGAGGACAAGGATGACTCGGATGAAGACATGGCACTTTTAATGAGAAAATTCAAGAAGTTTGTAAAATTCGAGAAAAAGGGTCATGCATCCAAAGGGCAAGAATTGAAGAAAAGGGTTCCTTTCAAGAAGGTTGAGCATAGGCAAGAGAATAGCGAAAGGAAAGGGATCCAATGCTATGAGTGTGGTGGCATAGGTCATATCTCACTAGATTGTGGGAATTTGAAGAACAAGAGAGAAAAAATGATGGCCGCCATTTGGAGTGAAAGTGATGACTCCGAAGAGGGAGATAAGTCATCAAGTGATGATGAGCTTATCAATAACTTCAAGGCATTGGGTGCCACTTGTGAAGAAAATGAAGTTGTTGGTAAGAATTCCGTTGCTAGTGATCCCATAGAAGAGAAAGTCGAAGAAGTAGCTCTAGAGGAGATAGTTGTTGCTTCACATTGGGATATGGCACTTATTGACTCAAGAGATCAAGGTGAAGGTCTTGATGAGGATATTGGATCCATAGGAGAGGAGGAGAGTCTAGAAGATGACACTAGTGGAGATGACTCCTTATCTAACTCTACAAATGGAAATGTAGAGAATATGGATATGCATGACTTTATAGTAAATGTTGAAAGCTCCATGAAGAAGAAAGATAGATTTCTAAGGATTTTAGAGGAAGAAAATCTAGAGCTTACAACATACAATGACCTCCTAAAGAAGCAAGTGGAGAAAATGGATCTTAAGGACAACTTTGAAAGTTTTGAAAGCTCTAAGTTAAAGAATGAAAAAGAGATTCAAAGGTTAAAGGAAGAATTACTTAGGCTTTCAACACAAGTGGACCACTTGAATGATGAAGTGGTAAGATCCATGGTGGAAGAAGACAAGCTAAAAGATGAGCTAGCTTTGTCTAAGAGGAATGAAGAGGGTTTGAAGAGAGAGCTTGTTGAAGCCAAAGAGTCATTGACTAGAATGACCACAAGCACCAAGAAACTTGACAACATACTTGGTGTAGGAAAAAGCCCTTGTGACAAAAGAGGTCTTGGATTCGAAGTGAGCAAGGATTGCTCTATTCCTAAGAAGACCGTCTTTGTGAAGAGTTTGGGTAAGATAGAAGCGTCACCGGTGCAAACTCCTAGGAAGAAGTTAGAACTAGGACAATGTTCAACAAATGCACAAGTGAAGGTGGTGAAAGCAAGACAACCCCAAGCTCAACGGATTAGAGCCTCTCGAGTCAACTCTCCTCAACAAATGACTCACTATGAAAAGAGGCAAAACATGCTACCTAATCCAAGGAGGTAACCCATTCCGGTTCAACCAAATAGAAGACATGAACCGACTCAACACCAAAGGAGACATCAAATGCATGATGAGTCTCCAATGACTTCACAAGAACATGGTATGAATTCTTACTTTGTACCAACTTGTCATTATTGTGGTGTTTATGGGCATATTAGGCCTAAGTGCTTTAAGTACATTAAGCATTGTAGGATTGATAGCATGATAAAGAAAAAGAAGCTAAGAAGAGCCCATTTGCATGAGCCTAGGAAATCTTTTGTCAATAATCCTAGGTTAGTGAATGACATGCAACCATTGTCCACTAGGAAGAAAAATGTTATATCTATGTGGATAAGGAAAAATGAACCCGCTTGCTACGAGACTAACAAGTCTCAAATAGGTTCAACTAAGTCCAATGGACTTGGTAGGTCCATAGGACCTCATGCCCTTCATTAATGAATGATGATACTAACCCCATATGGGGAACTCAAGCAAAGAGAGCTATTTTTGCATTCTTGTCACTTGCAAAAAATTTGAAAAATCTTATGCTTCTTGGTTGATTGCTTGAGTAAGCTTGGTTGCACATATGTATATATGTTTTCAATTCAATAAGTGTGAACCTTGCTTGTTTACAATCCATGTCATATTTATGTTCAAACATGCATTTTTGGACTAGGAGATGTATGTAGGAAGTATGATTTGAATGACCTATGATTATCTCCATGACATGATGATTCTTTTATAACATGCTAATGTCTTATGAAAAGCATGAAATTCATGTACATGCTCAAATGAAAAAGCATGAATTGATAATTGCGTTCTTAAATGCAAAAACTTGTGTGAAAAAGCTTATGAGACTCAAATGAAAAAGGATCTTGTATCCATTCAAGGATTTTACAATCCAAATGTCTCTCTTTCTTTATTGGTTGAACATGTCTACTATCATACGGATATCTTATCCGGAAAAATCAAATAGGGTGCAAAGTTGCTCATGACATGTTTAGCTTATAAAGTTGGATATAGTTGTTCTTAAATTGAAATCAATGAAATTTCTATATCCTTGCTTCTCTCATGACAATGGTGAAATTGGTTTGAATTCCTATTAGAAACCTTTGTCATTTGCTTTGCCAAATACCATGGTATTTTGGACTTGAATGCTATATGTCTTGTATGCAAAGCATTTTGTTTCACACATTTTATCTAATAAATCTCCTCGTTTCTCTCCGATTAATTGAGATTGCATAAAGTGACTTATATTGATTATGCATGTACTAGAATGCTACTATCTCTCTTTGCCTTGAGTGACCCGGTTGGGGACTACTCCTTTGTCTACATCATGACAAAAAGGGGGAGTAGAATGTGGTAATGGGAGGTGCAAATAGTTGTAGCAATTGGTGCACATTGGGGAGATTATACATTGAGGGGGAGTAACCTTTTGAGGGGGAGCATTGCATTCATCATATATTGCATGATGTTGTGTTTAATTTCTTAGAAATGCAAATGCTTGTTTATGTCCTCACTTGATTCATCTCACTTTTACTTGTTTTGGAAAGTTTAGAAACCTTGTTTCAGGGAATGATTGTTCTATAAGAGATTGAAGACTTCAAGTTTTATTTTTATATATCTCTTTGTATTGTAGAAAATCTTCATTGACCCATAGGTTTATTTTTGTTGTGAGGAATCAATGTGAGTGGTGGTTTTGTCACGAAATAGCCAAAGGGGGAGATTGTAGGGATTCCCGTTTTGTTGATTGGCTTATTTCGTGGTCAAACCACATGTTGGGGTTTTGAATGTAAGGGTAGTCTAAGTGTTTAGTGTTGAAGATCAAAGGCCCTTCCATGACCTCAAGATACAAGCACGCCAAAGGTATAATCTCTTGTGCTTGTTTTTCTTTGAAGAGATTTAGTAGCACACACACACTTAGCATTCTTGCTATGATTGCATACTTGCTTATTTTTATGTGCATCTCTTCACATGTCACTCTACACATTAGCACTTTGGTTGATATATCTTGTTGTGTGTATTTGTGCCTTATAATTCGTTTCCCGACATTGTTCGGAAACGTCCGCGCTTGCACTAATGAGTGCTTGGTTTCGCGCGAAGACCGCCTATGGAGAATGCCCTTGGCTTCTCCTTGGTTTTCACCATTGTTGGTGATCGGCGGTTATGATCGGCGGCCTGGCCACCGAATTAAACCGCCGTTTCAGTCCAGATTGGTCTGAAGCAATTATGCGATCAAGATCGGCGGTCACGACCGCCGTTCGAAACCGCCGTTCATACCTGATCGATTTTAATCCCTCGGGTTTGATTCGGCGGTTGGATCGGCGGTCACGAAACCGCCGAATGAAACCGCCGTTAATGCTCTGTTCTTCACGAGCTCAATTCGGCGGTCGTTATCGGCGGCCTGGCCGCCGATTGAAACCGCCGAACGGTGCGTTTCAGGGGCAAAAGTGTCTTTTCACATGCCCAATTCTTGATGTCTATAAATATCTTATTTTCTCAATCTCTGATTAAGTTTCTTGAGCAATTAGAACCCTAAACTTTCAAGAGAGATTTTTGAGAAAAAATCAAATCAAGAACTCAACTTTAAACACTCAAATCAAATCCCTTTTGCATCAAATTTCATATTTGATCTTCTATGCCTTCAAAGAATTGATCCATGCATGGTTTTGAATCATCACATCTTATTTGGTATGTTCTTCACTAATTTCATATTACTTTAGTGTTTTTCATATTAATACATCTCTTTAATTACTTGTATGCTTTTGATTATATGCTAGATACAAGTTAGAGATTATTTGTGATGAAAATGATTGAGTGTTGATTGTGATAGCTAATTAGGTTTTTGCTTAATCTTGATTAGCTAAGCTATTTGACATGTCATTTAGCAATTGATATCTAGGGTTGATTAAATTGATTATATCATCATCCTAGATAAGCATCTAAGGTTACCTAGCCTTGGTTGTTATTTGAATATTCATTTATATTCACATAGGTTGTTTCTCTTCATTGAGAAGTAAGTCTTGAGGCTAAGAGTGGTTAGGCCTCAAGCAAATTGGAATAGGGTTGCTAATAAAGGCCCGCTGGGTAGAAGTGAGGGGTTACAGACCGGAGTGTTAGACGAGGTCTACTTAGGTTGTAAACTTCATTTCAATTAGTGATTTCGAGTTCCGAGTGTGGCGCACTATACAGCCCGTGGTTTTTCCCAGTGGTTGGGTTTCCACATATACATCAAGTGTTATTTAAATTCCGCACTATATTACACTTGTATGTATTTTTGACTAGTAGGGGCATTTTCGTAAAATTGACTTGCATGCGAAAATTGGGTAATAATTGTTAAAATCTATTCACCCCCCCTTCTAGCTTTATATATCATACACACCGTATTCTTTTCAGAAAGTCATAACACATCTCAACATTGCTGAACTGCATGGCGCTGAGATAGATGGTGAGACAAAAATTGATATGGTTGTCAATTCATTGTCAAATTGCTTTGATTAGTTCAAATTGGACTACACTTTGAACAAAAAGGAATACACCTTACAAGGCCTGATGCAAGATGTTCAAAGTGCTGAAAAGATCCTTGTGAAAAGCAAAGGTCAAGAGATTCATATGGTTGGTAAAGTTGCTACTGTTAAGACCCGTCAGAAGGTCAAGAAACAACAGAAGAAAAAGCAACTTGGGCCTACCAAGAAGGAGACCAAGAAAGTAACCAAGATCAAAGGGATATGCTTCCTTTGTGGTGAAAAGGGACATTGGAAAAGAAATTGCCCAAAGTCCCAGAATAAGAAGGAAGAAGGTAATGTTAATTATCTTGAAACATGTTTTATGGCAGATTCTACTTATTCTTGGATCATAGACTCTTGGATCATAGACTCTAGAGCCACTAATCATGTTTGTTATTCCTTGCAGGGGTTCCAAGAAAGGAGAAGGCTGAATAAGAATGAAATCAATTTGCGCTTGGGCAACGGAACGTTAGTGTCTGCAAGTGCAGTGGGAGATATTAAAGTTTATTTGGATTCTAGAAGGCATTTAGATTTGATAGACGTTTATTATGTACCTCAATTCAAGAGGAATTTAATTTTAGTTTCTTGTTTAAATGAATTTGGATATTCGGTTACTTTTAATAAAGTTTTTATTATTAGTAAGAATGACAAAATTATTTGCCAAGGTATATTGGAAAATGGTCTATACTTCTTGCATAGAAATATCTCTCACTCGTTAGACACAGAAATAACGGAACCTAATCATAAAATAGTAAAATTATCAATAGATGAAACCTACCTATGTCATTTACGCCTAGGTCATATTAACCTTAATAGGATTAAAAGATTGGTATGTGACGGACCTTTAAGTGACTTAAAGGTTGATGATCTACCAACTTGTGAATCTTGTTTGGAAGGTAAAATGACCAAAAGGTCGTTCTCGGCCAAAGGTGCTAGAGCAACTGAATGTTTAGGATTGATACACACTGATGTATGTGGTCCTATGAGCATTCAAGCTAGAGGTGGATATGAGTACTTCATCACCTTCACAGATGATTACTCGAGATTTGGCTATGTGTATCTCATGCGACAAAAGTCGGATGCTTTTGACATGTTCAAAGCATTCAAAGCTGAAGTAGAAAATCAGCTTGAGAAACACATAAAAATCTTGAGATCTGATCATGGTGGAGAATATCTATCTGGTGAGTTTCAGCAATATCTTATTGATAATGGGATAGTTTCTCAGTTTTCTGCACCAGGAACACCTCAATAGAATGGGGTGGCAGAAAGGAGAAATAGAACTCTTTTGGATATGGTTAGGTCTATGTTGAGTTATTCAACACTTCCTACTTCTTTTTGGGGATATGCTTTACAAACTGCTATATACATTCTAAACGATGTACCATCTAAGTCTGTTCCTCAAACACCGCATGAGTTGTGGACTGGGCGCAAGCCTAGTTTACAACACTTAAGGATATTTGGTTGTCCTGCGCATGTGTTAAAAGGAAAGACAGATAAGATGGAGTCTCGTTCAGAAACATGTATATTTGTAGGGTATCTAAAAGAAACTAAAGGATATTATTTCTATAGTCCTTCAGATCTTAACGTATTTGTTTCGACAAATGCTAAATTTCTGGAAAAGGATTATATGAATGATTTTGTGCCTAGAAGTAGAATTGTCCTGAATGAGATGTCAGGAGATACAATTCCACGAGAGGTTACATAACCTAACCCAATTGTAAGTTCCGATCCAACACAAGATCAACAACCTACCATTCCTCGTCGTAGTGGGAGGGTTAGAACACAACCCGAAAGATACATCAGTCTGGGAGAATCAGTGGAGAATCTCCCGGACGACGATGATCCCAACACGTATAAGGAAGCAATGGAGGATGTTGATAGTCGCCATTGGCAAAAGGCAATGCAATCTGAGATTGAATCTATGTTCGATAACAAAGTTTGGTCCCTTGTAGACTTGCCTAAGGGGATAAAATCCATTGGGTGCAAGTGGGTATACAAGAGGAAAATAGGTATGGATGGAAAGGTGGAAACCTTTAAAGCTAGATTGGTAGCTAAAGGGTATACACAGAAAGAAGGTATCGATTACGAGGAAACCTTCTCTCCTGTGGCCATGCTTAAATCCATTAGGATACTCTTGTCCATTACAGCATCTTTAGATCTAGAGATTTGGCAAATGGACGCCAAGACAGCTTTCCTTAATGGAAGTCTTGACGAAAGCATCTACATGATGCAACCAGAAGGATTCATTGAAAAGGGCCAAATGGAAAAAGTATGCAAGTTGCTGAAATCCATATATGGATTAAAACAAGCATCCAGATCCTGGAACATAAGGTTCGATCAAGCTGTCAAAGGTTTTGGATTTATTTAGAATCCTAACGAACCTTGTGTATACAAAAGGATTAAGGGCGACAAGTTGGTTTTCCTGATTCTTTATGTTGATGATATACTACTCATTGGAAACGATGTAGGTGTATTGACATCAGTAAAAGAATGGTTAGCAAAACAATTTGATATGAAGGACTTAGGAGAAGCAAGTTTTATTCTAGGTATCCAAGTCATAAGGGATAGAAAGAATAAAACGATTGCATTATCCCAAGCTTTATACATAGACAAGATCTTGTCTAGGTTTTCCATGCAGGATTCCAAGAAAGGTATGTTACCTTTCAGACATGGAATCAAACTTTCTAAGGAACAAGTTCCTAAGAATGAGCATGAAGAGCAATTCATGAGTAGAGTTCCATATGCCTCGGCAGTTGGAAGTCTCATGTATGCAATGCTCTGCACTAGACCAGATATTTGTTTTGCTGTTGGCATAGTTAGCAGGTTTCAATCGAAACCTGGTCCTGATCACTGGATGGCAGTCAAGCATATTTTCAAGTATCTCAAGAGAACGAGAGATAATATGCTTGCATACTTTGGAGGGGATTTAATTCCCGTTGGGTATATAGATTTTGATTTCCAATCAGATTCTGACTCCAGAAAATCCATATCAGGGGCTGTGTTTACTATTGGAGGAGGAGCAGTTATATGGAGGAGTATCAAGAAATCTTGTATTGCTGATTCCACCATGGAAGCTAAGTATGTTGCTGCATGCGAGGCTGCCAAAGAGGCTGTTTGGCTCCGCCAATTCTTGATTGTCTTGGAAGTGGTTTTTAGTGCGAATAAGCAGATCACTATCTACTGTGACAACAGTGGAGCAGTGGCTAATTCGAAAGAACCAAGAAGTCACATGAGAGGAAAACACATTGAAAGAAAGTATCATCTTTTAAGGGAGATTGTTCAAAGAGGTGATGTGACGATTACCAAAATTGCGTCAGCAGAAAATCTAGCGGATCCCTTCACAAAGGCTCTACCTCAGAAGAGTTTCGATGGGCATTTAGAGAACATGGGCATGAGAGATATGACACATTTGCTATAGCGCAAGTGGGAGATTGTTAGGATTATGCTCAATAGCAAGAGTGTAATATTGTAATTAACAATCTTTTTCATATTAATAAAGTGATTTCTGGTTTAACAAATCTTATAGCATTTATAGTTTAATATTATAATTGTCAAAGTAAATAATCATAAGGTCTAAAGACTATGAGAAAAGAAGAATTGTTCGTACATCTGGATAATTATGTGGTAGACACAATTCTTTAGTTAGTCTTGAATAAAGTTCACAACTTAAGTTAAAGGTTGGGCACCTTTATCTTGTTAAAGTTGTAGAATTCTTATGCTAGCATTTAAGTGGGATCAAATGAGATATGATGAGTCTAAAATCATCGGAGTGTCTTCGAGCAAAAGAATCTAGTGCACTGGGTGCATTGAACTGGATCACAATGAAAAGCTTTATCTAGAACCGTCAATAGATAATAGTCTTTTCATTATCAGGACAATCGGAGAGTCTATCTTAATCCTGAGATAAATGATGGACTTATGGTTGCTAGTGATATCATTTGAGTTATCAATGAGTACGATTATATAGCATAGTCTATCCTCGATAGTTTGGTGATATTCATTTGTTAATCGATAGAGGACTTCATTTATAGATATGGACATCGTGGCTCCATTTATTAAATGAGAGTATAATATCATCATATGGATGTTTTGAGGTAATTGGATATTAAATCTCAACGTTGAGTTTTCGATAGTGACTATTGAAAACATGGCTTCTGGACAAGTCAAAATATCCAAGTTCAAAACGTGGTCATATGAGTAAATATGGTAACTTGGAGAGTTATAGGCGGTCTATGAACTCTTGGCGATTACTGATATTAATCACGAGGATACACCATCTCCAATATGATTGTCTAGGGTTATGAAAGAGGAACATCTTCCTTTTCTATATTTATTTAAGAGTTCAATTTTAGTTCTTTAGTGGAATGAGTTAAAATTAATGGATCGGACCTAAGTGAATCATTTGTTGATTGTGATTAGGTTGTGTCTATTGAAGCTTAAATTTAGATAGCCCGCCAAGATCCCCAATCCACACGGACTTGCATGGATCACTTGATATATTCTACCGGACCAATTTATGGGTTCATCTAGAATTGCATTTAATATATTAAGAATATAATTTGCACATTATTTATTTAATGGGCTGCTCAATTATATTAATATATTAATGAAAGGCATGTGGGCTTGTTTCTTTTAGTAAGAATGGGTGTGGTTCACATGTGGGCTTTTTATTTAAAGTCCAATGGATTAAATGAAATAAGAAAATAATATATGGCCCATTTTATACATGTGGGGCGGCAAGGTTAAAATATTAGCCTAACATATTATTTTGTTTCATTGTTTAATTAAATAAGAATGAATTAATTTATTAATTAATTGTTTAATTAAGAAACAAATCTTTTTCTGTTCAGTAAATATATTTCCTAGAGTTATACTAAAAGTAAAAGACTTGTTTGATAAGAAAAATAAAAAATTAATTTTATTTATTTAATCAAATAAGAAGTCTTTTTATTTAGTCAATAAAAGAATAAAAATACTTATGAGTTGGATTAGGGTTAGAAGTCTAAAAGATGATGTGTATTAGGGTGCAAAACAAATCCTTTTTACTATGTGATTTGCGGCAACCCTAATGGCATATGAGGTAGATTTCGGCAACCCTAATAGGAAAAGGAAGAGAAATTCGGCCACCCTATATATGTTTTATGATAGGGTTCGGCCACCTCTAATGGTTGATTGATTCAATTTTCTTCTTCTTCTAATCTACTAAGACATAAAAGAGAGAAGAGATTATTCTTTTGATGGTACACTAATTGCTTGTTCATCAATAAGCTTGTGTGTACATCATCGAATTAGGTTCACACGAGTTTCGATCATTAGATTGAGAACTCAAAAGTGACCGGAATAATCTTTGTATTCTTTTGATTGTTTTGTGACTAACAAAAGAAAAAGAAAAGTTTGTTTGTCCATTCTCAGGTTTGCAATTCAAAGAAAAGGGAGACCACGCTCCTAGGTGATTCACGTTCGTGCTAGGATTGAAGATCTTGCGGATTACCATCGACGTAAGTGAATCGGATCACGCGACAAAAGGTATTCAACTTTTGTTACTTTATATATGGTTAATTAATTTAAAGGGTTAAGGTTCATAAAAAGGAAAAATTTTAAAACATACTAAATCTATTTTTAGTCTTGCTTCCGCTGCGTTGACCGGTATTTTTCCCTACAAGGTCACCAACTGCAGTACCCTACATGTGAAACCCACTGGTCTTTACCACTACAACAGATTGGGTCTTTTACGGCTTGATTTTTACGGCACACATAAATTGCATGTCGTAAATGTTATCATTCATGGCTTGCGTTCAATGCAAGCTGTAATAGTGATTCAGAATTTCTCAAAGACGATGCGCGTTTGAGGAACACCGTAAACGTGGATTATTTACGGCTTACCTATTGCGTGTCGTGATGCATAATTTATCAAAGATGGCACGTATTTGAGGAACGTCGTAAACATGGATTATTTACGGCTTACCTGTTGCATGTCATGATGCATAATTTCTTGAAGACGGCACACAAATGATGAATGTTGTAAAAATGGATTATTTACGGCTTACCGGTTGTGTGTCTTATTTGAGAGTCTTTTAAAAATGTATTATTTATGGCTTATATGTCGTGTGTCTTATTTGAGAGTCTTTTAAGACACAAATCTCACGCCATGAATACATTTTTCAGAAAATTTTATGTTTGGCGGGTGTTTTTTCTTGTCCCACCCAAAACGTTTTATTTATTTTTTTTGAACAGTAATTTATTTAGAAAATCAAATAGCCAAAAGGACCCCAAACAGTTGGGGAACTAAAAAAGAGCCATTAGAGAGCAAAACAAAACATAGCACATGCATCCAGCCAACCAAAAAATAAAAGCAGAGGAACAAAACGAAGGAGAAAACTGCAGCACTGTAACAAACCAAGAAGAAGAATCAGAAATCCTCCTAAAACATTTTGTTGGTGAAAGTTAAGTTTCCCTTGAGATTTTTATATTATTTGTTTCTGTAATTTTTTTGGGTTCTCTTTTTCTCTAACCATTTATACAATATGAGAGGTTTATGGAGTTTCATAGTTCATGTTGGGTTATCTCTTTCTCTTACTATTTCTTGTTGATGCCAATTTGGGTTTTGTTTGGTTTCTTTTTTAATGTTGGGGTAAATTAAAGCTAAGGTTATGAATTGGGTTATCTGTCTATTTATCTATTTGGGGATTCTAAACAGTTTGGAAATTATGATGAAAATTAAAACCTGTTTTTTTAGCTTTAGTTTTCCTAGGCTTTCTTGGGGCTTTCTGGTTTCTCCTTCTCTGTTTTCTGTTTGTTTTTCTGTTGTGCTGTTTTTGTTGCTTGCCTAGCTTTGCCCTTGTTTTGGTTTGCCTCTTTGGCTTGTCTTTGTTTCATTTTTGTTCTTCTATTTTTGTGAATACATAAATAAATACAGAGAGAGCATAACATACAAAGAGTCCACTGCAAATTTATGTGTGTTTTCTTGTTGAAATGTTTAAACTTTGTGGTGCTAGTTGATGTGGGACTCTCAGATTTCATCTTCTTAGAGGCTCTCAGAATTTGAAATGTTACTTTTTTTCTTTTGTCTATTTCTTTCATCCTTTTTCATGTTGTTCTCATCTCACTGTTACCCATATCACAGGTACTATCAGAAATTGTCATTGGTTTCATTACTGTCATCTATTTCCTTGAAATTTAGGTATGTGACAAATTCTACATTGAAATATGATAAATTTGTTGTTTTACATATATTACTAGTGTGTGCATGAGTGGGATGATCAGTGGTTGTTTTATATTAAGTACATATGATATTAAGTGGCATGTGCATAAGTAGGATGATTATACTACTAGCATACTTTTATATTTGGATTTTTTCTTTGATGCATGGAGTTGACTCGTATGACTTGGTGTTAGCCTTGACTACTTAATTTAGTTTGCATATATACCATGACTTCACAACAATTGTCAGTTGTAAAATCAAAACCAAATGAGTACTTTAATTCATATAATGCAACCAAAAGTATTGCTACTTTTTTCTCCAATCTTGATGGAACTGCGTTAGCTAATGTGATAAGAGTCGATCACACCTTTGTTTTAAGTTTTAACATATATGATAGCAGTTAAATTCAGCAAACCTAACTTATTAGTTTAAGATATAAGCTCAGTTGTACCCTTTTTAGTACGATTAAAATAAAATACCTACACAAGTGAGGTTGAGATTATTTTTGACTTTTAGTCTTTCCAAGAAAGACATGGGTCGACCAGAGAAATCACCTCTGTTATCTTTTCCTTTTTCAACTTTGTTGTAATACAAAACTTGTTTGACCTAAGTACAAATTTTTGTGTTTGCTTAAATTCGATATGGTTCCAAGATTCACAAACAAGGCTGTTAAGTTACAAATGATGGTACTGTTTTGAAATTTTCTTTCTAAAAAGGATAATTAGTTTTCTTGCTTTGTATATTGTCTGCTAGTTAGTGATGTTCAAACATGGCCAATTTGTTGGGTCTATTCTTATTTAAAGTGGTAAAAAACAATGGCCAATTTGTTCGGTCTTGAGTTTGTTTTAACAGGTGATAAATTTGCAACCTGTTCACCTGTAATGGATAAAGAATGGACAAACTTTCCAAGGCTTTTCTTTCTCAGATTTTTTTTATAAGTCCCCATATTAAGTAATTATAGAAATGTCTTTGTGATATTAAACCTCTAGATTTCATTTGTAGAAATTCAATAGCATATGCAAATGGAGCACAAATGTTTGTTGATACGATCCAAGTTTGGGAAAGGAATCCAGGAAATATTATATGCCCTTGCAAGACTTGCTTAAACATACGATACCAACCTAGTAGTGTAGTATACGATCACTTAATCGAATTTGGATTTGATCCTACTTACAGTAAGTGGGTTTGGCATGGGGATACATCGAGTGCATCTGCGCCACATGAAGATATGGAAATGCCTGATATGTATAGGTTGTATAGAGATGCATACTTCCAAGATGATGATGTTGTGGAACCATCACATGAAAAAAAAGAGCCAAATTTTGTAGATTTGTTGGAAGATGCAGAAACTGCCTTATTTCTAGGTTGTACAAAGTACACGAAGATGTCAGCGGTTATTGTCTTATACAAGTTTAAAGCTATGCATGGTTTAACTGACAAAGCTTATAACCATATGCTTGAAATTCTTCATGACATGCTACCGGATGGCAATACACTTCCGGATTCCTTGCATTCAACCAAAAAGTTATTGAAGACATTTGATCTAGGTTATGAGAAGATAGATGTGTGTATCAATGATTGTTGTTTATTTTGGAAAGAGCGAGAGCATTTAGAGGCATGTCTGAAGTGTGATGCTTCAAGGTGGAAAACTAATGAGCACACTAATAAGATTCACAAGGGAATCCCTGCGAAGGTCTTGCGCCATTTTCCAACAATCCCAAGACTGAAGAGGATGTTTAGATCAGCTGAAAAGGCAAAACAATTGTTATGGCATTCTAATCACAAGAGTCGGGGTAGCAAGATGAGACATCCAGTTGACTCAATGTCATGGGAAAAATTAATAGTAAGTATCCTAGTTTTGCATCAGATCCACGTAATCTTAGATTAGCCCTTTCAATTGATGGGTTTAATCCTTTTGGTGATCTGAGTTCTAATTATAGTTGCTGGCCTGTGATACTAGTTACATACAATCTTCCCCCGACGTTATGCATGTCCAAGGACAATATGATATTGTCGTTATTAATATCGGGTCCATCTCAACCCAGAAATTATATAGATGTATATTTGGAGCCACTCATATATGATTTAAAAGAGCTTTGGAACAATGGTGTTCAGGTGTATGATGCCTTTAGTAAGTCCATGTTTAATTTGAAAGCTATTTTAAAGTGGACAATAAATGATTTTCCCACTTATGGGAACTTAGCAGGATATCCAACACAGGGTAAGGTAGCATGTCCAGTATGTGGTCTAGACACAAATTCAGATTGGTTGAATCATAGTCATAAGTTCTTTTATCTGGGTCATAGACGATTTCTTCCTCCCAGTCATTCTTTCCGAAGGAAAGCAAATTGGTTTAACGGAAATGAGGAGCATAGAGGAAACCCTCGAACGATAAGTGGTGTACAAGCTTTTCGTGCAGTCAAGGATTGGGGAAAGACCGGAAAGAAGCAAAAAGGTGGAAAGAAAAGAAAGAGGAAGGATACTGCTCCTATTTGGCCATGGAAAAAGAGATCAATCTTTTTTGATTTACCATATTGGAAGGTTAGTTATTGTAAATATATTTAGACCTCTATCATTTTTTATTTGTCCACTTCCTTTCATTTTCAATGATTTGACTTGTACTTATGAAAAAACCTTTTAATATTTCAAAATTTACTTTTGCGTCACAATTTGGATGTGATGCATGTTGAGAAAAATATTTGTGAGAGCCTTACTGGAACACTTTTGAATATCAAAGGAAAAACAAAGGATGGGATTAATTCTCGTAAAGATTTAGAAGAAATAGGCATTAGAGATGAGTTACATGTGAGGCCATATGGGAAAAGATTTCGTTGGATTGCAGGACCATACGAATTATCACGAGTAGAGAAGAGAGTATTTTGTGAGAGGCTGCTAGAGTTAAAATTACCTGATGGTTATTACTTTAACATTCCAAGCAAAGTGTCATTAGAAGATTGTAAAATTATGGGCCTAAAGTCACACGATTGTCATATCCTATTACAACAATTGTTACCAGTAGCCTTAAGGGGACTTCTGCCAAAAGGACCAAGGACTGCAATATTTCAATTATGTGCAATTTATAATGAATTGTGCCAAAGAGTGGTTGACAATAACAGATTGGAAGCACTAGAGGATGAGGTTGTGGAGACCTTGTGCATGCTTGAAAGATTTTTTCCTCCTTTTTTTCGATGTTATGGTTCACTTGACAATCCACCTTGCTCGGGAAGCTCGTATAGGTGGCCTAATCCAATATCGCTGGCAGTACCCATTTGAGAGGTGCTTTTTATTCTTTTTATCGTTTTATGTACATCCATTTGCCTTTTGATTTAAACTCCAAGATAACCATATCATTGAATATCAATATTGATTGTTTGTGTCATGACCTAGATTTATAAAGTTCATGAAAGGATTTGTTAAAAATCGTTCAAGACATAAAGGCTGTATCGTAGAACGTTATTCAGCTGAAGAGTGTGCATGTCATTGTAGTGGGTACATGAAACATGGTGCTGAAATAGTGTACAATACACATGGAATCAGGAATTTGAGAATGAAAAAGTGACAGAAGGTCAACCAATTTTGCAAGGAAAGTTAAAGATCATGACTTCTGAGATGTAAGAGATTGCTCATCGTTATGTATTGTTCAACACTGCAGATTGTGACCTGTACAAAGAGTAAAAAGACTAGATAGTTGATTTTAGATATTGATTGACATACATATTATTAACATTCTAATTTCATGTTTTTATTTCTTTCACTAGAATGCATCTAGATGACCTACTTCAAAAGAATGCATCTGATAGACGTCTTTCAAAGAATGAAAGCCTACTTCAAAAGCAACATATGAAGACCTTTAGTGCATGGTTAAAGAATATGGTCAAGATGGGAAGTAGTAGTTGTATGTCAATTACTGCGAAGTGGCTTGCATGTAGGCCTAGGAAAGATGTAATGTCTTATTATGGTTTTGTTATCAATGGACATCACTTCCACACAAGAGATGTTGACAAAAGTACATAAAACAGCGGTGTTTCCCTTGAAGCTAAAACTGTATGCCAATCTAGTGCAAAAAACGATTCACAAACTATTGAGAAGATTACCTATTACGGGGTTATACGAGACATTATTGTGTTAGATTATCACATGTTTAAAGTCCCTATATTCCATTGTGATGCAAACATAAGAAATGGTGTCAAAGTTGAAGATGGATTTACGTTGGTTAACCTCTAACAAGGACAACACCAATTTGAAAAGGATCCATTTATTTTAGCAAGCCAAGCAAAGCAAGTGTCTTACTCTAGGGAGAAGGACAATCCAAGTTGGTATGTGGTATTGAAAACTCCTGCAAGGGGTTTTAATGAGTCAAACAATTTTGATGAGAATGCTTATACATTATCCATTCTAGTAGATGTAACAAGACTTGACATGAATTTTGATGATGAGGGTTATGCAAGAGATAATTCTGAGGATACGACTTATGATCCGATACTAGTATATTAATTGTATCAGCTGCCTATTATTTTTTGATGCTGTAAATATAATTATTTATAATAAGTATTTCCTCTGTTTCATTTCAGAGTCGTGGTTTACCAAGTTCTTCTGCATCTAAGCTGCCATCCTCGGTGCTTCCTTCTAGTTCTTCAACCTCTACCCCTTCAAGATCTTCTGCACCTCCTCCCTAGCCCTCTTTGGACAAAAGGAAGGGAGTATCGACAGCGGAGAAGGTGCCTTTTGCTCCTCCCAAGGCGAAGAGAGATTATTCTTCTCACTTAGATGACATCTTCCATGCATTCAAAGAGGCCTGCTCCAAGGCGGACTCCTCCCAACTTACTGTGCTTCCTGTGAACGAATTGTCCTCTAGGGGTTCCGTAATGGCAGCTGAGGTATCTTTCGACTGCTTCCCTCTCCTTTTGTTTTGTTTGGGTGGCCATTCTAAGTGTCGGGCCTGCACATTTTTTGTGGTCCCTCCCCCCCAGCCCCCTGTTTTGTTTTTTTTTTTTTTTGCAGGCGTTTCGGTATATCTTGGCTCTAGGGCAACAAGTTGTTTCGCTTCAAGAGGAAAACCGTCTGATGAAGGAGAGGTGAGTTAAAGCTGAGAAGAATAAGGTCGAGGCGGAAAAGGCCATCATAAGGCTCGTTAGGGAGATGAAGGAGCTAGACATCAAGGCTGCCCAGGTGAAGAAAGACCTTGACCGGGTGTAAAAAGAGTTGGAGGTTGAGGTTAACCGGTCCACCCGCCAGGCACTGGCACGGAATGAGTTAAAGATTGAGTTTGCTGCTGTTGAGAACCGTGCTGTAGCGGTGATTGCTAGGGCGGCAGAAGTAGAGGCTGGGGTGATAAGTCTTTTAGGGAAGGTTACTTCATTGCTCAGCTGCATGTTGCCCAGCACACCCCTCCTGATTTTGATCTTCACCAAATTCATAGCTAGAACAGGGAAGAAATCCTAGCGGGTGCCAATGGCGTGTCCAAAGTGACACCAGGGAAAACGATGCCTCCCGAAGGTGGGGATATAGTGAGTAGCAGCCATCCGGCTGGGAGTGACAAGAAGGAACCCGGTGTAACCGGAGATATGCCATAATCGCCTCCTGTGTAATCGGGGGAGCTGCCCAAGGAGGCCTAAGAAGAGCGTCGCCCGGATGATGTAGCCCAGGATGCCCTACCGAGTCAACAGCAGACCGCATCAACCTCGCCTGTCAATGAGCCCACCAGTCCCATGCAAGACCAGTAGACAATGCTTCTTCTATCGCTTTTTTGTTCACACATACTGCTACTTTTTTGTTGTTGTTATTTTAGTTTATGATTTGGGGAGGATCAGGCCAGTCGTGCCTTGGTCTTCCTTTAACATGTAACCCTGAACTGATGCCCATGCATCCTTTATTCACTTTTACTTCAGTACTTCTTTATTTGTGGGGAAGCTGGGCCTCCTAGGCTCCGATCTTTCCTCTTGGTATGTAATGATGAACTGGTGCTTCATGCATCCTTTTATTTGCTTTTTTGTTGACATGCATGTTTGGTCTAGGTTGCTTGGCCAGGCGTCATGGCTTTCCGTAGGTCTTTTATGATCTTTATTGATGAAGTAAAATCCACTTTCTTGCCCTTATTTTGTTTTCATATTAACCTGTGACTTCGGACAAGTAGACTTAGCATTGGTACACCCCCTCGTGGCGTGGCTGCACCGGGTAGGAGTTAGTTGATTTCATGCTAAGCCCTAATCTTGACTTAGGATTTTTTTGTCCCAATGGATCGTGCTAGCTGCCGGGGCTCCCTGACTAAGGGGGGTTTATTGCTTGAGTATCCGTTGGAGGGAGATTATACTCACTTTTGAAGTATTAGGATAGCCCCCATGTCTCATTGATAAACTTATCTAAGGTACCTGGTACCGCTCAGACTTGGTAGGCGGCCTAGGTCATTTGGGCATAAATCCTTTTATGAGGGGTTTCATTCCCCGCCCTAAGGTATCGCGGTAGCTTGTCCAAGGTATCCGGTATCCTTTGGACTTGGTAGGCGACCATGGCCACTTAAGCCCAATTCCATTCTTGGGGGGGTCTCGTACCTGGCCCAAGGCATCGTGGTAGCTTGTTCGAGGTACCCGGTATCTCCTGGACTCGGTAGGCAACCATGGCCACTTAAGCCCAAGTCCTTTCTTAGGGGGTCTCGTACCCGGCCCAAGGCATCGTGGTAGCTCATCCGAGGTACCCAGCATCTCATAGACTTAGTAGGCAACCATGGCCACTTAAGCCCAAGTCCCTTCTTGGGGGGTCTTGTACCCAGCCCAAGGCATCATGGTAGCTCGTCCGAGATACCCGGTATCTCCTAGACTTGGTTGGCAACTATGGCCACTTAAGCCCAAGTCCCTTCTTTGGGGGTCTTGTACCTAGCCCAAGGCATCGTGGTAGCTTGTCCGAGGTACCCGGTATATCCTGGACTTGGTAGGCAACCATGGCCACTTAAGCCCAAGTCCCTTCTTGGGGGGTCTCGTACCCAGCCCAAGGCATCGTGGTAGCTCGTCCGAGGTACCCAATATCTCCTGGACTTGGTAGGCAACCATGGCCACTTAAGCCCAAGTCCCTTCTTGGGGGGTTTCGTACCCAGCCCAAGGCATCGTGGTAGCTCGTCCGAGGTACCCGGTATCTCCTGGACTTGGTAGGCAACCATGGCCACTTAAGCCCAAGTCCCTTCTAGGGGGGTCTCGTACCCAGCCCAAGGCATCATGGTAGCTCATCTAAGGTACTCGGTATTCATAGGCGAATTATGGGATAATCAATTGAGGAGAATAAGTTTTCATTCCTTCAATAGGGGGGCGAGAAACACCCTAAGTACAGGCGGTCAAAGCCGCTTCATTTCTTCGCTGAACCCCGACTCTCAAATGCCTGATGGGCCACGCTTACATGAAAAGTGAACAAAAGTGACAAGTGCTATTTACAGTAGGATTACCACGCTTTTTCTCTTGATCCTTCCTACGTTGCTGCTATGGGTAGAACCTCTTCAAGTGGTCTACGTTCTAGGTATGCCCAATGGGGTCTCCCTCGAGGTCCATCAGCTTGTATCCTCCTTGGCTCACTTTTGCTTTGACAAGGTACGAGCCCTCCCAGTTTGGAGCAAGGACACCATCAGAGCGGCGACGTGTATTCTGAGTGACTTTCCTTAGCACCAGGTCGCTCTCCTTGAAGCTCCGGATCTTGACACCTTTGTTGAAGTAGCGGGCAATCTTTTGCTGATAGGCCGCCATCCTCAGGGCAACCCCGGCCTGCTTTTCTTCCAAGAGATCTAAGCATGCCCTGAGTTTGTCCTCATTATCTTCCGGGTTGTAGAGTTGTGTGTGGAAGTTGGGGAGCTTTAGTTCGATAGGCAAAACAGCTTCGACTCCAAAGGCTAATGAATAGGGGGTCTCCCCAGTCGCAGTCCTCTTAGTGGTTCGGTAAGCCCATAAGATGTTTGGGAGCTGGTCCACCCAGGCCCCCTTTTCCTCTTGCAGCCTTTTCTTTAACAGTTTCTTGATTGTTTTGTTTGTGGATTCGACCAAGCCATTTGTTTGGGGGTGGGCCACCAAGGCAAAGCGACACTCGATCTTGAGATCTTCACAGTAGTCCCTGAAGCTGTAGTTGTCGAATTACTTGCCAAAGTCCGTGATTATTGCCATAGGGACTCCAAACCTGTGCACCACATTCTTTTTGATGAATGTGGTCGTCTTTGCCTCTGTGATGCTGGTTAGCACTTCTGCTTCCACCCACCGGGAGAAGTAGTCTATGGCGACGACTGCGTACTTGGCCTGTTTGGTCCCGCGGGCAATGGTCCGATGAGGTCTGATCCCCATACCGCAAAGGGATAAGGGGATTAGATGATGGATAACCTTTCCAGAGGTTGATGCATGAGGTTTGCCACCTTTTGGCAAGGTACACAAGTGCGGATGTACAAGCGAGCGTTCTCATGTAGGGTCGGCCAGAAGTACCCCATCCTTAAGACTCGGTTCCCAAGGGCATTGAAACAAATTATAACACGGTGTGTATAAAACTATCTAGAGGGGGGGGGGGTGAATAGATTTTAAGCTTTTTACCCAATTTTTCGTGTTAGTCAAAATTATGAAATTACCCCTAAATAGATAAAGCAATAAATCAAGTATAAAATGCGAAAATTAAATAACACTTGATTTTTACGTGGAAACCCTCACGGGAAAAACCACGGGCTAGTAAGTAAGCCACACTCGAACCTCGAATCCACTAAATGTGTAAAACGATTACAACCTAATCCCGGAAGTAATCACACACCTACCTAATCCCGGTATAAGTGAACCTAGTCCGATTGCTTGCGAATTAAGCAACCAAATCCCGGTCACAACACAAGACTTAATTCTCTAAAAAGAGATTAACACCCTAAGTGAATATATGAATATTCAAATGCAACATAGAGCAAGGGAAACCCTATATGCTTATCTAAGATGATGAATTTGCAATTAAAAACAATCCTAGATATTAAAGCTAAATGACATGTCAATTAGCTTAGATAATCATAGATTATAGAAACCTAGATATCTATCATAAAAACAACACTCAATCAAATCAACACAACAATCTCTATCTTGAATATTAGAATTTAATCTAAGAACAATCAAGTAATAAAAAGAGATGCCATAATAAATTAAACACTAATTATGTATGATAATAGTGAAAAACTTACCAAAGCAAGTGTGATGATGAAAGACCCATGCAAGCAAGCATCCTAGATATGCTAGAGAATGCTAGATGAACTTTGATGCAAATGGATTTTGGTTTGAGTGTTTAATGAGCAAACTTGGTTGCTTTCTCTCTTAAAAATCTTTCTTTTTAAAGTAGGGTTCTTGATGATTAAAGAGTCACTCTCAGAACAAGAGAAAGTGATGTATTTATAGGCATGAAAAACAGAGCATGTGAAAAGACAAGTTTGCCCCTAAAACGCACCAATCGGCGGTTTCAATCGGCGGCCAGGCCGTCGATCATAACTGCCGAATTGGCCCGAGAGGAACAGGGGACCAACGGCGGTTTCATTCGGCGGTTTCGTGACCGCCGATCTAACCGCCGAATCAAACCTGAGATAAAAAAATCAATCAGGTAAGAACGGCGGTTTCATACGGCGGTTTCATTCGGCGGTTTCATGACCGCCGATTCAATCGCCGAATTAGACCGACAGATAAAATCAATCAGGTCTTGAACTGCGGTTTCGAACGGTGGTCGTGACCGCAGATCGTAACCGCAGAATTGCTCCAGACACTTCTGGAAGCAAACGGCGATTTCATTCGGCGGCCAGGCCGCCGATCATAACCACCGACCACCGACCACCAACATAGGTGAAAACCAAGGAGAAGCCAATGACATTCTCCAAAGGCGGTCATCGCGCAAAACCAAGCACATTTTAGTGCATGCGCGGACGTTTCCGAATAATATCGGGAAATGAATTACATAAATACAAGACACAAATATACACAACAAAATATAACATATAAGTGCAAGTGTGAAATGTGACATGTGAAGAGAATGCACACATATGCAATGTATGATAAGTGTGTGTGTGCAACTAATCTCTTCAAGAAAAATAAGCACTAGAGATATACCTTTGGAGTGCTTGACACCTTGAGATCTTGAAAGGGCTTGAGCAATAACAACAACACCTAAGCTACATTTACAAAGAACCCCAACATGTGGTTTGTACACGAAATGAGCCAATCAACAAATGGGAACCTTACAATCTCCCCCTTTGGCTATTTCGTGACAAAACCACCACTCACATTGATTCCTCACAAAAAATAGAAACTACGGGACTTCAGTGATATTCTACAATACAAAGAGATAAGAAAATGCAACTTGAAGTCTTCAACCTCTTGTAGAATAATCAATCCCTGTAAATAAAGTTTCTAACATTTCCAATACAAGTAAAAAGTGAGATGAACCAAGTGAGAACAAAAACAAGCATTTGCATTTGTAAAAGATTAGGCACAACATTATGAAATGTATGTGTATGCAATGCTCCCCCTCAACGGGTTACTCCCCCACATTCACCTCAATGAATGTTCTCCCCAATATGCACATTTGCTTCTATATTTTGCAACTCCCCTTACCATATACTACTCCCCCTTTTTGTCATGATATAGGCAAAGAAGTAGTCCCCAACCGGGTCACTCATAGCGAATGATTCTCTTTACGGAAGAGAGATGGGACTCCTTGGGATCCGCTTGGTACCCAGCACAAACACCCACACTAAAAGAGATATCGGGCCTACTTGCGGTCAAATAAAGCAAGCTACCAATCATGCCACGATATAACGTTTGTTCCACACTTTTACCACTAGCATCCTTGCTTAGCTTCAAAGTGGTACTCATGGGTGTATCACAATGTTTGGCATTTTCAAGACCAAACTTCTTCACTAGGCTTTTAGCATACTTGGCTTGGGTTATGAAAATCCCATCATCTAATTGCCTAATTTGCAAACCTAGTGTAAGGATTCCCATTAATAGATTGGCTTATTTCGTGGTCAAACCACATGTTGGGGTTTGGTTGTAAGGGTAGTCTAGGTGTTTGTTGAAGATCAAGTCCCTTTCCAAGACCTCAAGAGGACAAGCACCAAAGGTATATATCTAGTGCTTACATTAGCTTGAAGAGATATAGTTGCACACACACACAACATGCATAACTCTTATTCTTGAATGTTGTGTTTATATTTTGTGTGCATTGTGCTTTATTGTTTATTCAATGTCTCTTCTTGCATGTTGAATTGATTGCATCTTGTTATATGACAATGCCATGACATGTTAGGCATTAGGATGCATTCAATACCCACACTTGCACTTCATGTATGTTAGCTTTTAGTGTGGTGTAATTCGTTTCCCTAAGGATGTTCAGAAACGTCCGCGCGTGCACGGTAATGTGCTTTGTTTTGGGCGATGATCGCCGGTGGAGATGCCTTTGGCTTCTCCTTGGTTTCACCATTTTTGGTGAATCGGCGGTTATGTTCGGCGGCCTGGCCGCCGTTCGAAACCGCCGAATGAGACCTGATTGAAATATATCTCTCGGGTCCAAAACGGCGGTTGGGATCGGCGATTTCCAAACCGCCGAATGAAGTCGCCGAAGTTCCCCTGTTCCACTCGGGAGCCATTCGGCGGTTCAATTCGGCGGCCTGGCCGCCGAATGAAACCGCCGATCGGTGCGTTTCAAGGGCAAAATTGTATTTTCACCTGCCCTGTTTTTGGTCTCTATAAATACATCCTTATCTCTGGTTCAGAACACAAGTCTTTGATCATAAGAACCCTAGAGAGATATTTAGAGAGACTTGAGAGAGAAAGCTTAAAGATCAAATCTTTATCTCTCTAAACCCATTCCCATATGCATAAATCTTCATCTAAGCATCATCTAGGATCATCTAGCATATGCTAATGCATGGGACTTCTTCAACACACATGGTATGATTTGTTGAACACTTTTATCTTACATAATTAGTGTTTCTACTTATCAATTTTATCTCATATTTTACTTATATGTGTTTAGATTAATTTCTACATATAAGATTGAGATTATGTGTTGATTGGGTTATTATTTGTTAGCTAGGCTTTAATGTTCATATGCCATCTAGCTAATTGATCTCATTTATTGATTGAGATTATTTTTCATAGCTTATTTGATTAGGTCATTATTGCCTAAAAGCTATGCCATGAACATTCTTGTGTGATGTATTGATAACTAGGTTGATAGATTGTTTTTTAATCAACTAGTTAATCCTTTGAATGTTTGTGGGTTTTATATGATAGCTTTGTATCTAGGATTGGTGATCCTTTACTTAGCTAAAGTTATATGCCATGTCATATAGCTATATGTGATATCTAGGATTGATTATATTGTCATCTTATAATCCTAGGTAAGCATTTAGAGTACCCTAGCTCTTATTGCATTAATTGAATATTCATACATATTCACATAGGGTTGTGCATCTCTTTTGAGAGATTGAAGTCTTGGGGCTAAGTGTGCTTAGGCCTCAAGCAAATTGGACTAGAGCCGCTATAAAAGGCCCGCGTGGTAGATTAGAGGGTGCTCACGCCAAGAGTAGTGTATCAGGGGATATCACTAGGGATTGAACCAAGAGTGGCGATTGGTAGTGTCCATAGCCTGAGGTTATCTAGGGTGAGGGTCCGAGAATCACTTGAGGGTGTAACCGTCTTTTCATATAGTGGATTTCGAGGTCCGAGTGTGGCGCACTTAACAGCCCGTGGTTTTTCCCAGTGGTTGGGTTTTCCACGTAAACATCAAGTGTCATTTACTATTTCCGCATCTTATTACACTTGTATGTTTTGTTGACTTGCTAGGGGTATTTTCGTAAAATTGACTTGCATGCGAAAATTGGGTAATAATTAGATAAAATCTATTCACCCCCCCTCTAGCTTTATATTGATAAACACACCCCGAGTATTTGAGAACTTTCACCTAGGAAGTAACTAAGCTCACCAACAAGACTCATCTCAAATTCATGAGACATGACATCAACAAATTGTTGGACCTTGGTGTTGTTGGTGGAGCCAAAAACTATATCATCAACATATATTTGAGCTATGAAAAGCTCATCATTGTCTTTCTTGATGAATAGTGTCTTGTCAACACTACCTCTTGTGTAGTTATTGTCAACAAGAAATTGAGTGAGGCGCTCATACCAAGCCCTCGGTGCTTGTTTCAACCCATATAGAGCCTTCTTGAGGCGATAGACATGGTTGGGGTGGTGTGCATCCACAAACCCCTTGGGTTGTTCAACAAACACTTCCTCTTGCAAGAAGCCATTGAGGAAGGCACTCTTGACATCCATTTGGTGCAATTTGAACTTGTGCACACAAGAAATGGACAAGAGAAGCCTAATGGACTCTAAGCGGGCAATGGGAGCAAATGTCTCCTCAAAGTCGATACCCTCAATTTGAGAGTACCCTTGTGTTACAAGTCTAGCCTTGTTCCGCACTATGTTGCCATCCTCATCGGATTTGTTCTTATAAATCCACTTGGTGCCTATCACATTAGTGCTTTTAGGCCTAGGAACTAGAGTCCAAACCTCATTCCTTTCAAATTGGTTTAGCTCTTCTTGTATGGCAAGAGCCCAAAATTCATCATTCAAGGCTTCATCAACCTTTTTGGGTTCAATTTGAGAGGTGTAGCATGTAAAGCTAATGAGATTAGCCATTTGACGCCTTGTCCTAACACCCTCATTCACATCTCCAATAACATCCTCTTTGTTATGGAGTCTTCTAACCCATGGAGCGGGTTCATTAGAGTCCAAGAGAGGGACTCTAGTAATAGGTTGTGTGACTTCATTATTGTCATTGGACGTCCCAACATTGGGAGTCACCACAACCCTCTCCAAAGGAGAGTCATCCTCTAAAACCTTCTCCTCCTCATGGTCATTCGACTTGAGCCTAGTATCATCAATGACAACATTGGATGATTCCATGACGGTTCGAGTCTTCAAGTTGAAAACTCTATAGGCTCTACTATTCAAGGCATAGCCAATAAAGATACCCTCATCACTCTTAGCATCAAATTTGCCAAGTTGATCACGGTCATTTAAAATGTAGCATTTGCTTCCAAATGTGTGGAAGTAGCTAACATTTGGCTTCCTACCTTTCCATAACTCATATGAGGTGTTTCTAGATCCGGGCTTTAGGAAAACACGATTCCCTATATAACAAGCCGTATTGACGGCTTCGGCCCATAGGTTCCTAGGGACATTGTTGCTTAGCAACATCAGTCGGGCCATCTCTTGAAGGACCCTATTCTTCCTCTCAACAACTCCATTTTGTTGAGGTGTCCTAGGAGCCGAGAACTCATGGGAGATGCCTAAGCTATTGCAATAGCTTTCAAAAGAGGCATTCTCGAATTCCCTCATATGGTCACTTCTAATCCGTTTAATGCTTTTAATGTTAGAATTCATTTCATTTTGTATTTTAGTACAAAGCATTTTAAACTTATCAAAAGTTTTGGATTTTTCTCTAAGAAAATATGTCCATGTAAATCTAGAGAAATCATCAACACAAACAAAAATGTATCTCTTTCCACCTAAACTCTCGGTTTGCATAGGACCCATGAGATCCATGTGGAGAAGCTCTAGGGGCTCATTGGTGGAGAGATACTTGCCCTTTTTGTGCATGCTTTTAGTTTGTTTTCCTTGTTGGCAAGGTCCACAAATACCATTGGCTTTCTTCCCAAGCTTAGGGAGGCCACGCACACAATCGAACTTTCTAAGGGTTCTTAAATCCCTAAAGTTCATGTGGCCAAGTCTTTCATGCCACAACTCTATTTGCTCATCCATGGACACATTGTTTGAGACTATTCTAGCTTTAAGACAATAGCAATTGTCACTAGATCTCATACCTTTCAACAAGGTTTGTCCATCGGGCTTTAGGATAGAGCAATCATCTTTACAAAACAAGACGGAATATCCTTCATCACTTAGATGTGAAATGCTTATTAAATTGGCTTTCAAGCCATCAACAAATAAAACATCGGATAAGGAAGGTAATCCAGGAACGGAAACGGTTCATTTCCCTACAACTTTCTTTTTGGATCCATCACCAAAAGTGACATATCCTCCTTCCTCCATAACAAGAGTCTCGAAGAAACTCTTGTTTCCTGTCATGTGCCTAGATCACCCACTATCTAGATACCAAAAATTAGAAGAATTTGCCTTCAAGGCTATTTGAGCAACATGGCAAACATTTTCATTCTTTATAATCCACCTTAAAACAATCTTAGCTTTCTTAGTGGTCTTTGGTACATGGGCTCATGATGTTCTAGGATCATGCATAATAGTATTATCATTCCTAGGAACATGCATCATGGCTCTTTTCTTTTTCTTCTCAATCATGCTTCTAGTTTTGCACATTTTAATATATCGAAAGCAATGTGGTCTAATATGACCATCAAATCCACAAAAATGACATATAGGAGTAAAATAAGGAATCATACATTGTCCTTGTCTTTGTGGATGAATGGGTTCAAAGCATCTTCGTTGTTGAACCGGTTTTGATTGCTTCCTAGCTTGAGGTTGCATGATTGGTCTCTTTCCTTTGTGAGCCACTTGTGGAGGAATGTTGGCTTGAGAGACCCTAGGGGGTGGAGCTTGAGGTTGCCTTCTTGGCCCTATCTTCACTTGTGCATTTGAACATTGTCCTATTTCTAACTTCTTTCTAGGAATTTGCACAAATGAAGTTTCTTCGGTCCTCAAACTCTTGACAAACACGGTCTTGTTAAAGGTTGAGATCTTCTTGCCATCTTCATACCCAAGACCCCTCTTGTCACATGGACTCTTTCCAATACCAAGCATATGGTCAAGCTTCTTGGTGCTAGAATCCATACTAGTCATAGACTCTCTTACTTCATCAAGCTCCCTCTTTAGACTTTCTTCATTTCTCCTAGATAAGACTAACTCCTCTCTTAGCTTATCTTCCATCTTCTTGAATTTTTCCACTTGTTCATTTAAGTGGTCATTTTGAGATGAAAGCTCAAGATTTTCTTCTCTCAACATCTTGATCTTTCTTGTGCTCTTGATTGCTAAATCATTAAACTCAGCATGGTATTTAGCAAGCACCTTTTTCTCCACAAAACCACTTATGGAGTTAGAAAAGGAATCACTTTCTTCTCCAATTGAGTCATTTTCCTCTTGACTCATTTCCTCTCTCTCACTAGAACTTTTGCTTTTATGGGAGGAGGCAAAAGCTAGGAGGTTAGCCATGAGCTCTTCATCACTTGAAGACTCATCTCCCTCAATGGAGTCATCACTACTACTACTCCATGTGGCGGCCATCACTTTACCTTTCTTCTTGTCATTGTGATTAGCACATTCGGGGGCAAAGTGACCTATGCCATCAAACTCGAAGCATCGGACTCCTTTCCTTTCGGTCTTCTCTTTCCTAGGCTCAAACTTGTTGTAGGAACCCTTTTTCTTGTAGTTTTGACCTTTGGAACCAAAGTCCTTTTTCCCGAACTTCATGACCCTCTTGAATCTCTTCACAAATAATGCAAGGTCTTCGTCCGAGTCATTCTTCTTTGCCTCCTTTTCATCCTTGGAGGTTTTCAAAGCAATTCCTTTTTGCTTTTTAGGAGATGTGGAGATAGGACCCTTCCTAGACTCATAAGCTAGAAGTCTCTCAATCACCTCACTCGGCTTCATATCCTTATATCCACTATTTTATTCTAAAGCCGTTACTTTTGATTCAAACCTATCCGAAAGAGATCTCATAATCTTTTGCTTGATTTTCCTATTCGAATATGGATCACCAAGTTGATGACTTTGGTTGACTATGTCCATCAACTTGATCTCGAAGTCGTTGAAGCACTCATTCTCCTCCATCTTAAGCATCTCGAATTAAGTTTGGAGGACTTGAAGCTTAGAGTCCTTCATCACTTTGGTTCCCTCATGTGCAATCTCTAGGATGTCCCAAGCCTCCTTAGCTATCCTAGTATTTTGAATCAATTTGTATTGATTTTCGTCCATAGCACATAAGATGGCATGCATCGCCTTCCTATTCCACTTTGAAGCCTCAAACTCTTGCGCGTTCCATTGCGCCTTAGTCTTCAATACTTCTTCTCCTCCACCTGCGGGAGTCATCTTGGGAAGATCATATCCGTCTTCCACCGCCATCCATGCACGGTCGTGAATTTGACATATGTAGGATTCCATCTTCCCTTTCCATTGGGAATAGGTCAACCCGGTAAGAAGTGGAGGCCTCGTGCTAGAAGCACCCTCTTTGCCATTTCCACCGTTTCCACTTATAGTGTTTATGAATGAATGAAATGAATACAAATGTATGAATGATCAAAAATTACACAAAATGCAAAACACACCAAAATGAGCAAGGATCACCTATGTATATCTAGGAAGCCGCTCTGATACCAATTGAAACAAATTATAGCACGGTGTGTATAAAACTATCTAGAGGGGGGGGAATAGATTTTAAGCTTTTTACCCAAATTTTCGTGTTAGTCAAAATTACGAAATTACCCCTAAATAGATAAAGCAATAAATCAAGTATAAAATGCGGAAATTAAATAACACTTGATTTTTACGTGGAAACCCTCACGGGAAAAAACACGGGCTAGTAAGTAAGCCACACTCGAACCTCGAATCCACTAAATGTGTAAAACGATTACAACCTAATCCCGGAAGTAATCACACACCTACCTAATCCCAGTATAAGTGAACCTAGTCCGATTGCTTGCGAATTAAGCAACCTAATCCCGGTCACAACATAAGACTTAATTCTCTAAAAAGAGATTAACACCCTAAGTGAATATATGAATATTCAAATGCAACATAGAGCAAGGGAAACCTTATATGCTTATCTAAGATGATGAATTTGCAATTAAAAACAATCCTAGATATTAAAGCTAAATGACATGTCAATTAGCTTAGATAATCATAGATTATAGAAACCTAGATATCTATCATAAAAACAACACTCAATCAAATCAACACAACAATCTCTATCTTGAATATTAGAATTTAATCTAAGAACAATCAAGTAATAAAAAGAGATGCCATAATAAATTAAACACTAATTATGTATGATAATAGTGAAAAACTTACCAAAGCAAGTGTGATGATGAAAGACCCATGCAAGCAAGCATCCTAGATATGCTAGAGAATGCTAGATGAACTTTGATGCAAATGGATTTTGGTTTGAGTGTTTAATGAGCAAACTTGGTTGCTTTCTCTCTTAAAAATCTTTCTTTTTAAAGTAGGGTTCTTGATGATTAAAGAGTCACTCTCAAAACAAGAGAAAGTGATGTATTTATAGGCATGAAAAACAGAGCATGTGAAAAGACAAGTTTGCCCTTGAAACGCACCGATCGGCGGTTTCAATCGGTGGCCAGGCCGCCGATCATAACCGCCGAATTGGCCCGAGAGGAACAGGGGACCAATGGCGGTTTCATTTGGCAGTTTCGTGATCGCCGATCTAACCGCCAAATCAAACCTGAGATAAAAAAATCAATCAGGTATGAACGGCGGTTTCATAACCGCCGATTCAACCGCCGAATTAGACCGAGAGATATAATCAATCTGTTCTTGAATGGCGGTTTCGAACGGCGGTCGTGACCACCGATCGTAACTGCATAATTGCTCCAGACACTTCTGGAAGCAAATGGCGGTTTCATTCGGCGGCCAGGCCGCCGATCATAACCGCCGATCACTAGCATAGGTGAAAACCAAGGAGAAGCCAAGGGCATTCTCCGAAGGCGGTCTTCGCGTAAAACCAAGCACATTCTAGTGCATGCGCGGACATTTCTGAATAATATCGGGAAACGAATTACAAGACTACAAGACACAAATATACACAACAAAATATAACATATAAGTGCAAGTGTGAAATGTGACATGTGAAGAGAATGCACACATATGCAATGTATGATAAGTGTGTGTGTGCAACTAATCTCTTCAAGAAAAATAAGCACTAGAGATATACCTTTGGAGTGCTTGACACCTTGAGATCTTGAAAGGGCTTGAGCAATAACAACAACACCTAAGCTACCCTTACAAAGAACCCCAACATGTGGTTTGTACACGAAATGAGCCAATCAACAAATGGAAACCTGACAGGCATCTTCTCCTGAATGATCTCCGTAGTCACTTGAGTGGACCTCCTTCAGCGCCCACTTGACATCATCCGGGTGTAGGCATCTAAGGAGGGGCAAGGACTTCCCTTTCTGATACAGGTGCCCCTGCACCAGACAGTACCGGGTTGACTTTCTCTTTATTGCCCTAGCCTCCGCTAGGTCATCCGGGAGTTCTTAGCTATGGAGGTAATCTACGATGGGGTCCATCCAACATGGGATGCGGTCTACCAGGTGGACTTCATCTGTTTTGGCAATGCTGGACCTACTTAAAAGTTGTAACCGGACTCCTTTAGGGGGGGTTTACCCTCCTTCTGTTGCGATCTTGGCGAGAACATCCGCTCGATGGTTAGCCCCTCTAGGTATTTGCTCAATCTTGACCATCTGGAACATCTTGGTTGCTTGCTTTACTTTTTTTAAGTAGGCGGACATGTTGTCACCCTTGGCCTAATAGGATCTGGCTACCTGGTTTACGATTAACTGAGAATCGCTCTTAATGGCAAGGAACTGGGCTCCCAACTCCCGGGCGGCATTCAGACCAGCCAAGAGTATTTCATATTCCGCTCCATTGTTAGTGGCCATAAATTTGAATCTTAAGCAGTGGGAGGACTCGATCCCTTTTAGATCGAGCAGCACAATTCCCGCCCCGCAACCATGTTGGTTGGAGGCTCCATCAACGAACAATGTCCAAACTTTTGATTGAGAGGGCCATTCTTCACCGAGAATTGGGACATTGTTGCCAAGCTGAGCATGGGGCTCTCTTTTAGGATGGGAGTTGAGGTTTCCGCTGAACTCCGCCATAAAATATGCTAGAGCTTGTCCTTTGATTACAGCACGGGGATTAAAGGTAATGTCATATTGGGTAAGCTCGAAGGCCCTCAAGACTAGCCTGCCTGACACATCAGGTCGCTGCATGAACTGGCGGAGAGGGAGGTTTGTTAGAACGGTTATTGAGTGGGCTTCGAAGTAAGGGCGCAGCTTGCGCGCTGCAACTACCAAGGCGAAGGCGAGCTTTTCCAGCTGGTTGTAGTTCCTTTCGGCCTTGCTGAGGGAACGGCTTACATAGTAGATGGGCTTTTGGATCCCGCCCTCACATTCTTTCACCAAAGCCGCGCTAGTCGCCGTGTCTGATACCGCGAGGTAGAGTTGTAATACATCTCCCGGCAGTGGTTTGACAACTAGTGGTGGATTGGAAAGGTAAATCTGGAACTCTCTGAAGGCGCGTTCGCTCTCCTCATCCCATTTCATCCCTCTGGAGCTTGGGTTAGGCGAGGTAATAGCCAAGTAGAAGTCTAGGTTTTCAGGTGTCAACCCCTTATTCTTGGAATGTAGGGGTATTTATAGTGTCTCTGGTAGGGGGTAGGTGGGAGTAGCTCATTTAGGCGGGAATCCCAGATTCCATCTCCACCGTTCCTTCCTGCCAGCAATCGCGACAGTACAAATTCGAGGGGTAGGATCGTGCCACCGGGCTCTTCCTTCGCTGGGGCTTGGTTTTGGTAGGTGGGAGCCCTAGTCCCCAGGGCGAAATTGGCGGGGCTGATCCTAGCCTTTACTTTTGAGTAGGGCCGTGGTGGCCACACGCCTTGGAGGGCCTTGATCGTTCCACCTAGGCATTTTCATAGGGCTTATATGGCGAATAGGTGGTGTTTTCAAAGGTTTTGATTAGTTGGACGGGGTCATTGCAGCAGTGGGAGGTCGTTATCAAAATCTGGTCTAGCGGGGGACAGTGTCAACGCCTGTCCCGCTGCAGACTGTCAGGCACCCTCCTCCACCATTTCCTTCTTCGTGCTTGTTGGGTTCCTGTGAATATTTTGCTGGGGAATCACAGTATCCCCTTTCATATATGAGATAGTTGACCTCTAACTAGGGATGAGATGGAGTGCGGTTCAACCGTTGATGCAATGTGGCCATCAGATGATCCCGACTGTTGGCTGTTTGTCTTTCCTCACTTGTGCTTGCTGCCTCACATTAATGGGCTGGTGCTGAAGCTTTGCCGATTGTGTCCAGTCCCTTCTTTATCTCATGTGAGCTGGGGTGAGGGCTGGCGTCAGCCCTTGGAAGGGTCGCGACTTGTTGGTTACTATGACCGACGTCAGCCTTTTGGAGCGGGGGTTGTTAGAATGTTCCAAGGAATTCTTCTCTAGCGGGTCGTTCTAGTTGTGGGAGTGGGTTCTGCACGACTAGGTAGGTGCTACTTAGGATGGTTCTTAGCCGGGTTGCTAGTTGGGGTCCTTTATTGAACCAGGTCCTTCCTCTTACTAGGCGCTTTAGGGGAGCGGGGACCTCGAAGGACCACGTCTGGGAGGCAGGGTCCTTGGTGGACTAGGTCCCCTTTCTCAATAGGCATTCTTGGGGGATTCCGGTTCCTTGATGAGCCGCGCTCTGACCCGGCATGTCAGGGGGGAAGGCGCGGTACGTGATAGACCGGGCCTTTCTTCTTATTAGGTGCTTTAGAGTGACCGGGATATTTCCGCGGTGGGTACCAGGGAGTGATGGGGCTCTTTAATGGGGAAAGCTCTTCCTTGAATTACCCGCCTATTTTTCCAGTTAACAGATTTATTTCGGTTGGTATATTTCTAAATGTGTACCCCTAATTTGCTTTGTATCGCTTCTTAAGAAATTCAATAAAAGTCAGTTTTGTTCTCCTACATGATTCTCCTGAGTTCGCCTTGCAAATTTTGCCATTACTGATCGTCTCAAGACCAGGAAAGGCCACATGGCATTCCTGCTGCCTTGGTCAGGGTAAACCCTCCTCCAAGAAGGATCTGATGCATAAATGCATAAGTGGAGTAGTCGAATACCAGACTAAGGATCCGGATTCGTGGCCCTAGTTGCCCACTACATCCTCAAGGCCAAGATGGCCTATACGGACCTCCAGAAGCCTCGGACAGGGAATACCCCTCTCTAGGAAACCTGGTGCTAAAATGACCTTAGTTGCCTACCAGGACAGATCGCCAAAAGATCAGGATACCTGATACTTACTTCGCCATATCCACACATGAAGACCTCGTACTAAAGTGGCCTTAGTTGCCTACCAGGACAGATCGCCAAAGGATCAAAATACCTGATACCTTACTTCGCCATATCTACACATGAAGACCTAGTGCTAAAGTGGCCTTAGTTGCCTACCAGGACAAATCACCAAAGGATCAGGATACCTGATACCTTACCCCGCCATGCATACATGTGAAAAAATTTCATGATAGAAGTGAGTTGGGTTGCCAATCAGGGTTGGTTTAGCATCAGGATTCCTTATGTAGGGATTATCAAGTATCTGGACTTGCAGTGTCCCGATTAGAGTATGAAAGTTCTCAAGGTGTGTTCAATATTAATCTAGAGAGGGGGGGGGGGGGGGGGGGAATAGATTTTATCCGATTTTACCCAATTTTCGTTATAGGTAAATTTTACGAAAATGCCCCTATCTAGTCAATATAAAATAGCAAGTGTAATATGGTTCGGAATGTAAATAATACTTGATATTTACGTGGAAACCCTCACGGGAAAAACCACAAGCTAATATGTGAGCCACACACGAACCTCAAATCCACTAATTGAAATTATTACAACCTAATCTTGGTTTAATGATCTAATCCCGATTAATAATCATCATAACTACCTAATCCCGATATGAGTGGACCTAGTCCAATTGCTTGCGATTTAGGCAACCTAATCTCGGTCACAACACAAGACTTAGTTCTCTAAGAAGAGATAATACAACCTAAGTGAATATATGAATACTCTAAATGCAATTTAGAGCTAGGCAACCCTATATGCTTATCTAGGATGACAAAATTGCAATTAAGATAATCCTAGATATCAATGGCTAAATGACATGTCAAATAGCTTAGCTAAACATAGATTTTGAAAACCTAGATAGCTATCACAATACAACACTCAATCAATACATCACAAAAAATCTCTAACTTGTATTTAGCATATGATCTAAAAACATACAAGTAATTTAAATAGATGTCTTAATATGAAAAAACATTAAAATTAGATGAAGTTAGTGAAGAACATACCAAGGAAGATGTGATGATGCAAAACCATGCACGGATGCATCTTATATGGTCATGGATGATCCTAGATGAACTTTGATGAACAAACGAAATGCTTTGAGTGTATAAAGGTGAGTTCGTGGGAGCTTTTTCTTGAAACTCTTGAAAAACAACCTAAAAACATAGAGTCATATATATAGAGGACTCAAGTGAAGTGAGGTCATTTTGAAAAAAAATGCACCTGATTGTGCATTATGCGCTGGTGCGCTGCACTAGTGGACCAGCGCACGACCAGCGCATATACAAAAATTGCACAGGGCGTTGGTCAACCAGCGTAGGACAAGGGCGCAACACCAGCGACAGAGAACTGGGCGTTCTGCACTGGTGAGCTTGCGCTAGACGACCAGCGCACGACTGGCGACAGACCATTGGGCGATCTGCACTGGTCTGGCGCATGTGGACCAGCGCACACCCAAATCCTTTTAAGCTCCCATACAAAGTGTAAGGGGTAAAAAGGTAAATGAAATGCATCCTAAAGCCAACATGATATGACATTATAACCATAAGATGCAATCAATATACTCATGCAAGAAGAGAGATTAAATAATCAATAATGTACACATAATACAAACACACAACATTCAAGAATAAGCGATATGCAAGTGTTGTGTATGTGTGCAACTACATCTCTTCAAAGCAAATTAAGCACTAGAAGTTTACCTTTGGTGCTTCTTCTCTTGAGGTTTGAAGAGCCTAATCTACCCTTACAAAAACCCTAAATGTGGTTTGTCTACGAAATAAGTCAATCAATAATGTGAGACCTTATAGAGTATCTAAGTAACCTTAGCCTCCTACTGGGATCGACTTGCTCTAGCCAGGATCATTCCATACTTGGTCAAAATTACTTGATCATAATTTCTTGCAAAATTTATATTGAATCTCACAAGGGGACTATCGTCCAAAGATATCTTCAGAGATAGTTCAAGTTTGGGTTCCTCTATGGCCAGGTGAACAAGCTTGAGCCTAAGTACTGACAGCATCCCAAGTAAGTTTTATTTGGGTTATAAACAAACATACAAGTATTAGATTCTACTGGGGTATATCGTAAGCAAGACAATATAGTTGCAAAAGCAGAGACTTTCCATTTGATCAAGCAGGGTGCCTAACCCCCGTTTTCGGGCTACAAAAATGGTATGCAAGAATATAAAATAATAATAATAATAATAATAATATGATGAAGTCACAGGTCATGCATCATGCTTGTCCCCTACTTCCTACTCCTAGCCGGCTACATCTGATTCCCTAGCAACCCCAGCTCTTGCATCAGCTTGGACTTCCCCAGTTCCTGGCACCCCAGCTTCAGCAGGAACCTCTGCTTCATCCAATGATACAACCTCGGTAGGATGCACAGAATCCTGCACTTGATTGTCTTGAGTAACAGGAAGATCCTGTGCTCCATTCTCGATTGTTTCTACCAAGTCAGCAACAGGCAAACTGGACCCCAGATGATGAGGAGGAGGATCCAGGATGGCGACGGCTTGAGAGGGACCCCCTGGTCCGAATCAACATCTAAAAATTAGGCAGCCTTAGCCATGATTTGATCCCGGTCCCAATTGAGGGTAGGATGTAGGTCAAAAGGAGGAGGGAAAGCCTTGGCAACCTCATATGAGGCAGTGAAGTATCCATCCAAGAAAGAGGAATCCGCCCTAGCCTGCAAGATGCTCATAGAACTTTGTAAAAATCGGTTCTCATCCAGAAGCACGGCTTTCTCCACCTTCACAGTCTCTTTCTCAACCTGATGGCGTGTTGACTTGATTGTTTCTGTATTATAAGCACGCTACATCCGCTCTAGCTCTACCAAGGCAGTCTGCCTACTAGTTTCAACTTCAGTGGTAGACTGGACCAGGGAAGTCACACTCTCCTCAGCTCAAGCTAGATCATCCCTGGCCTCTTCCAGCTTAGCCTGAAGTGCAAGATTGGCCTCCTTCAAAGCTACTACCTGTTGCCCCATGACCAAAGCAAATTTAAAGCCCTACAAAGAGAAGAAAGTAGTAAGTACCTTCCAAAGAATTATACCAAGCAAGCTGGGAAGATAAGGGTTTATACCTCAGCAAGCAAAGAAGCCCTCTTGGTGACCAGGATGTCAGTGGGCAGGGAGGACATCGACTGCAGGCTTCCTCCATGATAAGTAGCTATGAACTTGGATATTATCCCTTCCTAGCTATAGTCCCGCGACCCCGATCCAGAGGGAAGATCAGTGGGAAGAGTGGCCGTAATAGCAGTACTTTTTACTTTCTCTACCCTGGCTAGACGCTTGACAGATGTTGTTGGAGGAGGAGGAGGAGGAGGAGGAGGAGAAGGAGGAGAAGTAATCACAGTAGGCTTGCTAGGAGCAGCGATGGGAGCCTACCTTTAGGTTTGGATTGGTGAAACCCGAGCTTTGGCAGCCTGTGCCAACATCTCACCCAGGGTCTGACGTGCTAGAATTAGAGTGGGAAGAGAGGTAGGAGAGTGTGAAGGTAACCCTGTAAAAACCGGAGGAGGGGTTGATTTAGGCAATTTAAACCCGGACGCAACGCTAGCACCGGAAGGAGGAGAAGGGATAAGAGAATTGGCCGGAAGGGGACCCGGCCCTGAAGAAGAAGGAGAAAGAGGCAGGAAATGGGTGGGAGAAACTACCAGAATAAGGATTAGCACCAAATTAAAAAAAAAAAAAAACCAACGACAAGAAGCAAGAATGACATAACCACATACCCGGATGAGCAATGGATATCTTGAGATACCGGTCCAGCCTAGCTCCTTCATAGGCGTCATTGGAGGGGTACTGCATGTTCATGTAATTCCTCTCTTGGATCCTCCTAAGGACACCAAGAGATTTTGCGGAGATATTCCCCTTGTCCCAATTATCCCTCTTGGTAAACTGGGTATGGACTGGATACTCAATTCCCCCAATGTGTACTAAGTTGCCCTAATCCCCCTCTACCATGATCCATTCATCCTTCCAGGGCTGGTTGTACTTCACATTTGCCTCGGGTACAATGAACTTCATCTCATTATAAGCTCTCAAGTAAAATTGGCCCTAGGGTACCAAGTTAGCTACTTGGAAGATGTAGCGGAGCTCATCAAAACCAGGTTCTCTCGCCATGTCATCCTTCTCGCACTACTCTTCCCAGAGCACCAGGAACCTCATCAAGTGCTTCCAAAACCCAGGTGAGATTTGAAGGGGGGCCAACTCTAGAGCAACAAGTGCCTTACGAAGGGTGGGATGAAGAGGAAGCCTGACCCCGCACTCGAAGGAGGTTGTATGAATAAGAAGGCGGCCTTAAGGAGGGGTGTACATATCATAACCACGGTGAGGGGGAGATAGGGTGATGGTATTAGGGATCCTATAATCCCTCCTTAAGAGAGCCCAGGTGTCAACTATGCAGACCGAATCCAGGATAATTCAGCCATCATGGAAGGAGGACAGATTACAGATAAAGACTCCCGCAGAATCGACAACTGGAATACCATCCCCCTCCTCATCCTCAACCTCAACCTCAACCTCAACGTCCTCGTCGTCCTCTTCGTCCTCTTCGTTGACAATTTAGACTGGGTCTTCGGGTCTGTTGTTTAAGCCTGACCAGATTCGGGGATTTCTTGTGGAACGGCGGTGCTAAGACAGGTTGCTACCACAAGCAACATCGCTTTCTTCCCGGCCTCGTTTCTTCCCCCTTGTCATTGAGGAACTCTCCTCTGAATCTACCTTCTCCATATTAAGGAGGTCATCAATGCTGTCAGGAGGATTTGGATAAGTTGGGCGAGGGTTTGGTGAAGCTAGATGAGGGGTCTTGGAAAGTTGCAGGAAGGTCTGATGGAGTCGCCATCACAGAAATATGAAGAAGAAGGAAATTTGAGAGGCTGCTGGTAAGAAGAAAGAACGAGAAAGCTAGGGTTATGCTTTTTTTATTTTTGAAATTAGTGTGAGAGAAGGAAGAAAGTTGGATTATTTATAAAGGAAGGTAGGCGGCTACCTGAATAAGCAAGGAAACCGGAATTGATGACCGAAAACGTGTAGGAGACGGTTTCGAGAAAATCACGCCAAAAAATAGTCCATTCAAATAAGCGGACCACTCAGGGCTTGACACGTGGATTGCTCATTTATTATGAGCATGCTAAAGGAGGATTTGTGTGCTGCAGGGGGATTTCCTCCAAGACAGTGGAAACCAGCTAGACAGGATAAGGAAAATCCTTCATGCATCCTGGTATCCTGATTCCAACCCCAGTAAGGTACCGATATTCAAGTCAGTGGGGACTTCTGTTAATTGCCAAAAATGACGGGGGTTCAAAGAAGAATTTTCCATCAACATTAGGGAATAACCGAGACAGAAAGACACCATAGAAGAGCATCCTGGTACGCACGGATCAAGAGTGTAATGTTGTAATTAACAATCTTTTTCATATTAATAAAGTGATTTCTGGTTTAACAAATCGTATAGCATTTATAGTTTAATATTATAATTGTCAAAATAAATAATCATAAGGTCTAAAGACTATGAGAAAAGAAGAATTGTTCGTACATCTGGATATGTATGTGGTAGACACAATTCTTTAGTTAGTCTTGAATAATGTTCACAACTTAAGTTAAAGGTTGGGCACCTTTATCTTGTTAAAGTTGTAGAATTCTTTTGCTAGCATTTGAGTGGGATCAAATGAGATATGATGAGTCTAAATCATCGGAGTGTCTTCGAGCAAAAGGATCTAGTGCACTGGGTGCATTGAACAGGATCACAATGAAAAGCTTTATCTAGAACCGTCAATAGATAATAGTCTTTTCATTATCAGGACAATCGGAGAGTCTATCTTAATCCTGAGATAAATGATGGACTTATGGTTGCAAGTGATATCATTTGAGTTATCAATGAGTACGATTATATCGCATAGTCTATCCTCGATAGTTTGGTGATATTCATTTGTTAATCGATAGAGGACTTCATTTATAGATATGGACATCGTGGCTCCATTTAATTAAATGAGAGTATAATATCATCATATGGATGTTTTGAGGTAATTGGATATTAAATCTCAACGTTGAGTTTTCGATAGTGTCTATTGAAAACATGGCTTCTGGACAAGTCAAAATATCCAAGTTCAAAACGTGGTCATATGAGTAAATATGGTAACTTGGAGAGTTATAGGCGGTCTATGAACTCTTGGCGATTACTGATATTAATCACGAGGATACACTATCTCCTATATGATTGTCTAGGGTATGAATGAGGAGCATCTTCCTTTTCTATCTTTATTTAAGAGTTCAATTTTAGCTCTTTAGTGGAATGAGTTAAAATTAATGGATCGGACCTAAGTGAATCATTTGTTGATTGTGATTAGGTTATGTCTATTGAAGCTTAAATTTAGATGGCCCGCCAAGATCCCAATCCACACGGACTTGCATGGATCACTTGATATATTCTACCGGACCAATTTAAGGGTCCATCTAGAATTGCATTTAATATATTAAGAATATAATTTGCACATTATTTAAGTAATGGGCTGCTCAATTATATTTATATATTAATGAAAGACATGTGGGCTTGTTTCTTTTAGTAAGAATGGGTCTGGTTCACATGTGGGCTTTTTATTTAAAGTCCAATGGATTAAATGAAATAAGAAAATAATATTTGGCCCATTTATTCAAGTGGGGCGGCAAGGTTAAGTTTTAACCTAATATATTATTTTGTTTCATTTGTTTTAATTAAATAAGAATTAATTAATTTATTAATTAATTGTTTAATTAAGAAACAAATCTTTTCTGATTAGGAAATATGATTCCTAGTGTTATACTATTGTTGGTAGTATACTAAAAGTAAAAGACTTATTTGGTAAGAAAATAAATAATTAATTTTATTTATTTAATCAAATAAGAAGTCTTTTATATTTAGTCAAATAAAGGAATAAAAGATTTATGAATTCAATTAGGGTTTAAAGTCTTAAACTAAATAGGAAATAGGGTGCAATACAAACTCTTTTGGGCTTGAGAATTGCGGCAACCCTAGTCCCTTTTAGGTTGTGATTTTCGGCCACCCTAAGTGAAAGAAGAGAAGAAAATTTGGCCACCTATATAAGTGCTCTTATAGATTTCGGCCACCACAAGTTGTTCTGGAGACAATTTTTCTTCTTCTTCTCAATTCATAGAAAGATTTTATTCTACTAAAACAAATAGGAGTGTTAGATTATTCTTTGATAGTATACTATTTGCTTAATCATCAATAAGCTTGTGTATACGATATCGATCTAGGTTCACGCGAGTTTCGATCATTAGATTGAGAACTCAAAAGTGACCGGAATAATCTCAGTCATTCTTTTGATTGTTTTTGTGACTAACAAAGAAAAGAAAGTTTGTTTTGTCCATTCACAGGTTTGCAATTCAAAGAAAAAGGGAGACCACGCTCCTAGGTGATCCACGTTCGTGCTAGGATTGAAGATCTTGCGGATTACCATCGACGTAAGTCAATCGGATCACGCGACAAAAGGTATTCTACTTTTTGGTTATTGTATATGCATGTTTAATTAATTAAAGGGTTTAAGGTTCATAAAGGAAAAATTTTAAAAGTCACTAAATATTATTTTTAGTCTCGCTTCCGCTGCGTGTACTACGGTATTTTTCCCTACAATTGGTATCAGAGCCTAGGTTGAACCCTTTTAATTAATTAACGTATATATACGTGGATCTATTTCTTTTTATTGTGATTATGCATGTTTAGAAAGAGATGGCACTCTAGGTATTCGCATATATAATTACATGTGAATGTATGGATTTATATATGTTTATGTGGATTGTTTTTGCTCGATTTTGGTCCTAGATTTTCAATGTATTTTTGTTATGGAATTGTAACAAGAAGGGTGGTCTATCATCGCCATAATTCCTTCTTGGTAGTTGCTAGGTTTTATTTTATTTTTTTTAATATGTGCAGTATTTTTTTTATTACTGCAGCAGTTTTTTTATTAAGTTTTAGTGCAGTATTTTATGTGTAAAAGTACTGCAGTAAAAAAAAAAAAAAAAAAAAAAAAAATGTAGTACTGCAGTATTTATTATTTTATACTGCTGTAATATGTTCAAGTATTGAAGATTCGAAGACACGAAGGAAAACGAAGCAACCAGAACCGAGAACGAGCACCGTGCGCACCCTAGGAGTGGATTGGGCTGCGCATGGCAAGCCCAAGCTTGGTGGGCTGCGCACGGCAGCCCTGGGAGTCTTCATGGGCTGCGCACAGCAGCCCCTTTGTGGGGTTGTGGGTTGTGCACGCCTATGGGGTTTGGGCCGAAGGATGAGCGTATGGTTGATGGGCCGCTTGAAGATCTTGTATTCCTAAACAATTGTAATTTACTTGTTTTTCTAGGATGGGCCAAAATTGTTGCTATTTAATTTATGCTTAAATATTACAATATTTGTTATTGTATGATAACATGACATATAGAATAGGAGTGCCACTCATATATCTCTTTTGGTATGAACATGCATTGAATGATTTAGGTATCTAAATTGGCATCTAGATAACTTGGTAAATCATTCTATGGGATTTAATCACACGCCTTAAATAATTGAGTGGGAGAAGGTGTTTTTGTAACACCTATGGCCTCCAAGGTTGGTTGAGCTTTATTATTTATGGTAATCCCCCCAAGGGGCGTCCATGAATGGAATTTAGCAACATACTTCCTTACAAGGATAGACTAGACAATGGACTCAAACGAGATCTACTCCCCAAGGAGGGATTTTCGTGAGAGAAAATTGAGGGTCGATATCTTGGTAACACACTCAATGTAATTTTATTGATATCCTCCCAAGAGTTCTTGTCAGTAAAATTGCAAGGCTAAAATTGAAAACGCTGGTTGTTATGTTAACAATTAGGTGGGACCTAATCTAACTAGTAAATGGTGCGAACTCCCAAAGGAGGCGTAACATTTATGGGTGTTGGATCACCGTTGAATTTTATGATTGAGTTATTTATTTAATTCAAGATAAATATTTAAAGTGCTTTATCATGATTATTTACTTATATATGTTTTGTTTTATTCAGAAATCATGACCCCATCACTTATGAACATCCTGAAAGATAACACTTTAACTGGAGATAATTATGTCACATGGAAAAGGAAAATTGGGTTGTTGCTGCAAAGTGAAAAACATAAGTTTGTTCTAACTACTCCTAAACCACCTGCTCCTAATAATGAATCAAGCATAATGTATAGAGATGAGTATGAGCAGTGGAAGACTTCAGATGATATGGCAAAATGTTACATTATGGCCACTATCTCCGACGTGTTGCAACAGCAGCATGAAGGAATGGAGTCCGCTGCTGATATTATGATGTCTCTAGAGGAGATGTTTGCTATGAAGTCTAGGACGACTAAGAGAGAGGCAGTGACTGCTTTTATGAATCTTAGGATGAAACCTGGACAGGCTGTGAAAGATCACATGATGAAAGTCATAGCACATCTCAACATTGCTGAACTGCATGGCGCTGAGATAGATGGTGAGACAAAGATTGATATGGTTGTCAATTCATTGTCAGATTCCTTTGATCAGTTCAAATTGGACTACACTTTGAACAAAAAGGAATACACCTTACAAGGCCTGATGCAAGATGTTCAAAGTGCTGAAAAGATCCTTGTGAAAGGCAAAGGTCAAGAGATTCATATGGTTGGTAAAGTTGCTACTGTTAAGGCCCGTCAAAAGGTCAAGAAACAACAGAAGAAAAAGCAACTTGGGCCTATCAAGAAGGACACCAAGAAAGTAACCAAGATCAAAGGGAAATGCTTCCTTTGTGGTGAAAAGGGACATTGGAAGAGAAATTGCCCAAAGTCCCAGAATAAGAAGGAAGAAGGTAATGTGAATTATCTTGAAACATGTTTTTTGGCTGATTCTACAGATTCTTGGAACATAGACTCAGGAGCCACTAATCATGTTTGTTATTCCTTGCAGGGGTTCCAAGAAAGGAGAAAGCTGAGTAAGAATGAAATCAATTTGCGCTTGGGCAACGGAACGTTAGTGTCTGCAAGTGCAGTGGGAGATATTAGAGTTTATTTGGATTCTAGAAGGCATTTAGATTTGATAGACGTTTATTATGTACCTCAATTCAAGAGGAATTTAATTTCAGTTTCTTGTTTAAATAAATTTGGATATTCGGTTACTTTTAATAAAGTTTTTATTATTAGTAAGAATGACAAAATTATTCGAAAACGGTCTATACTTTTTGCATAGAAATATCTCTCACTCGTTAGACACAGAAATAACGGAACCTAATCATAAAAGAGTAAAATTATCAACAGATGAAACCTACCTTTGGCACTTACGCTTAGGTCATATTAACCTTAATAGGATTAAAAGATTGGTATGTGACGGACCTTTGAGTGACTTAAAGGTTGATGATCTACCAACTTGTGAATCTTGTTTGGAAGGTAAAATGACCAAAAGGACGTTCTCTGCCAAAGGTGCAAGAGCCACTGAATGTTTAGGATTGATACACACTGATGTATGTGGACCTATGAGCATTCAAGCTAGAGGTGGATATGAGTACTTCATCACCTTCACAGATGATTACTCGAGATTTGGTTATGTGTATCTCATGCGACATAAGTCGGATGCTTTTGACATGTTCAAAGCATTCAAAGCTGAAGTGGAAAATCAGCTTGAGAAACACATAAAAATCTTGAGATCTGATCGTGGTGGAGAATATCTATCTGGTGAGTTTCAGCAATATCTTATTGATAATGGGATTGTTTCTCAGTTTTCTGCACCAGGTACACCTCAACAGAATGGGGTAGCAGAAAGGAGAAATAGAACTCTTTTGGATATGGTTAGGTCTATGTTGAGTTATTCAACACTTCCTATTTCTTTTTGGGGATATGCTTTACAAACTGCTATATACATTCTAAACGATGTACCATCTAGGTCTGTTCCTAAAACACCGCATGAGTTGTGGACTGGGCGCAAGCCTAGTTTACAACACTTAAGGATATTTGGTTGTCCTGCGCATGTGTTAAAAGGAAAGACAGAAAAGATGGAGTCCCGTTCAGAAACATGTATATTTGTAGGGTATCCAAAAGAAACTAAAGGATATTATTTCTATAGTCCTTCAGATCTTAAAGTATTTGTTTCGACAAATGCTAAATTTCTGGAAAAGGACTATATGAATGATTTTGTGCCTAGAAGTAGAATTGTCCTGAATGAGATGTCAGGAGATACAATTCCACGAGAGGTTACACAACCTAACCCAATTGTAAGTTCCGATCCAACACAAGATCAACAACCTACCATTCCTCGTCGTAGTGGGAGGGTTAGAACACAACCCGAAAGATACATCGGTCTGGGAGAATCAGTGGAGAATCTCCCGGACGACGATGATCCCTACACGTACAAGGAAGCTATGGAGGATGTTGATAGTCGCCATTGGCAAAAGGCAATGCAATCTGAGATTGAATCTATGTTCGATAACAAAGTCTGGTCCCTTGTAGACTTGCCTAAAGGGATAAAACCCATTGGGTGCAAGTGGGTATACAAGAGGAAAAGAGGTATGGATGGTAAGGTGGAAACCTTTAAAGCTAGATTGGTAGCTAAAGGGTATACACAGAAAGAAGGTATCGATTACGAGGAAACCTTCTCTCCTGTGGCCATGCTTAAATCCATTAGGATACTCTTATCCATTGCAGCATCTTTAGATCTAGAGATTTGGCAAATGGACGTCAAGACAGCTTTCCTTAATGGAAGTCTTGACGAAAGCATCTACATGATGCAACCAGAGGGATTCATTGAAAAGGGCCAAATGGAAAAGGTATGCAAGTTGCAGAAATCCATATATGGATTGAAGCAAGCATCCAGATCCTGGAACATAAGGTTTGATCAAGCTGTCAAAGGTTTTGGATTTATTCAGAATCCTGACGAACCTTGTGTATACAAAAGGATTAAGGGCGACAAGTTGGTTTTCCTGATTCTTTATGTTGATGATATACTACTCATTGAAAACGATGTAGGTGTATTGACATCAGTAAAAGAATGGTTAGCAAAACAATTTGATATGAAGGACTTAGGAGAAGCAAGTTTTATTCTAGTTATCCAAGTAATAAGGGATAGAAAGAATAGAACGATTGCATTATCCCAAGCTTCATACATAGACAAGATCTTGTCTAGGTTTTCCATTCAAGATTCCAAGAAAGGTATGTTACCTTTCAGACATGGAATCAAGCTTTCTAAGGAACAAGTTCCTAAGAATGAGCATGAAGAGCAATTCATGAGTAGAGTTCCATATGCCTCGGCAGTTGGAAGTCTCATGTATGCAATGCTCTGTACTAGACCAGATATTTGTTTTGCTGTTGGCATAGTTAGCAGGTTTCAATCGAAACCTGGTCCTGATCACTGGACGGCAGTCAAGCATATTTTCAAGTATCTTAAGAGAACGAGAGATAATATGCTTGTATACTCTGGAGGGGATTTGATTCCCGTTGGGTATACAGATTCTGATTTCCAATCAGATTCTGACTTCCAATCAGATTCTGACTCCAGAAAATCCACATCAGGGGCTGTGTTTACTATTGGAGGAGGAGCAGTTATATGGAGGAGTATCAAGCAATCTTGTATTGCTGATTCCACCATGGAAGCTGAGTATGTTGCTGCATGCGAGGCTGCCAAAGAGGCTGTTTGGCTCCGCCAATTCTTGATTGACTTGGAAGTGGTTCCTAGTGCGAATAAGCAGATCACTATCTACTGTGACAACAGTGGAGCAGTGGCTAATTCGAAAGAACCAAGAAGTCACAAGAGAGGTAAACACATTGAAAGAAAGTATCATCTTTTAAGGGAGATTGTTCAAAGAGGTGACGTGACGATTACCAAAATCGCGTCAGCAGAAAATCTAGCGGATCCCTTCACAAAGGCTCTACCTCAGAAGAGTTTCGATGGGCATCTAGAGAACATGGGCTTGAGAGATATGACACATTTGCTATAGTGCAAGTGGGAGATTGTTAGGATTATGCTCAATAGCAAGAGTGTAATGTTGTAATTAACAATCTTTTCATATTAATAAAGTGATTTCTGGTTTAACAAATCGTATAGCATTTATAGTTTAATATTATAATTGTCAAAATAAATAATCATAAGGTCTAAAGACTATGAGAAAAGAAGAATTGTTCGTACATCTGGATATGTATGTGGTAGACACAATTCTTTAGTTAGTCTTGAATAATGTTCACAACTTAAGTTAAAGGTTGGGCACCTTTATCTTGTTAAAGTTGTAGAATTCTTTTGCTAGCATTTGAGTGGGATCAAATGAGATATGATGAGTCTAAATCATCGGAGTGTCTTCGAGCAAAAGGATCTAGTGCACTGGGTGCATTGAACAGGATCACAATGAAAAGCTTTATCTAGAACCGTCAATAGATAATAGTCTTTTCATTATCAGGACAATCGGAGAGTCTATCTTAATCCTGAGATAAATGATGGACTTATGGTTGCAAGTGATATCATTTGAGTTATCAATGAGTACGATTATATCGCATAGTCTATCCTCGATAGTTTGGTGATATTCATTTGTTAATCGATAGAGGACTTCATTTATAGATATGGACATCGTGGCTCCATTTAATTAAATGAGAGTATAATATCATCATATGGATGTTTTGAGGTAATTGGATATTAAATCTCAACGTTGAGTTTTCGATAGTGTCTATTGAAAACATGGCTTCTGGACAAGTCAAAATATCCAAGTTCAAAACGTGGTCATATGAGTAAATATGGTAACTTGGAGAGTTATAGGCGGTCTATGAACTCTTGGCGATTACTGATATTAATCACGAGGATACACTATCTCCTATATGATTGTCTAGGGTATGAATGAGGAGCATCTTCCTTTTCTATCTTTATTTAAGAGTTCAATTTTAGCTCTTTAGTGGAATGAGTTAAAATTAATGGATCGGACCTAAGTGAATCATTTGTTGATTGTGATTAGGTTATGTCTATTGAAGCTTAAATTTAGATGGCCCGCCAAGATCCCAATCCACACGGACTTGCATGGATCACTTGATATATTCTACCGGACCAATTTAAGGGTCCATCTAGAATTGCATTTAATATATTAAGAATATAATTTGCACATTATTTAAGTAATGGGCTGCTCAATTATATTTATATATTAATGAAAGACATGTGGGCTTGTTTCTTTTAGTAAGAATGGGTCTGGTTCACATGTGGGCTTTTTATTTAAAGTCCAATGGATTAAATGAAATAAGAAAATAATATTTTGGCCCATTTATTCAAGTGGGGCGGCAAGGTTAAGTTTTAACCTAATATATTATTTTGTTTCATTTGTTTTAATTAAATAAGAATTAATTAATTTATTAATTAATTGTTTAATTAAGAAACAAATCTTTTCTGATTAGGAAATATGATTCCTAGTGTTATACTATTGTTGGTAGTATACTAAAAGTAAAAGACTTATTTGGTAAGAAAATAAATAATTAATTTTATTTATTTAATCAAATAAGAAGTCTTTTATATTTAGTCAAATAAAGGAATAAAAGATTTATGAATTCAATTAGGGTTTAAAGTCTTAAACTAAATAGGAAATAGGGTGCAATACAAACTCTTTTGGGCTTGAGAATTGCGGCAACCCTAGTCCCTTTTAGGTTGTGATTTTCGGCCACCCTAAGTGAAAGAAGAGAAGAAAATTTGGCCACCTATATAAGTGCTCTTATAGATTTCGGCCACCACAAGTTGTTCTGGAGACAATTTTTCTTCTTCTTCTCAATTCATAGAAAGATTTTATTCCACTAAAACAAATAGGAGTGTTAGATTATTCTTTGATAGTATACTATTTGCTTAATCATCAATAAGCTTGTGTATACGATATCGATCTAGGTTCACGCGAGTTTCGATCATTAGATTGAGAACTCAAAAGTGACCGGAATAATCTCAGTCATTCTTTTGATTGTTTTTGTGACTAACAAAGAAAAGAAAGTTTGTCTTGTCCATTCACAGGTTTGCAATTCAAAGAAAAAGGGAGACCACGCTCCTAGGTGATCCACGTTCGTGCTAGGATTGAAGATCTTGCGGATTACCATCGACGTAAGTCAATCGGATCACGCGACAAAAGGTATTCTACTTTTTGGTTATTGTATATGCATGTTTAATTAATTAAAGGGTTTAAGGTTCATAAAGGAAAAATTTTAAAAGTCACTAAATATTATTTTTAGTCTCGCTTCCGCTGCGTGTACTACGGTATTTTTCCCTACAACTGATACGGCACGATACGGGGATACAGTAAATCTTCAAAAACTAGGATACGGATACGGATACGGATACGGATACGGATACGGTAGGATACGTCAATTAAAATAATATATATTTATATTTAAAAAATAATAATAATATATGAAAACATATTTGATAATTCATTCAAAATAAAAACATATTCAGAATCCAAATAAAACATGTCACATAACTACATAAGTCATAATAATGTAACATATTACAGGATCCAAATAAAACATGTCACATAAGTCGAACATATTACAAAATCCAAATAAAATATACGTCACATAAGTCATAACATATTACAAAATCAAAATAATACATAAAAACAAATTCATAAATTTTAAATTCCTAATTAACTTCATTATCATCATTCATATTGTTAAAGGATATAAATAATTCGCCTCTAACTCTGGTTCATCAAGAGAAAGGTTTGCAATCTCAAGTATTCTGGTATTCTCCATGTCAATGGAATCAAAACCAAAATTTCCTTACAATTTCATTTTGACTCCTAAAATTTTGAAATTATAATTTGACCCTGTTTTATACTAAAATAACTATAATATTGCCCCAAATGTATCCTCCAAGTATCCCCTAAGTATCCTCCAAGTATCCCCCAAGTATCCTTTAGTAAAACTTGTGAAAAAATCAACGGATACGCCATTTGGTGTATCAGATACGTATCTTGGAGTATCTGAGAAGTATCTGAACTGGATACAAGTTCGATACGAGTTACCTCCACCAAATGGAGTATCCGTGCTTCCTATCTTAAAATTGATCGGGTACGACCTCCTACCAGTCCAGATCAGGATCAAGGGTTCCTAGATTCAAAGGTACTAGGAAACAAAGAAGCCAAGTTCTAGGGACTCCACTACCGCAGGATCCTAGTACCCCGGTACCATTCAGCGTCTCGGTATCCCGATGCCCCGATACATTTATACTAAGTATAATAATCAAGTGGGAAGCGAGATACCTATGTACCCTGATTCCTCCTAGAGCCGGCCAACCAAGCAGCAAGTAGCAGATTAGCGGACTACCAAGTATCGAGGTAAGAGCAGACAAGCCAATCCTCAAGTATCTCCCAAGTATCCCCCAAGTATCTCCCAAGTATCCCCCAAGTATCCCCAAAGTATCCTTTAGTAAAACTTGTGAAAAAATCAATGGATACGCCATTTGGTGTATCAGATACGTATCTTGGAGTATCCGAGAAGTATCTGAACTGGATACGAGTTCGATACGAGTTACCTCCACCAAATGGAGTATATGTGCTTCCTAGCTTAAAATTGACCGGGTACGACCTCCTACCAGTCTAAATCAGGATCAAGGGTTCCTAGACTCAAAGGTACCAGGAAACAAAGAAGCCAAGTTCCAGGGATTCCACTACCGTAGGATCCTAGTACCCCGCTACCATCCGGTGTCTCGGTATCCTGATGCCCCGATACATTTATGCTAAGTATAATAATCAAATGGGAAGTGAGATACCTATGTACCCTGATTCCTCCTAGAGCCGGCCAACCAAGCAGCAAGTAGCAGATTAGCGGACTACCAAGTATCAAGGTAAGAGCAGACAAGCCAAGATCAAGCTGCAAAGAAAGACAATGTGACGACAGCGTTTTAATAACAAGGAAGTTGATTCTTTCCCGCCACTCAAGAGTTCTATTTGAAAGACAAGTCAACTCTATCAAATTCCGCCAAATAAGGGATCGCTTGATTCTTAGAATCGATTCTACGATCTTTTCGCCAATCACCATGGAACGTCCCAAAAATCTCTAGGTCACTGGACCGAATTTAGAGGAGTGCTCAGCAAGCATTGGGACTATATATACAACATGCTATCATACAAAAAAGGGAGAGCAATTTAGAGTCCTGAACCTTACTTTACGTTTTTCTACTTATCGACATGCACGAGAGCTCCACGACCATCGCCAACTGAGTTTTTAACCCTATCACCATAGCCATATAAAATCTCCATTGTAATCTCATTATATGTTTACTATCAATAAAAAGAGTTAGATGTGATCCTATTGCTACGTTAATTTTGACTCATTATCATATCGTTTTTAACTTGCTTTACTGAAAATCTATAGGTATCGAACTTCTTAATATCTCTCTGACTGAGATCTACCCCGATTTCAGTCACTAGAGTTGTTAATTGGAAAATCACCCCAAGTGATAATTTTTGGTTAACAAATGTTATTATATAATAATATATATATATATATATATATATATATATATATATATATATATATATATATATATATATTATTATTTATATAATAATTGTTAACCGCCAAAAATGACAGGGGTTCAAAGAAGAATTTTCCATCAACATTGAAGAAATAATTAAGATAGAATGACATCATAGAAGAGCATCCTGGTACCCCGCCGCTAAAGTGACCGGGTAGGCCTTATACCGATCTGGATCAAAATCAAGGGCTCTTAGACTCTCGGGTACCAAGAAACACAGAAGCCAAGTTCTTAAGGACTCCACTACTACAAAATCCTAGTACCCTGCTACCACCAGGTATCTCGATACCCTGATACTTTGGTACCATGACCCGGTAGGAGGTGGCATACTTGTGCACCCCGATCCCTCCTAGAACCTGCCAACCCAGCAGTAAGTAGTAGATTAGCGGACTACCAAGTATCAAGGTAGGAGCAGGTATGCCAAGATCAAGCTACTAAGAAGGACAATGAAACAACAATGTTTTAACAACAGAGAAATTGATTCATTCCCGCCACTCAAGAGTTCTATTTGAAAGCAAAGTCAACTCTATCTAATTCCGCCAAATAAGGGCTTGCTTGATTCCTAGAATCAATCATACGATCTTCTTGCCAATCGCTATGGAACGTCCTGAAAATCTCTAGGTCACTAGACCGAATTTAGAGGAGTGCTCAGCAAGCATTGGGACATATATATACAACATATTACCATACAGAAAAAGGACTGTAACTTGAGTCCAAAAACCCTACAGTTTACTTTGCCACCTATCCAACTGAGTTTCAACTCTTTACCATAGACACAAAAAATCTCCATTGTACTCTCATTATGTGTTTATTATCAATAAAAACGTTTCTATGTGATCTTACCATTATATCGCTTTTTGATTCATCATCATCATCATTGTATATAATTTTCTTTACTGAGAACCCATAGGTATTGAACTACTTGATATCTCTCCAACTGTAATGATGCAGTAAAATCTGTGTTCAATTTACTTAGAAAGTTCGTTCACTGGGATCGGCGATTCTATCGGTCAAAGCCAATTAATCTAGCAAGGATTACTCTAAGTGCAGAAAACTAAATTGCATAATGCTTTGCTTTGGAAGTTTGTTTAATCTAAACTTAACCTAAATTAAGAGAATCTAAACTAAAATTAAATCAAATCACACAAGGGAAGAATATATGGAGAGAAGTACTAGGGAATTGATGCACCTTTCTTAGACACTCAATGCTCACACTTAGTCTCGTTAAACACTTCAATCTAGTTTACGGGCTTGTTTTCAAGATAATTCAATTAGGTTCAAAGATCCTTTCCAATACTCGCACACGGTCATGCAACGAATACGGAATAATGATCTAGGGTTCTTCCTATTATTCACACACAGTCATGTAATGAGCAATTGTCAAAACCCATATTTTACACAAAACTCTAAGCCAAATTAACATAGCACGGTCATGCATACATCAATTTTCTTGTTTATTAAGCTTTTGATTCAGATTTAAATGGAACGGTCATCCACATATAAACCCTAATCTCATGGACAAACTAAGCTACAAACTCAAATCACTTGCGGTCACAACATAATCAGAGAGAGTAGAATAAAGCAATTAATTCAATAAACAAAACTAAAACCCAATTGATTAACAAAAGATAGACTAATTGTTCACATAGAGTTATCCAAAATCAGTTACATCAATCCCCTAGTTAGAGGTTTAGTTACACATCAATGGAGAGAACAAAAACATAGAAGAGATGTAGAGAAAACCCGATGTATGGTGGTCGGAGTGATGGGGGACGGCCCCCTTCTGTGGCTTGGAACCTCCCTTGGCTGTCTGGTTGAATTGAAAAGAATATGAAATATTTATAGGTGACTTTTCCTTGTGAATCCCCAATTCTTCTTAGGTTTAGAAAATACACCAAGTGGGAAAGTAGAATGAAACAAGGAATGAGAATCCTTTCCTAACTTGGATTTCCTATCTTGACGATTGACTCCTAATTTGAGTTTAGGAAGTTTCTCAAACATGTTTTGATCTTCTAAAGTTATTAGAATTTGATTTGGGAAGTTTTGGAACAGTTCTGAACCAATTTGGAGTTGAAATCCGCCAAAAATACGTAATACCGCTCATTGGGTCGCTCCGGAGGCATGTTGCCTCAGCAGCTGCACGTCAAGCGGAAATGTTCTGCTCCGGGTCGCTGCCTAGGTCGCTGCCCAGGCAAGTTGCACGGGGGGCGGTCTGGTCCGCGGTAAACATTTCAGCCCTGACCTTTGGTTACTAAATCGGTCATAACTTCTTCTAGGAATATCGGAATTGCGATCTAAAAAGTGCGCTGGAACCTAGACTTCCGGGGCTTTCAATCCATAGGTGGTAGGACACACAATTCAATCGGAACTGAGAGATATAGGCCCCGTAACATAGAGGTTCTGCACTGGCCGAAAATCATCTTTTCATTGTTTCTTCCAATTTGCTCCTTTTCTCCATCTTTTGACTTCTTTTCTTCCAAAATACGATTCAACACCACTTTTATGGAATGTTACCTACACAAGCTCAACAAACACATTAAACTAGCTAATTCACTCGAGAACAAAGCATAAATAATAGGAAATCGGGGCCTAAAACATGTATAGAAATGAACCGATCAAATACCCGCAAACCTATCTTTTGCTAGTCCTCGAGCAAAACAAAACTAAAAACAAAAACTAAAAAAACTAAAAAAACTAAAAACAAAAATTAAATTTAACTAGGCCACTTTCGTAGGGAACACGATAGCATTGAGCGTATGCTACAAGCCTTTAAACCTCTAGGTGTCCCTAGTAGGAGGAGTTTTGTCTCCTGAGGGTTTACAGCTATGCTTCCCACAAACATATTTCTGCGAAAAGTCAAATAATCAAGATGCAAATTCACATGTACCTTTCAAGCCAATGCATGCTAGAGCCAATAGGTAAAGACTAAAGTTAAGTCACAAATTTGAAAGCATTGCTCAATTTTTTGAAAAGCCCAAGCTCAAGGCATTCTAGCTTCAAAAACACATTCGCCAAATGCCATAGATATAATTCGTCTCAACTCTAATTCTCACAAGATATCGCTCATATTTCACACAGAACCTAGGCAAATACACTCATCAAGCATATGCGAAAGAAGTTATGCACAAGAAATTTCAAATTATAATCGCATATGAATATGTCATTGAAAGAACGCTTGATTTGTATGCAAAAGATCTCATGAAAAGAATCAAACATTAAGAACAAGATAGAGCACATGTTTACCTTACTCTCGAGCTAGCATCCCCAAAAGATCAATTAGGTCTTTTCTTTGGTTGTAATGGGGCCATTGGGTGTAGGCTAAGAAAGAACGGGAAAAGGATAGCAAACAAACCTAGGATCATATCGAGAAATTCTTCGGCAATCTTCATACTCGGCCGAATTTCTTCGAATTCTTCATTCCACTTGCATCTAGGCTTCTTGAACAATTTTCGTTCGTCCTCCTTCTTGAGTTGATTTTGATTTCTCATCACTTCATTGTAAAGCTCTATTCCTTTTCTCTTTTATTTGATTCATCATCTCATTCATTTATCTCTTTTTTTTTTCTTTTTTTTTTTTTTTTTTTCTTTTTCTTTGGTACATGTACATCACGAGTCGCAGATTTCGAACTCCCTTCAATCATCTTCATCACTTCCTCTATATGATCCCAAGCTATATGGTATGGCTAAATTACGGCTTATTGGGGTTAAGTTAATGTGGGTGATGAAAGAAAAAGGCTTATTGTGTTTGGCTTCAAATAGGGCTATGGAGCACACACATAAGGTAGGAAATATTTAAGGCCTTTTAAGTGAGTTCAAGCACACATTGCCTATATCACTTCTAAAGGTTCAACCAAATCAAGAGCAAGTCCACATGTGATATCTTTTTTATGAGAATTGTTCTTTATTAATGCTCAATGTACAACCTATAGAGATCGAATCTAATGCTAAGAACCTACTGAGTGTTTAAAGATTAGAAACAAAATAATCCCTCATATATGTCATTTATGTACGCTTTTTGGCTTAGTGAACTCACAACGGTAGTCTCCACTATTAATCATGGCAATCCAACTATGCATCCTATCCACTATTACATCAAGAGCATGTCATAAATTTTGAAAAATGCAATGCAATACTCTAAGTGGCAAGAAGTTAGTTTAAACTTAGTGAATAAAGCATATATTACGGCTCTTAAAGCACACAAAAGAAGCATCTCAACATGGAGGACAAAAATTCAAAAAACTGATGACTTTCGAAATCTACCTACGTCTGTTCGTTAACGTATATCTCTCACATGACTCAATAAAAGTTAACCAAATTTTAGCACAAGATAATAGACATGCAAACACACACTTTTCATGTAGAACATATTTCAAAATTCGCATTGAAAAAGTGAGAGAACAGACGACGAAGACAGTGCACGCACTGTTTCGCAACAACAGGGCATTGCCCATGACCTTTAGTCGAAGAAACATTCATAACTTTTTAACCACTGCCCAGAATTTTTCATTCTTTATACCGTTGGATTCGTATCGAAAAAACAAAGAACACAACGTGGACGGAAAAATTTATTTCCTCACCAATCAATACAGTTTTAACAAAACGTTTACCTCAAAATTTTCAAAACAGGACACTTTTTCGCAGATTTATCAATGAATCGAAAAAAATCAAATAACACGAATTCACACCCCCAAACCTAATCTAAACATTGTCCTCCATGTTTGTATGACATTAAAAGCATGGACAACGAATAAAGAAAAAGCAAGGCATGTATGAACTCAACACACAAAACAAAAAAAAACTAGAAAACTAAAAACTAAAAACTAAAAAGAAATTACCTAGATGGGTTGCCTCCCACCAAGCGCTTAATTTAACGTCTCAGCAAGACGCATTTAAGGATGACTCAACCAAACTCCAATGTCTCGAATTTGCGCCTATATGTGATTAGGTCTTGGAAAAAAAATTCACCCACTGGCATGTTCCTACACACAATACGCAAAGGCAAGTAAATGTTCACTATAAAGTGTGGTGAAATAAGTTCAGAAAACCACTTATTCCACTTGCTTTTGTGTAGGCGGCTCGGAAAAGTAATGGGAGGGACATAAGGCTTGAGTTCCTTGTATAGGAGCGGTTCCTCGAAAGGTACATCTTCCACTTCCTTTACTTTCTCTTCCGTCTCCTCCTTTTCTTCTTCTTCACCTGCAACACTAGACAAATCATTAGAAAGTTCATTAGACAACTCCTTATTACTTTGTTGCAACTCTTGAGTTGTTTGATGGATGGTCTGAGTAAAATTGTTCAAAGCCTCTTCAAGTGGTTGGAAGGACGAGCTCAGCTGCTTAAAGTTATTGACTTCTTTTCTTCTCCATGAGATATTTGCTGCACTGTACGAATCCATCCCATGGTGCTCTTGTAGATATTTTGAATAATTTGCTTCAGCGGTACAACTATCTATCTCATGACCCAACTCACCACAGAACCCGCAAACCACGAATCTGTCTTTTTTTTTTCTGAAACTATTGAAGACAATATCTTAATGCGACACTGTAGAATATCCGATTGCAAAAAGAGTTCTTCAATATCTTCTTCTTCCTCCTCCTCATATCTGTGTTGCTCAAAGAAATACATTGTAACTGAAAAGAAAGAAAAGAAAAATAAAAAGAAAACAAAATCTAAAAAAAACTAATAATTAATGACACACATTACCGAACTAAACTAACTAGATTCAACTAATAGAATCTATACCAATCCCCGGCAGCGGCGCCAAAATTGATGCAGTAAAATCTGTGTTCAATTTACTAAGAAAGTTCATTCACTGGGATCGGCGATTCTATCGGTCAAAGCCAATTAATCTAGCAAGGATTACTTTAAGTGCAGAAAACTAAATTGCATAATGCTTTGCTTTGGAAGTTTGTTTAATCTAAACTTAACCTAAATTAAGAGAATCTAAACTAAAATTAAATCAAATCACACAAGGGAAGAATATATGGAGAGAAGTACTAGGGAATCGATGCACCTTTCTTAGACACTCAATGCTCACACTTAGTCTCGTTAAACACTTCAATCTAGTTTACGGGCTTATTTTCAAGATAATTCAATTAGGTTCAAAGATCCTTTCCAATACTCGCACACGGTCATGCAACGAATACGGAATAATGATCTAGGGTTCTTCCTATTACTCACACACGGTCATGTAATGAGCAATTGTCAAAACCCATATTTTACACAAAACTCTAAGCCAAATTAACATAGCACGGTCATGCATACATCAATTTTCTTGTTTATTAAGCTTTTGATTCAGATTTAAATGGAACGGTCATCCACATCTAAACCCTAATCTCATGGATAAACTAAGCTACAAACTCAAATCACTTGCGGTCACAACATAATCAGAGAGAGTAGAATAAAGCAATTAATTCAATAAACAAAACTAAAACCCAATTGATTAACAAAAGATAGACTAATTGTTCACATAGAGTTATCCAAAATCAGTTACATCAATCCCCTAGTTAGAGGTTTAGTTACACATCAATGGAGAGAACAAAAATATAGAAGAGATGTAGAGAAAACCCGATGTATGGTGGTCGGAGTGATGGGGGACGGCCCCCTTCTATGGCTTGGAACCTCCCTTGGCTGTCTGGTTGAATTGAAAAGAATATGAAATATTTATAGGTGACTTTTCCTTGTGAATCCCCAATTCTTCTTAGGTTTAGAAAATACACCAAGTGGGAAAGTAGAATGAAACAAGGAATGAGAATCCTTTCCTAACTTGGATTTCCTATCTTGATGATTGACTCCTAATTTGAGTTTAGGAAGTTTCCCAAACATGTTTTGATCTTCTAAAGTTATTAGGATTTGATTTGGGAAGTTTTGGAACAGTTCTGAACCAATTTGGAGTTGAAATCCGCAAAAAATACGTAATACCGCTCATTGGGTCGCTCCGGAGGCATGTTGCCTCGGCAGCTGCACGTCGAGCGGAAATGTTCTGCTCCGGGTCGCTGCCTAGGTCGCTGCCCAGGCAAGTTGCACGGGGGGCGGTCTGGTCCAAGGTAAACATTTCAGCCCTGACCTTTGGTTACTAAATCGGTCATAACTTCTTCTAGGAATATCGGAATTACGATACGAAATGTGCGCTGGAACCTAGACTTCCGGGGCTTTCAATCCATAGGTGGTAGGACACACAATTCAATCGGAGCTGAGAGATATAGGCCCCGCAACATAGAGGTTCTGCACTGGCCGAAAATCATCTTTTCATTGTTTCTTCCAATTTGCTCCTTTTCTCCATCTTTTGACTTCTTTTCTTCCAAAATATGATTCAACACCACTTTTATGGAATGTTACCTACACAAGCTCAACAAACACATTAAACTAGCTAATTCACTCGAGAACAAAGCATAAATAATAGGAAATCGGGGCCTAAAACATGTATAGAAATGAACCGATCATGTAACCTACCCTGATTTCAGTCATAAGAATTGTTTATTGGATATTCACCCCAGTGACAGTTTTTCGGTTAACACTTTTGGCGCTGTCTGTGGGAAATATTCTCATATCATTTACAAAAGCTACCTAGCTCTATCCAAGGATACAGAAGATGAGACTCTGATCCTCTCAGGGGCAGCCTGATCCATCAAGACCCTATTCCCTCGCTTACACTCAGAGAAACCAGAGGAAGGGAAAAGGAACGAGAAGCCATATCCCGACTCCGATTCCTCCACTCAATGCGGGCTCCGCACCCCAGGACGCCGCGGTCTAGGAGAAAAATCGAGATACTATGGAGTAGCACACTACTGCCTATGTGGAGAGTATCCGCCTACGGATGATCACCCAAGGGATACTATAAGTTCCTCCAAGTTTGATTGGCTTATTTCATGGACAAACCACATTTTAGGGTTTGTTGTAAGGGTAGCTTATGACTTCTAATGGTTGATGCTTTGCACAACCAAGGCCCTCTCAAGTCCTCAAGAAAAGAAGCACCAAAGGTAAATTTCTAAGTGCTTATTTGCTTTGAAAAGATATAGTTGCACACACTCACAACTCATGCATAATTCTTATTCTTGTATGTTGTGTGTTTTTAAATGTCACTACAAAAAAAGTGACATGTAGTGCAAAAATTATTTGTCACTACAAGTGAAGAAATTGTCACAATTTCATTATTGTGACAAAAAAAAGTGTCACTAACAATCCGTCACTTTTGCCCCCGTCACTACCCGTCACTAAAAGTATTTGTGACAGTTTTTTGATACTTGTCACAAATCATAACTTTTAGTGACAAATTATCACTTGACCTTAATTAGTGACAAAATAAAAATTGTGTCACTAAATTTGTATATAGTGACAATTAATTGTTTGAAGATTTTGTCACTATACATCCTCTTTGTGACAATTTTTTGTTTGAAGATTTTGTCACAACCCATTCTCTTAGTGACAATTTTTGTTTTGAAGATTTTGTCACTATACATTCTCTTAGTGACAATTTACGGTTTGAAGATTTTGTCACTATACATCCTTTTAGTGACAATTTATTATTTTAAAATTGTGTCATTATTTACAAATTCAGTGACAATTAACCATGTCAAAATTGTGTCACTATACATAAATTCAGTGATAGTAAATTATTTAAAATAAATGTCACTATTCATAAACTTAGTGACAATTAATTGTTTAAAAAATATGTCACAATTAACAAAACTAGTGACGATTAACCATTTGAAAATTGCATCACTATACACAAATTTTGTGACAGTTAACAAAGAAATTTTTTTTGTCACTATATACATACTTAGTGACAATTTAAAATTGCTATAGCTTTAGTCTCTAAATAATTCTATAGTAACAATAACATAAAATATTATGATTAAATTGATAACTATATTGAAAACAAACATATACAAAGTCTGTAGAGAATCGTCAACCTAAAAATAAGATGAAATTAACAAATGAATTTAAATTATAAACCTAAACATATAAGATGAAATTAACAAATGTCTTTAAACTATAAAGATTAAACCTATTAAATGAACTACGAATATGTAAACTAAGAAGATGCATTTGAATTTGAAAATTGATGTTCAAACATCGATTTCAATTGGACAAACTGAGATTTCATTTCCTCCATGGTTTGAAGTTGAGATTTCAATTCAGTCCATAGATGTGTGATCTTTTCGTTTGCTGTTTGTCTTTGAATTCTTTCATTCTCTAACATCTTTAATGTGTCAAGATGAGAAGAACGTTTACCTTTTTTTTTTTATTGATTGATCCCAAGTCCATAAGTTAAAGTAGAATATGAGCTTCTGGACTAACTTCCCAATAATTTGATTGAAGACTTCATTTTTAGATGTATCTGGTTGGTTTGTAATAAGCTCATCCATTCGCCTCTGTCAAAATTGAGTAGTGAGATAATGAAATCAATTAACATATTTAAATCATTTAAACACCAAAAAAAAAAAAAAGGTAAATAAACAATAAAAAAAAATTACTTAATAAATAACTAAGTTAAATAACATCCAATGTCAAATGATTATATATCAAACACTCAAGCAAATGCATAATCTAAGATTATTTGTTTTCAGCACATCTTACCATTGCATTTGCAACTGTTGGGTAATCGTTAGTCCCAAAAGATGAAATTGTTAGGTGAGGGTCCAAACAAAATATTAAGCTCTCGAACATTCTTCAAAATTTGTTTTTATAATCGATTCCAACTACATTAAAGTCCTATTTTGAGCTTTCACATAGTTGCCTAGAAGCTTGAAACTTGCATTAAAATTTCACACAGATTTCAACCATAATAAACTCCAAAGTTTAAAAGCTTCTAATAAATTAATAAACTCCCGAACAAATTATGACTCTCTAACACTTGCAAAATTATGATGTTAATCTCATGTGGCACAGCATCACTTGATTATTGTCTAGCACTAGCATACAATTGTTTGCTTGAGACTAATATATGAAGTAAAAGTTTGACCAAGCAACATTGCTTTCTTTTTAAACAATGTTTAAAAATGACGAGGTATAAAGGATTTCAGCAGTCATACCACTTTGCAGGTTTGGTCTATGAGAGTGAGCATTTCGAGAGGCTGAAAACTGTGAATGGCAATCACCTGACGAATGCCCTGTTTGCTGGCAGTATATGCAAGCACGCTGCCTAGTGTCACTTTGTCGGACATTATTGGATGTTGTGGTGGCTCCTCGCCCTCCTGCTGAAAATATATCAAACATGTAATACGAGGTTTTTCCATAACAATTGGAACAACCGCAGAAGGCTAAAATGCCCGTGAGAAGTTTCCAATGTATAGCACTATGCTATACAACTTCTGCAAATCTAAATAAACAATGTTCAAGGAATTACTTTAGATAAACATGCATATGTACCTGGATTACGAGAACCAGTTCCATAGATCTCTATCAACTGTCTAAGTGTTTCATCACAACCACCAATACAACCTGATTGCATATAAAGAGATTCAGTAACAACTGAAACCATAAAAGGTTACCACAAAAGGCAAACAGAGGCAACAACACACTGCAACCAGCAGCCAAACCACAACAAACAGAGAAACGAAAACAGCAAAAACCCGTCTACAAACAGGCACCAACAACAAACCCCACAAAAAAACACAAACCAGCAGCGGGAACAACAGTTCCACACAATACCGATCACCCCAATGAACAAACAACACACCACAACACAGCCTACCACAAAAGGCACATGTTATATATATATATATATATATGGATTTTATTACCTAGTTTTGGCATCTATCCTGAGTCTTGATCATGAATTTCTAAAATATCTTTGTCACTCACTAACAACTTGCTTAATTAGCCTTTTGATATTGTGTTTTTCTCTCTAATTTGGATTTATTTATGTTTTTTACTTTTTGAACTGCCAAATTTTTTTAATAGGAGAAGCAACAGCCAACAACAGCCCGACAAGCAAGAAGCCAAAAAACATAGCCACAACAACATGACCACAAAAGCAAGAAAGACAACAATGAGAAATAGAGGAAAACAGCCCAGTGTGATGCCTGGTGTATCCAGGTATCAAAAGTGGTTGACTAAGATTTAGAATAGGTCTAGATTCAGAATTTAGGAGAGAGAGAAGAGAAGTTGAGATAGAAGAATCCTGACACCCAGCCACTACAACAACAACCCGCCAGATATGTAAACAGAACCAACACTCAACAAGAGCATAACAATCAAAAGGCGACTACTATGCTGTTGTTATCTACACATGATTTTGAGGCTCGATGAAGAATAAGAGAGAAGAATTGATTTAGAAAAAGCATATTTTGAAGTCAAAAAATTCCAATGTAAATTAAAATTTCACTTAGACATTTTAACAAACACTTCACAGGCACAAATTTAGTATGAAAATAGACTAAGTATAAAACATTAAAAAACCTATAATTTGAAATCAAACACATAAAATAAAATCAAACTCATAAACATCAATTATCACAGTTAAATAATAAACAACACAATAAAACAATACTCAAGGTCCCACAAACATAAACTTCCAGGACCACAAACTATAAACTACAAAACCATAACAAAAAGTTTATCAAATTCTAGGCCCCACGAAATATTAAAAAAAGAATACCATAAAGTTATTGGAAAAACAAAATCCAACAGAAGACATGAAACGAACCTGATTTCAACAGTGAGGAATCTGTAAATTTGGGGATTTGGGACTTGCTTTGTTAAAGTGCACCAAGATTTGAAGAACAAAGGTTGAGAATCTGAAAAATATTGAATTTGATGATTTGAAGAACAAAGCACTGGAGAATTTGGAGACTGTGGATTTTGTTTTCTAAAGTCTTCATGAATAGAGCTGTATACGTATGTAAGCTAGCTAGGGCAATAAGTAATTAGGGCGGAAAATAAATATTAGAAACCTATATTAATCAGGAAAGAGATACTAGATGGCGGTAAAATAAAACCTCACCCACCAATTAATATGTTCTTGTATTTTGTTATGGTTTTTTTTTTTTTTTTGTCCTTTTTAAATGATTTTTACTAATTATTTAATTTTGTGATACATAAAAAACAAAAATATTAACATTTGTCATAGTATATTACCATTAGTGATGGATTTTAAAAAAGTCACAAACTAAAATGTCACTAATTATATTATTTGTCACAAATTATTAAGTTTTTTTTAATTAAGTGTGACAATTATTTTTTAAAAGTCTCAATTGAACAAAACATAATGACAAATAAAAAATTTTGTCACAAATAATACCTACTGTGATACATTTGAAATTTGTCACAAAAAAATGTGTCACTATATGTCACTTTTTTTGTAGTGTGTGTACATTTATGTTCATTAATCTCTCTTCTTGCATGATTATTTAATTGCATCTAGCTTGTTAAATGCCATAACATGTTAAGCATTAGGATGCATTGTCTTCACTCACACACTTGCACTTATTACATTGTTCTTGTGTGAGAAGCAGCATGAGAAGGCCTTGCCCTTCTCTGCTGCGGTTGTGCTGCCGCGGTTGGACAACCGCAGCATGCAGGCAATAGAGACTTTTGTCTCTGCTGTGGTGCAATTGCTAGCAGTCGAGACCGCGGCAGTCCGTCATGCGTGTGACGCCCTAATCGCTGCAGCCTTCTTGGTCAACTATAAATACACCACTTTCATTTTAGGTCGTCCTTAAGATTTCTAAAAGCATATTTTTCTCATAGAACACATTTCGAGACAAAATTCATAAAGAACTCTTCTTTATCAATCAAAGTATTTACCTTGTGCATCAAAGATTCATTTTGCATCAACTATGACCATATAGGATGCACTCATACATGAGTTTTCAACAACACATCTTGCTTGGTAAGGTTTTCACTAATTTCATCTAATTTTAGTGTCTCTCTTATCAAGCCTTCTCTTTTATTACTTGTATGCTCTTGAACATACTCTAGATACAAGATAAAGATTGTTTGTGTTGTCTTGATTGAGTGTTGTATTGTGATAGCTTTCTAGGTTTGCTTAATCTATGTTTAGCTAAGCTTTATGACATGTCATTTAGCTATTAATATCTAGAAGTGATCTTATTGTCATCTTATCATCCTAGATAAGCATATAGGGTTCCCTAGCTCTTTGTGCATTTTGGACATTCATACTTGTTAACCCAAAATTGTCACCGGGGTGCAATTTCTAATTAACAGTATATGAAGGACCCGGATCTGGATAGATCGGGGTTAGCGGGATACTTAGTAGCCCGATATCCCTCTGATTCTTGCAAATCTACTGGGTATAGCGAGTGTTAGTAGTAAGATAAGAAGGATTCTGATATATGGTAGAAGGTGGACTGGCCTAGGGGGAAAAAGCATCACGTATGATCATATGCTGAAAAACCCCTAGGTAGTATCCGGTGGAGAGAGATCCTTTATATATTTACCAATAAGGCGTGCTCCGGGGAGCTTACAAAAGTAGGAGAATAATACAATATAATGTAGGGAAAAATACCGTAGTACACGCAGCGGAAGTGAGACTAAAAATAGATTTAGTAGTTTTAAAATTTTTCCTTTTTATGAACCTTAACCCTTTAATTAATTAAGCATACATATAATCAACAAAAGAAGAATACCTTTTGTCGCGTGATCCGATTGACTTACGTCGATGGTAATCCGCAAGATCTTCAATCCTAGCACGAACGTGAATCACCTAGGAGCGTGGTCTCCCTTTTTGTTTTGAATTGCAAACCTGAGAATGGACAAACAAACTTTTCTTTTCCTTTTGTTAGTCACAAAACAATCAAAAGAAGACTAAGATTATTCCTGTCACTTTTGAGTTCTCAATCTAATGATCGAAACTTGCGTGAACCTAATTCGATGTTGTACACACAAGCTTATTGATGAGCAAGCAATTAGTGTACCATCAAAAGAATAATCTCTTCACTCTTTTATGTCTTAGTAGAATCAACACACACTAATCACTAGAGTTGGATTCTATTTTTTTAAGCAAAAGAAAAACTCTCAAGCCTTACAAGTAGGGTTAGCCGAATTCAACCTATATAATATCTATATATATTAAAATATATATAGTGCATAAATTCTGCACACCTCTTTTAAAGTGAACTAATGCTGCACGCCTATATAAATATATATTGCTGCCCCCACATAAATGTTTGCAAACCTAATATATCTTGCGGCACACACATTTATGTTTGCAAGAATAATATATTTATTCATCTTGCTCTTGCCATATATATTACTATGTATATCACGGCAATTTCCTCTACCATGTAGGATTTTTGTCTTTTGACCTAAATCCTAACCCTAGGTAGATTTGCTTAGAATTCCAAACCCTAATCCAACTCTATAGTGTAGTATTAAATTATGACTAAATTAAAAGACTTCCTATTTGATTAAATAAATAAACCTTATTATTTATTTTCTTACCAAATAAGTCTTTTAGTATACTACTACCAATAGTATAACTCTAGGAAACATATTTCCTGATCAGAAAAAGATTTTGTTTATTAATTAATTAATTAATTCTCATTTAATCAAACAATAAAATAAAATAATATTTATGACTAAATACATAGCCTTGCCGCCCCACATGTAATAAATGGGCCAAATATTATTTCCTTATTTTATTTAATCCATTGGACTTTAAATAAAAAGCCCATATGTGAACCAGACTCATTCTTACTAAAAGAAACAAGCCCACATGCCTTTCATTAATATATTAATATATTAATATAATTGAGCAGCCCATTAAATAAATAATGTGCAAATTATATTCTTAATATATTAAATGCAATTCTAGATGGACCCATAAATTGGTCCGGTAGAATATATCAAGTGATCCATGCAAGTCCGTGTGGATTGGGGATCTTGGCGGGCTATCTAAATTTAAGCTTCAATAGACATAACCTAATCACAATCAACAAATGATTCACTTAGGTCCGATCCATTAATTTTAACTCATTCCACTAAAGAGCTAAAATTGAACTCTTAAATAAAGATAGAATAAGAAGATGTTTCTCATTCATACCCTAGACAATCATGTTGGAGATAGTGTATCCTCGTGATTAATATCAGTAATCGCCAAGAGTTCATAGACCGCCTATAACTCTCCAAGTTACCATATTTACTCATATGACCACGTTTTGAACTTGGATATTTTGACTTGTCGAGAAGCTATGTTTTCAATAGTCACTATCGAAAACTCAACGTTGAGATTTAATATCCAATTACCTCAAAACATCCATATAATGATATTATACTCTCATTTAATAAATGGAGCCACGATGTCCATATCTATAAATGAAGTCTTGTATCGATTAACAAATGAATATCACCAAACTATCGAGGATAGACTATTCTATATAATCGTACTCATTGATAACTCAAATGATATCACTTGCAACCATAAGTCCATCATTTATCTCAGGATTAAGATAGACTCTCCGATTGTCCTGATAATGAAAAGACTATTATCTATTGACGGTTCTAGATAAAGCTTTTCATTGTGATCCAGTTCAATGCACCCAGTGCACTAGATTCTTTTACTCGAAGACACTCCGATGATTTTAGACTCATCATATCTCATTTGATCCCACTCAAATGCTAGCAAAAGAATTCTACAACTTTAACAAGATAAAGGTGCCCAACCTTTAACTTAAGTTGTGAACATTATTCAAGACTAACTAAAGAATTGTGTCCCACATACATATCCAGATGTACGAACAATTCTTCTTTTCTCATAGTCTTTAGACCTTATGATTATTTACTTTGACAATTATAATATTAAACTATAAATGCTATAAGATTTGTTAAACCAGAAATCACTTTATTAATATGAAAAAGATTATTAATTACAATATTACACTCTTGCTATTGAGCATAATCCTAACAATCTCCCACTTGCGCTATAGCAAATGTGTCATATCTCTCATGCCCATGTTCTCTAGATGCCCATCGAATCTCTTCTGAGGTAGAGCCTTTGTGAAGGGATCCGCTAGATTTTCTGCTGACGCGATTTTGGTAATCGTCACGTCACCTCTTTGAACAATCTCCCTTAAAAGATGATACTTTCTTTCAATGTGTTTTCCTCTCTTGTGACTTCTTGGTTCTTTCGAATTAGCCACTGCTCCACTGTTGTCATAGTAGATAATGATCTGCTTATTTGCACTAAGAACCACTTCCAAGTCAATCAAGAATTGGCGGATTGGGATTGGAATGATCAAGACGACAAGACTGAAGATAGCTCTGAACTAGCTGAAGAAGAAGTTGAAGACTTCCAAGTTTCAACTGTCAGTTTTGCCAATGATCCACCACCAAAGTTGGAACTCAAGGAGTTACCAACAACTCTGAAGTATGTGTATCTAGGTGAGAATGAGACATACCCGGTAATTGTTGCTTCAGAATTGCAGAGTAATGAGGAAGAAAGGCTCATCGGGGTTCTACAGAAACACACGTCAGCTATAGGATGGTCAATTGAAGATATCAAGGGAATCAGTCCAACAATTTGCATGCACAAGATATTTCTCGAAGAAGAGTCTAGACTATCAAGAGAGGCTCAGAGGAGATTAAATCCGATAATGAAAGAGGTAGTGAAGAAAGAGGTCCTGAAACTTCTACAAGTGGGGATAATTTATCCCATATCACACAGTAAGTGGGTCAGCCCGATTCACGTGGTTCCTAAGAAATCAGGTATTACTGTGGTTCGCAATGAGCAGAATGAGTTGGTTCCACAGAGGCTTCAGATAGGATGGAGGGTGTGTATCGACTACAGGAAGCTGAACACCGCTACCAGAAAATACCACTTTCCTCTTCCATTCATAGATCAGATGCTTGAGCGATTGGCAGGGCACAGTCATTATTGTTTCCTCGACGGGTACTCAGGTTACAATCAGATAGCTATCGCACCAGAAGATCAAGAAAAAACTACTTTCACTTGTCCATTTGGGACGTTCGCATACAGAAGAATGCCATTCGGTCTCTGCAATGCTCCGGGCACCTTTCAGAGGTGTATGATGTCAATATTTTCAAATATGTTGGAGGAAATCATTGAGGTATTCATGGATGACTTCTCGGTGTTTGGGGATTCATTTGACTTGTGTTTGCACAACCTTACCTTGGTCCTTCAGAGATGCGAAGAGAACAACTTGGTGTTGAACTGGGAAAAGTGCCATTTCATAGTACAACAAGGGATAGTTCTTAGACATGTGATTTCAAGAAGAGGAATTGAAGTGGACAAAGCCAAGGTGGAGGTGATCAGTAGTTTACAGCCTCCAAAATCCGTGAAGGATGTGAGGTCATTTCTTGGGCACGCAGGTTTTTACAGAAGATTTATAAAGGACTTTTCAAAGATAACGAGGCCCTTGTGTTTGCTCCTACAAAAAGAAATTGATTTTGAGGTCAGTGAGGAGTGCATGGTAGCTTTTAACACTTTGAAGAGTGCATTGACCACCGCACCAGTAATAATTCCACCTAATTGGGAATTGCCCTTTGAATTAATGTGTGACGCTTCGGATTATGCCATCGGAGCTGTTTTGGGGCAGCGGGTAGATAAGGTTCCGCACGCGATATACTATGCTTCTCGAACCTTGAATGATGCCGAATTGAACTACTTAACAACTAAGAAGGAGTTTCTAGCAGTAGTGTTTGCATTGGAGAAATTCCAGACGTACTTGGTGGGCGCCAAAGTCATTGTATATTCAGACCATACAGCCTTTCGTTTTCTTCTTCAGAAAAAGGATGCCAAACCTAGATTGATTCGGTGGATCCTCCTACTACAAGAATTTGACTCGGAGATACGAGACAAGAAAGGTAGTGAGAATGTGGTTGCTGATCATCTAAGCAGGTTAGTACAGGCAAATCCGGATGAGGTAGATAAATTGCCATTGCATGAGAAGTTTCCGGATGAACAATTGTTGGCTGTGAAGGATAGTGAACCATGGTATGCTGATCTGGTTAACTATTTGGTAAGTGGGGTAGTCCTAGAGGAATTGAACTCACAAGGAAGAAAAAGGTTCATTACAAAAGCGAAAAAATATTTTTGGGATGACCCTTATTTGTACACTCATGGTCCCGATTCTGTTATAAGAAGATGTGTTTCGGAATCAGAGCAGAGAGACGTTTTGAAATTTTGTCATGAGCTACAATGTGGAGGACATTTTGGTGCAAGAAAGACAGCCTTGAAAGTGTTGCAATCTGGATTCTTCTGGGAATCGTTACATAAAGATACAGTCCGGTTTTGTTTGGCATGCGACAGATGCCAACGTATGGGGAGCATAAGTAAGCGAAATGAGATGCCCTTATCTGGAGATTTGATAATAGAGCTTTTTGATGTCTGGGGCATAGATTTCATGGGACCATTCCCACCATCTTACGGTTATAGTTACATCTTGGTAGCGGTTGATTATGTGTCAAAATGGGTAGAAGCAAAGGCCACAAGGAATAATGACGGTCAAACTGTGGTGAAATTTGTGAGGGAGACAATATTTGCAAGATTCGGGACCCCTAGAGCCATCATTAGCGATAGAGGTACGCATTTTTGCAACAAATCCTTTGCTGCACTTTTGAAGAAATATGGTGTAAGGCATAAGGTTGCTACACCATACCACCCACAGACTTCAGGACAGGTTGAGGTCAGCAACAGACAAATAAAGAGTATCCTAGAGAAGACTGTTAATTCCACTCGAAAGGATTGGGCTTTGAAGTTAGATGATGCATTGTGGGCCTACAGGACAGCTTTCAAGACGCCTATTGGGATGAGTCCATATAGGTTGGTCTTTGGGAAGGCGTGTCACCTTCCAGTAGAACTTGAGCATAGAGCCTTATGGGCAGTCAGAAAGTTAAACTTTGATTATGACAAGGCCGGTGAGGAGAGGAAACTTCAGCTGTGTGAACTCGAAGAATTTCGCTTGGAAGCGTATGAGAGTGCAAAACTGTACAAGGAAAAGACTAAGTTGATACATGAAAAGATGATAGTGTATAAAGACCTTCGTCCTGGTATGCAGGTGCTGGTGTTTAACTCCCGACTGAAACTGTTTCCCCGGTAAGTTGAGGTCTAGATGGTTTGGACCATTTAGGGTAACACAAGTTTTTCCCCACGGAGCTGTAGAAGTGCAAAACGAGAAGAATGGCAACAAGTTTAAGGTAAATGGGCATAGGGTAAAGCCTTACATTAAGGAGTTTGGAACTGTCATTCGATTGAAGGATTCCGTGCTCATAGAGCCGTAGAGCTCTCACACGTCTTGCCTAGACGCTAAATAAAGTGCTTGGTGGGAGGCAACCCACCCAGGTAACATTTTTCTATTTCGTTTATTTTCTTTAGATTAATTTGGGTCAGTAATTAGTGTGAGTCATATGCTTAGTGAAAGGTATTATTCATTCCAGGTTTGGGGGAAGTGAAAATTCTAGTTATGCTGAGCTTTGAGCAGATATGCTTTATGTGTGCTTGTTTGTCCTGGTCAGAAGCAGGTTCGGGCTGCAAATTCGGGAATTATCGCTGCCCGTACCGCTCAAGAGACACATGCACAGGCCGCGGTATGAGCAACTTCAACATACTGGAATGGCTCGCAGCCTAGACCGCTGAGGAGAACCATGCATAGGATGCAGAAATTGGAGACCTGACTTCCTCCAAGATAGACCGCTCAAGAGACCGCTCCAGATGCACATGTCCAGCCAGCGGTAAATTGGAGACCTACAAATTTGGGAATTACCGCGGACCAGACCGCTCAAGGGGCACCAATGTCCACACGGCGGTATTATTTTGACAACATTCTGGAATGACTCGCTGGGTGTGCCGCTCAGGATGCACGTGCCTGGTCAGCGGTAACGTAAATGAAACAGAGCGTTTGACTTCACCAGGTAAGCTTATTTGTGCTTTACCGCTGGCTGGACCACTGCTCATGCAGAGTGCCTGGTCAGCGGTAGGGTAAAATTTTGCCCTTTTCGGTTATATCCTACACGCAGCTTTGGTGGGTCTCATTTGACCCACAGCTGCTGTGTTGTCTTCTTTCACTTTCCCTCCAAATTCTTTTCTTCTCTTCTCAATTTCTCTCCAAGGTTCTTCCTCTCCTCGTTCAACTACAAGGTATGCACTCTCTCCTCTCTTCTATTTTGCTTCAATGGCATTATTTCATGAAGCTTTGGTGATACACATTGCTATGAAAGGATTGTGAGTTGTTAGTGCTTGAATTCGAATTCCCAATTCTATTGATCAATGGGTTTTGTTTTTTTTTTAGTTATTTAGCATGATTAGGCTTATTGTGGTGTGCTTCACATGGTATTTTGGGAATTCCGAAATCCTTTGTTCTTGGGAGATTTTAAATGTTTTGTTTGAAAAATGGTTGCCATGTTTGAATTGAATAGAATTGAATGATAGGTTGTGTTTAGATGGACTTGCTTTGTGGATAATTTAGTGGTGCATGTAATTATATGGCATTGATAAGCATATTTGGAGCTGAATTTTGAAACGGAGTGCTGCCGAATTTTCAATGGAGGTATAATGTGTTAATTTTGGCGTGTTTTGTTTGCAGATGGCACGGACTAATCAAGGGAAGCGTCCTCGAATCGGTACGCCCGATAAGAGGAAACATAAGGCATTGCCAAAACAAGCACAACACAAGGACTTTAAAAGTCGGTTTAGCAATTTCCTCAGGCGACCTTGGATTATTGAGAGGGGAATTGACGTTGAGAGTTTGGTGCAGACGCCTGTTCCAGAGATGGTTGTGGACCGCAGATGGGGTGGATATGTTGCACGTCCACCAAGGCCGAACAGGGGGATTATGGCAGAATATTATGCTAGTGCTGTACCAAAGAGGTTTTTAGTTGGGGGCCCAGTTTTAGTGCAGGGTGTTGAGGTCCATATAACTCCGGAGGCCATTAATCAGTACTTTGACCCTCCAGAGGTGGCTATCAGTAACGGTCGAGGAATAGAATATATTGCAGATCTTGACCCTTACAGAGGGAGAGTGGCTGCAGGCCTTAGGATGGATGGACAGGAGGAATGGGGTACATTAGTGAAGCTATACCAGCGCGACACGCATGCCGATGTTGCCTTTTGGAACCTTTTCTTGACATACTCACTGATGCCATCCCAGCACCGTTCAGAGATCTTTTATGACCAGGCCCGTGTGTTGCTTCGTTTGAGGACAGGTGGCCCTATCAATATTAGACGGGTGATTTTCAATGCCATTCATGACGCTACTGTGCACGATAACCAGTCCATGGTATTTCCGTGTTTGATCACTGCTTTCTGCAGACAGGCAGGCATTGATGTGAGTGCAGGGTTAGAGAATCATAACCTGAGTATGATGAACTTGACAAACTGGAACCAGCAGTTACTTCTTCGGGGCCTTCCTCCTATTGGAAATTATGGGGAGAGAAGACATCGCCAGGAGGAGCGAGAGGCGCGAGAGGCTGAGGCAGCAGCACTTTTACAAGACCAACCTTTAGGGGCACCAGATGCCGCTCAGCTAGGCGGAGCTCAGCCAGGGGGTGATCCATTTGCCACTCTTTTGTAGGCTATGCAGACTTACATGGATTTGCGTTTCAGGCAGTTAGAGGGACGGATGGATGCTCGTTTTGACTCTATCGAGACGAACATAGAAGAGCTGCGTGGGATGTTGACTAGCCGGTTTTCTGTGGCTAGTGGGAGTGGAGCACCGTTTCAGACCCCTATTCCAGACCCGGATCCTTTTGCAGCTGGTGGATCAGGTCTCGAGCCACAGAACTTTGACCAGCGGACCCCCGATCTTGCACTTTGATGATGAGGAGCCGATGTAGGATGACCAGATAGACTCCGATCAAGGGACTGAGATCTTGCAGCTGTCAAATGCGGATGGAGGAGATTAGCAGGCTATGGATTTTCTTTTTGAACTTTTATTTTCTTTTGTTTTTCTTTTGTCTTTCACTGCCTGTCTTTTCTTGATTGTCAACATTGGGGACAATGTCGAGTTTAGGTTTGGGGGTGTGTCGTTGTTTTGAGTCTTGAGTCAAGTTTTTCAGTATTTTTAGAGTCTGTTGTTCCTGCATTAACCTTGATGAGATGTTTTGGTATGTGTCTTTGAAATGATAAGCTTAAATCACTGGGTTTAAACTAGCATCTTGCCACTTAGAGTATTGCATTGCATTTTTCAAAATTTATGACATGCTCTTGATGTGATAGTGGATATGATGCATAGTTGGATTGCCATGATTAATAGTGGAGACTACCCTGTGAGTTCACTAAGCCAAAGTGCGTACATAAATGACATATATGAGGGATTATTTTGTTTCTATTCTTTAAACACTCAGTAGGTTCTTAGCATTATATTTGATCTCTATAGGTTGAACATTGAGCATTATAGAGCATTCATCATAAAAGATTTCACATGTTATCTTTTATCTTGAGTAAGTCGAACCAGTGGAAGTGATGTTAGACTATGTGTGTGTGAACCACTTAAAAGGCCTGTAATATTTCCTACCCTATGTGTGTGTGCTCCATAGCCCTGTTTGAAGCCAAACATTGAGTTGCCTTTTCTTTCTTCACCACATTTACTGTAACCCATGTAAGCCATATTATAGCCATACCTGTTAACTTGGGATCATGCTTTGAGATTGTGAAGAAGGCTAAAGAGTTCGCATAAGAATTTGTGCGAAAGTGATATGAGTCAAATAAAGAATGAGCTGCATTCAATCCAAATGAAAGAGGAAAGGTTGTATGGTTTTGTATTATTGTTTGTTAAAAAAAAATTTTATATATAAAAAAAAAAAAAATCAATCAAAAAGAGAAAGAAAAAGAAAGTTTTGCCACCAAAATGAATGGTGAGTTGCGTGTGCCAGAGAAAAGAATCTAAGGAACACGACATGTCAAAGGATTTAAGTGTTGTATCTACTCTCGAAGGAGTGGGCAAAAGAGAATGGTGAATTAAGGGGACATCAATGAATGGTAAGTGGCATTATTCCACTTACAAAGGAAGTCAATGAAGACCTAAGAGCTTGCGCCAAGCCGTAAAGGTAACTGAAGGTTCTCACTGAATGATCCTAGGTTTTTGAACTCCTATATTCCGTTCCTTTGCAACCTTTACCCAATAGCCCCATTACAACCGAATGAAAAGTCTAATTGATCTGCTGGTTATCCTTGCTATGAAAGTAGAAGTGAAGTGTGTGTTTATCTTGCTCATAATGATTCGATTCTTTTCATGAGATCTTTGCATACAAATCAAGCGTTCTTTCAATGATATATTCATATGCGATTATAATTTGAAATTTTTTGTGCATAACTTCTTTCGCATATGCTTGATGAGTGTATTTGCCTAGGTTCTATGTGAAATATAAGCGATATCTGGTGAGGCTTAGAGTCGAGGCGAATTACATCTATGGCGTTCGGCAAAAGTGTTTTTGATGCTAGAATATCTTGAGTTTGGGCTTTTCATTTAAAACTGAGCAATGCATTCATATTTGTGACATAATGTTAGTCTTTACCTATTGGCTTTTGCATGCATTGTTTCAATCTGGGCATTAATTGATTGCATCTCGAATGATTGGTTTTGTGGGATATGTTTGTGGGTGTCATAGCTGAGAACCCTCAGGAGACAACACTCCTCCTACTAGGGACACCTAGAGGTTTAAAGGCTTGTAGCATGTGCTCAATGCTATCGCGTTCCCTGCGAAAGTGGCTTTATTAGGATTTAGTTTTCTTTTCAGTTTAGGAATGTTTGGTTTTGCTCGAGGACGAGCAAAAGATAGGTTTGGGGGTATTTGATCAGTCTAATTCTATGCTTATATTTTGCCCGTTTTTCCTATGTATATGCTTGTTTCTTGGGTCCTTTTGGTGGGTTGATGTGTTTGTTAAGCCTTTGTAGGTCTCTCGGAGAAGATGGAGTCATAAGAGGAAGAAGAGGCTAAATTTGCCATTTATCGCGGCCCGTGCCGCTCATCAGGCAAGTGCACCACCGGCGGCACGCTAGGCGGTCAAGAAGAGTGCATTACCGCAGCCCATACCGCTCAGGAGGCAAGTGCCTCCCAAGCGGCCTACCCAGCGAGCCATATCAGAATGTTGCCTTTGGATTTCCACTGCCCATGCAAGTGCCTACACAGCGGTACGGGCAGCGGTAATCCGCTTTCCTCGTTTCCTCAGGATAAGGCAGAAGCCCTAAATGAAAAAAAAAAGATATTTAAGGGGCCGATAGGAGACAGAAACAGACACCATCAGATCAAGATTAATAACCACCATAAGTTTCATTCTTTTATTCTTTCATTCATAAAAAAATTCCATTCAATCATTGGAAGATTATTGGAAACAAGAAGACGACGGAGATTTCAAGACAAGAGCATCTCACCATAATGGGTTTTCTCTACATCTCTTCTATGTTTTTGTTCTCTCCATTGATGTGTAACTAAACCTTTATTTGGGGATTAATGTAACCAATTTTGGACAACTCTATGTAATCAATTAGTCTATCTTTTGTTAATCAATTGGGTTTTAGTCTTGTCTATTGAATTAATTGCTCTACATTACTTATTCATATTATTTTGTGGCCTCAGTTGATATGGGTTTGTGATTTAGTTTATCCATGAGATTAGGGTTTAGATGTGAATGGCCTTTTCCATTTAAACCACGATCACAAGCTTAATAGATTTTGAAAGTTAATGTTTGCATGGCCTTGTTGCATTGATTTGGCTTAGAGTTTTGTCTAAAAGATTTTGTTACTATTACTTGATACATGGCCTTTGTGCAAGTGGTAGGAAAGAGATTTGTTCTTAATTATTTATCAAAACAAACCCTAAACTTTATTGAAGTATTTATTGAGACTGATTGAGAGCATTGAGTGTCTAAGAAAGGTGCATCGATTCCCTAGTTTTTCTCTCCATATATTCATTCCTTGTGTGTGATATTTGAATTGATTTGATTCGATTTTAGTCTTTAGTTCAAGTAGTCATAATTTAGGTTAATTTTAGAATTAAACAATTTCCAAAACAAAGCATTATGCAATTTAGTTTTTTGCACTTAGAGTAATCCTTGCTAGATTAATTGGCTTTGACCGATAGAATCGCCGATCCCAGTGAACGAACTTTCTTAGTAAATTGAACACAGATTTTACTGCATCACAGCATAGGATACTGGCCCCACTAGGAGCCCCATACATCATATTTGCTCCACATCAAACAAAAGTCGTCAAATGACAAAGTGAGCACCATTCGTGGTACACATACAGCATATACAAATATGGATAATGGGTATACGACATGAATAATATGCCATGAATAATGAATCAATCACTTCAATAATAGAAGGTTAAGCTTGCATGGCAATAAATAAATTAGATCCTATAGATCTACATCATGATGCACTTCATATGTTCAACACATTTAAGGTGAAATATCAACCAATTATAATAGGCGTTCATTTAGTTCACAGGATCCATGCAAACTTTTTATAAAATCACACTAGTAATAAAGGAACTAGTAGGGTGAAATAAAGTATCATGGCAACATGACATCATGGCATAAGCATGTAGTGAACATATTAGTGGAATGCATTAAAACACATGTATAGCGATTATATGTAAGAGATAAAGAAACATACGCTCATGTAGAGACAAGGAAGCCACGTTGGTCAAGTGATCTTCCCACAGACGGCGCCAAAGTGTTAACCCAAAATTGTCACCGGGGTGCAATTTCTAATTAACAGTATATGAAGGACCCGGATCTGGATAGATCGGGGTTAGCGGGATACTTAGTAGCCCGATATCCCGCTGATTCTTGCAAATCTACTGGGTATAGAGAGTGTAAGTAGTAAGATAAGAAGGATTCTGATATATGGTAGAAGGTGGACTGGCCTAGGGGGAAAAAGTATCACGTATGATCATATGCTGAAAAACCCCTAGGTAGTATCTGATGGAGAGAGATCCTTTATATATTTGCCAATAAGGCGTGCTCCTGGGAGCTTACAAAAGTAGGAGAATAATACAATATAAGTGCTCCAGAGAGCTTACAATAATAGGCCGGCGTAGGCCCTTTCTCTAATTAGTAGAAAAGAAGAATAAAAAGTAAGCCTTGTTGGGGAAAAAGCCGCAAGTCTTTTTTTGGGAGGAGAAGAAGATCCCGTTCAATAGAGAGCTTTGTTATATATATATAGGTTCTAATTCTTGTTGCCCACTCCATCAATTTAGTCAATCAATCCACAATTATAGGAACACTTATTTGTCATTGATTGAGTTGAAAATTCTCTCATTAATGGCGTTGTGAATGGTCATTAAAGAGTTGACTGATCTCTCATTAATGGCGTTGTGAATAGCCATTAAATAGTTGACTATCTTCATTAATACGGTTGATTATCTCCATTAATAGGGTTGACTATCTCCATTAATGGCGTTGACTATCTCCATTAATGGTGTTGTGAATGGCCATTAAAGAGTTGACTATCTTCATTAATGGCGTTGTGAATCTTCATTAATAGGGTTGACTATCTCCATTAATGGCGTTGTGAATGGCCGGAAAGGTCAACCTTCCTCGTATTTGAATGCTGGTGCATACTGTCCTTCTTATAGCATGGTTCTGGTCTTCCTTGGTAATCTGACAGATGGTGTATTAAGACATCCCTTGTTGACGCCTTATATGTTAGGTGGTTGGGAGGTGCTTGGAGGATCGATTTGGGTAGGAAACATGATATGGGGTATCGAGTGCGGGGCACCGAGTACCAAGTGCGGGATACCGGTTACCAGGTGCGGGGTACTGAGTACCAAGTGCGGGATACCGGGTACCAGGTGCGGGGTACTGAGTACTAGGTGCGGGGTACCGGGTACCAAGTATGGGGTGTGGGGCACCAAGTGTGGGGTACTGGGTACCAGGATACCAATGTGGCGCGGCATCAAGATACTGTGTATCATGGATCATACGGTAGCGGGGTACCGAGATAGTGTGGTAGCAGGATCCTCAGAATCCTGGGTTCATTCTTTCATCAATCAAATGACTTTGACATGGATGGAAAATTCTTCTTTGGACCTTTGCCAAAAAAGGTGGTTAACAATACTATTAACCCAAAATTGTCATCGGGGTGCAATTTCTAATTAACAGTATATGAAGGACCCAGATTTGGATAGATCGGGGTTAGCGGGATACTTAGTAGCCCGATATCCCGCTGATTCTTGCAAATCTACTAGGTATAGCGAGTGTAAATAGTAAGAAAAAAAGGATTCTGATAAATGGTAAAAGGTGGACTGGCCTAGGGGGAAAAAGCATCACATATGATCATATGCTGAAAAACCCCTAGGTAGTATCCGGTGGAGATTGATCCTTTATATATTTATCAATAAGGCGTGCTCTGGGAAGCTTCCAAAAGTAGGAGAATAATACAATATAAGTGCTCTAGAGAGCTTACAATAATAGGCGGGCATAGGCCCTTTCTCTAATCAGAAGAAGCCGCAGGTCTTTTTTTGGGAGAAGAAAGAGATCCCCGGTTGATAGAGAGCTTTGTCATATTTATAGGTTCTATTTCTTGTTGCCCACTCCGTCAATTTAGTCAATCAATCCACAATTATAGGAACACTGATTTGGCATTGATTGAGTTGAATATTCTCTCATTAATGGCGTTGTGAATGGCCATTAAAGAGTTGACTAATCTCTCATTAATGGCGTTGTGAATGGCCATTAAAGAGTTGACTATCTTCATTAATAGAGTTGTGAATGGCCATTAAAGAGTTGACTATCTTCATTAATACAATTGATTATCTCCATTAATAGGGTTGACTATCTCCATTAAGGGCGTTGTGAATGGCCGGAGAGGTCAACCTTCCTTGTATTTGAATGCTAGCGCATACTGTCCTTCTTGTAGCATGGTTCTGGTCTTCCTTGGTAATCTGACAGACAGTGTAGTAAGACCTCCCTTGTTGACGCCTTCTATGTTAGGTGGTTGGGAGGTGCTTGAAGGATCGGTCTGGGCAGGAAACATGATACGGCGTATCGAGTGCGGGGTACTGGGTACCGGGTACTAAGTACGGTGTAAGGATTCCCGTTGTTTTTAATTGGCTTATTTCGTGATCAAACCATATGTGGGGATTCTTTGTAAGGGTAGTTTAGATGTTGTTGTTATTGCTTAGGCCCTTTGAAGACCTCATTATTGACAAGCACCAAAGGTAATACTCTAAGTGCTTACTTGTCTTGAAGAGATAGTTGCACACACTCACAACTCATGCATATGTTTAATCTTTGTATGTTGTGTTTCTTTTTGTTGTGCATCAATGCCTATTTACATCTCTTCTTGCTTGTTATTATGATTGCATCTTGTGTTTATAACATCATAGCATTTAGGCTTTTAGGATGCATCTTAGTTTACCTTTGTTCCCCTTGCATGATTGCTTGTGGGGTTCAAAGTTGTGGGCTGTGCGCTGGTCCACCTGCGCCTGTCGTCCAGCGCCGCTCACCGGCGCAAAACGCCCAGTGGCGTGCCGCTGGTCGTGCGCTGGTCCACACCAGCGCAGGCCACCAGCGCAGATCGTCCAGTTCTCTGTCGCCGGTCGTGCGCTGGTCTACACCAGCGCAAGGCCACCAGCGCTGATCGCCCAGTATGGCTCCGCTGGTCTGGCGCCTGTGTGAGCGCATGTCGTCCAGCGCCAAAGTAAAAATGTGCGTGTGCGCTGGTCCTGCGCCTGTCGTCCAGCGCAGGTCCACCAGCGCACAGAGCAATTTTCTGGCGCGTTTTCAAAACGACCTCACTTCACTTATGGCCTCTATATATATGCTAACTTGATTTTAGGTCATTGAGAAGAGTTCTTATTCATGCTTCATACTTAGGATATTTTTCAAGAGAAGAAAAATACACAAAGAACTCATTTTTAATCACTCAAACACTTTTTCATGATCATCAATCATCATCTAACATCATCTTAGATCATCTAGATGTCATCTTGCATGGAATCTTCATCATACTTTGCTTGGTAAGCTTTTCACTAATATCTTACATGTTTTGTGTTTCTCTTATCTAGCAATCTCAATTAATTACTTGTTTGTTATTTTGTATGCTTTGGATACAATATTGAGATGAGTATGATGTATGTTTGAGAAGTTGTATTGTGCTAGCATATTAGGTTTTGTGCTTAATACTGATTAGCTAAACTAATTGACATGTCATTTAGTTTTGATATCTAGGATTGTTCTTAATTGCATATTAATCATCTTAGATAAGCATATAGGGTTTCCCTTGCTCTATGTTGCATTTTGGATATTCACATATATTCACTTAGGGTTGTATTCTCTTCTAGAGAAAGTAAGTCTTGTGTGTAGCAACCGGGATTAGGTTGCTTAGATCGCAAGCAAATAGGACTAGGTTCACTCATACCGGGATTAGGTAGGTGTGTGATTACTTCCGGGATTAGGTTGTAATCGTTTGCACATTTAGTGGATTCGAGGTTCGAGTGTGGCTTACTTACATAGCCCGTGGTTTTTCCCGTGAGGGTTTCCACGTAAAAACCAAGTGTTGTTTTAATTTCCGCACCATATTACACTTGCTTGTTTATATTATCTTGAGGGCATTTTCGTAATTTTGACTAACACGAAAAATTGGGTAAAAAGCGTAAAATCTATTCATCCCCCCTCTAGATAGCTTTATACACACCGTGCTATAATTTGTTTCATACGGGGTATGGGGTACCAAGTGCAAGGTACCAGGTACCAGGTGCGGGGTACGGGGTACCGGGATACCAATGTGGCGTGACATCAAGATACTGTGTATCATGGATCATGCGGTAGCGAGGTACCGGGATAGTGTGGTAGCGGGATCCTCAGGATCCTGGGTTCATTCTTTCAACAATCAAATGACTTTGACATGGATGGAAAATTCTTCTTTGGACCCCTGCCAAAAAAGGCGGTTAACAGAAGTCCCCCATGACTTGAACACCGATACCTAGTTAGGGTTGGGGTTGGGGTTGGGGTTGGGGTCAGGATCCGAAATGCATGAAGAATTTTTCTCATCCTTTCTTACTAGTAATCTTCACTTGAAACGAAAATCGTTCCTAGCACATTTGGCTTAGGCGAACCAGGGTACTAGATATTCCAACATCAAAAGTTGTTAACCGTAAAAAATGGCAAGGACCAAAGAAGAATTTTCTACTGGTTTTGAGAGGGAATCCGAGGTATAAAATAACGAAAGGGAAAGATGTCCGGGCATCCCGCCTACAGGCAGACAGGCTAGAGTAAAGGACCACTACCTACCCGGCCAAGTCTGGAATCTCCGTGAAAGCCAAAAGATGAATGGGGGCTCGGAAGATATGGCCATCGTGAGGTCCTAGTACCCAGTTGCCCCGAGTACCCGATACCCGAGTATCCAGGCACCCCGCTACTTGAAACCCCGACATCCATGACTAGCGTTTTAAAAGAAGCACGAAAGACGCAAGGTACCCGGGTTACCCCCGATCAGCGAAACCTGTGACACGCAAATGGCAAGATATATACCGAGGTCCCCGTAAACCGACCCCGCAGAAGCGAGAGGCGGACATCCCGAAGAGTAACCTCGCGTAAAGGCAAACACTAAACGCCACCGTTCAAGATAGAAGCACAAGATACAACGCGACATTTATTTCCACCATAAAGAGTCCTATTTCGAATAGGGTCAACTTGGTCGGTACCGAGAAAGAAGCAATCACCTAACCTTTCGGGGATCGATATCCCGACGAATGCGTCGGACTCCAAAAAAGGGCCCGTGCACCACTAAAACCCTAGACCGAAGTTCTAGGAGTGCACTGCAAGAAAGGAGGCCTATATATATTGATGATATAATGATGGAAAAGAGGAGGCAACCCTACGGCCACACTTTTACTTATCGACAAGCACGAAGAGTTCCATCGTCATTGGTTCCCCATATGCTTTACTTTTTCCTACTGCAATATTGTTAGTTCAAATACCAAGTTGTAAGATCCGACTGTGATCGAGATCCATATACATATATAAACAGTGAAAGAAATACGGTGTGTTCTAAATATATTATCTAGAGGGGGGGTGAATAGATTTTAACTATTATTACCCAATTTTCGAATGCAAGTCAATTTTACGAAAATGCCCCTACTAGTCAAAGATACAAGCAAGTGTAATATAGTGCGGAATTTAAATAACACTTGATGTATACGTGGAAACCCAACCACTGGGAAAAACCACGGGTTGTTTAGTGTGCCACACTCAGACCTCGAAATCCACTAATCGAAATGGAGTTTACAACCTATGTAGACCTCGTCTAACACTCAGGTCAATAACCCCCCACTTCTACCACTCGGGCCTTTAAAAGTGGCTCTAGTCCAATTGCTTGAGGTCTAAGCAACCTTAGCCTCAAGACTTAATTCTCTACGAAGAGATTATGCAACCTATGTGAATATGTATGAATATTCAAATAACAAACAAGGCTAGGTAACCTTAGATGCTTATCTAGGATGATGATATAATCAATTTAATCAACCATAGATATCAATTGCTAAATGACATGTCAAATAGCTTAGCTAATCAAGATTAAGCAAAAACCTAATTAGCTATCACAAAAACAACACTCAATTAATTCATCACAATTAATTCTCTATTCTTGTATTTATCATATGATCAACAACATACAAGTAAATTAAAAGAGAATATGCTTGATAGTAAAAATACTAAAATAAGATGAAACTAATCAAAATCTTACCAAGCATATTGTGATGATGCCAATCCAATCATAGATGCTTTCTATGTAGACATAGAGGATGCAATATGAAATTTGATGCAAAAAGGATTTGATTTAAGTGTTTAAAGGTGAGTTCTTGATTTGATTTTTCTCAAAAATCTCTCTTGAAAGTTTAGGGTTCTAATAACTCAAGAAGCTTATGCAGAGAATGAGAAAGTAAGATATTTATAGACATCAAGAATTGGGCATGTGAAAAGACAATTTTGCCCCTGAAACTCACCGTTCGGCAGTTTCAATCGGCGGCCAGGCCGCTAATCACGACCGCCGAATTGAGCCAGTGAAGAACAGAGCATCAACGGCGGTTTCGTGACCACCGATTCAACCGCCGAATTAGACCGAGAGATTAAAATCGATTAGGTATGAATGGCGGTTTCGAACGGTGGTCGTGACCGCCGATCGTGACCGCATAATTGCTTCAGACCAATCTGGACTGAAACGGCGGTTTCATTCGGCGGCCAGGCCGCCGATCATAACCGCCGATCACCAACAATGGTGAAAACCAAGAAGAAGCCAAGGGCATTCTCCGTGGGTGTTCTTCGCGCAAAACCAAGCACACATACGTGTGAGCGCGGACGTTTCCGAACACTATCGGGAAACGAATTACTAAGCACATATACACACAACAAGTTATAAAACAAAGTGCTAGTGTGTAAAGTGACATGTGAAGAGTATGCACACAAATGCAAGTATGCTAAGTGTGTGTGTGCTTACTAAATCTCTTCAAAGAAAAATCAAGCACAAGAAATTATACCTTTGGCATGCTTATCCCTTGAGGTCTTGAAAGGGCCTTCGAGCATGAAGTTCAAATACCTAAACTACCCTTACATTATCAACCCCAACATGTGGTTTGTCCACGAAATAAGCCAATCAAGATATGGGAATCCTTACAAACAGCTTTTGTTTTATGCATCCATCTTACTACTCACATCCACCATAATATCGAGTTCATGACACCCAGCGGGATACCAAACTATTAAGTATCTCGCTGGCCCTTATCGGATCCTGATCCGGATCTGTCACCTACAAACCCCCTATCATGCCTAACAGATTTCAAAGAACCTGCGGGGTACCGGGGTATAGAGTATCCCGCTAGCCCAGATCCAATTAGATCAGGGCCCCTCACATTCTGTTAATTCTGAATTGCACCCTGGTGACAATTTTGGGTTAACACTTTGGCGCCGTCTGTGGGAAACAAACTCCCTACCCTTTCAAGTTCAACTCAGAAGAAGATAGAAGATGAGACTTCGATCCTCCCAAGGACAACCCGCGAACTCCGGCCCTCATTCCCTCGCTTCCACCCAGAGGAATCAGGGGAAAAAGAAGGGGACCAGAAGCCAGATCCCGATAACAGTCCCGCCACCGAGTCCCAGAAGCAACTAGAGAGGCCATAGAACAACAAGTTGCTGCCTATATGGAAAGCGTCCGCTTTCAGATGATTGCCCAAGGAATACCTTTTGAATCACCCAGATTTGCAGAGAGGGCGGGACCAAGTACTCAGGTATCAATTTTTTATAGACTCGGGCCGCCATTACCAATACAAAATCGTCTCGAAGATCTTAGACATCGACCGGTGAAACGGGCTATAACTATCCCGTCTAGAAGGATCCAGTCAGCGACAAAAACGACACCGGAAAGAAGGAGTATGATGAGCGAAGCAGAGGTCAGTATCAGATCCAAATGGGAAAGCAAGGCAAAGAGCGTGATGCAGCAGGTTTAGTCTAGTCACACCATTAGCGGAGGACCAACCCTCGCCGGGACTTCCAACAATTCAAGAAAGAACCATGCTAGGAAAATCCCAAAGCACGCCGCTGGTCAGGATGAGCCCTGGATGTCCGACAGATCACATGAAGGCCCTTATTCCGCTCAGATTATGTTCACTGAAGACAATACTAATAACACCATACAACCTCATGACTATCCAATGGTGATCACAGCCCAGATTGCCAACTGCCGGGTCCACCGCATCCTAATAGACACTGGAAGCAGCGTTGATATCCTGTTCAAAGGAGCCTTGGAGAAGCTTAACCTTAAAAACCCATGCTACCACAGTTGCAGGACACCCTTATATGGTTTTGCAGGAGACTCCATGATGCCCATAGGAGCGCACACCTTACCGTTAATCATCGGGGAGGCCCCCCTTCAGCAGAACATCATGACGGAGTTCATCGTGGTAGACACTCCATCCGCCTACAATGCGATCCTTGGAAGACCTTTCTTGTCAGGAATCAGAGGAGCCCTGTCCGTCTACTATAACATCTTGAAATTTCCTGTTGGAACCACTGTAGGGGAGGTTAAGGGGGATCAGCAAACGGCCCGCACTTGTCTTATAGCATCCGCTAACCCCACTATCACAACCGAGCAATACACCCATGCCGCTCAGGAACTGAGTTACAGGGCACCAGAGCCAGACCATCGTATCCTAGAAGAAAGGGAGATACCCGGCTTAATCCTAGAGGAAACCGAAGAAGAAGAAAAAGGATGGACCGGAGGACACCCCACGGAGAAGCTAGAAGAAATCCAGATTAGAAAGGATGACCCAATTAAGATAGTAAAAATAGGAGGTGCACTAGACAGCAAGGTCAGGAGAAACTTGGTGGAACTTCTTAAAGAGTACAACAACATTTTTGCTTGGAACCACGACGAAATGCCGGGCATCCCTCTCAACCTAGAGGTTCACCGACTGGCAGTGGACGCTACAGTCAAGCCAGACAAACAGAAGCGGAGACATTTCAACACGGAACGGAACACTGATGTACAAGAAGAGGTAGACAAGCTTTTGAAAGCCAAGTTCACCAGAGAATCCCGCTACCCCGAATGGATTGCTAATGTGGTCATGGTAACCAAAGCCAATGGGAAGTGGCTCATGTGCGTGGATTATACTGACCTAAACAGGGCGTGCCCTAAGGATAGCTTTCCCCTTCCTAAAATTGACCAACTGATCGATTCTACTTCAGGAAACAAACTTTTAAGTTTCATGGATGCTTTCTCGGGATACAACCAGATCATGATGCATCCCGCTGATCAAGATAAGACCAGCTTCATCACTAGACAAGGTCTTTACTGTTACAAAGTCATGCCTTTTGGCCTCAAGAATGCAAGATCCATATATCAACGCTTAGTAAACAAGTTATTTAAGCCGTTAATAGGAAAATCTATGGAAGTATACATAGACGATATGATAACCAAATCTCAAGAAACCCATCAACATCCTGAAGACTTGCGTCAAACTTTCCAAGTGATCAGGGAAAATCAAATGAGGCTAAATCCAGCCAAATGTGCCTTTGGGGTAGCAGCAGGGAAGTTCCTTGGCTTTGTAAGGTTCCCGTTTGTTGATTGGCTTATTTCGTGGACAAACCACATATTGGGTTTCTTTGTAAGGGTAGCCTAGGTATCAGGTTTACTGTTCGAAGCCCTTTTGAAGACCTCGTGTTGATAAGCACCGAAGGTATATTTCTTTGTGCTTACTTGTCTTGAAGAGATAGTTGCACACACTCACAACTCATACATATGTTTAATTCTTGTATGTTGTGTGTCTTACTTTTGTGCATTAATGTTCATTAACATCTCTTCTTGCATGTTAGTTTGATTGCATCTTGCATATCCAATTGCATTGTCATGCTTAGACTTAGGATTGCATTTTTGCATTGGGCGCTCCCAAAAGCGCTCTACAGAAGCGCTGTACGAACAGCGCTGTACGAACAGCGCCCATTGAACGCTGTTCAGACCTGATCGATTTAATTCGGTCGCTGTTGGGTCGCTGTACAGGCGCTGTATAAAGCGCTGTACAAAGCGCTCTACGTACATCGCCACTCTGTTTTCCCGTGAAAACAGAGTTGGGGCGTTGTACAAGCGCTGTACAAGAGGCGCTCTACGTACAGCGCCCAAGGCAATTTTGAGGCAAACTTATCAAAACGACCACACTTTGTTTTGGCCTCCTATATATATGCCACTTTGACTTTAGGTCAATTACAAGAGTTCATATTCAGATTCCATACTTAGGAGATTTTTCAAAGAGAAGAAAAATTCCAAAGAACTCAATTTTAGTTTACTCAAACACTTTTCCATGATCATCAATCATCATCTAGCATCATCCTTGATCATCTAGATGACATCTTGCATGGATTCTTCATCATACTTTGCTTGGTAAGCTTTTCACTAATATCTTACATATTTTGTGTTTCTCTTAACAAGCAATCTCATTTAATTACTGAAACAAATTAGAGGCGTGTTCTATATAAAGCTAGAGGGGGGGTGAATAGATTTTATCTAATTATTACCCAATTTTCGCATGCATGTCAATTTTACGAAAATACCCCTAGCAAGTCAAAAATACATACAAGTGTAATAAGATGCGGAAATAGTAAATGACACTTGATGTTTACGTGGAAACCCAACCACTGGGAAAAACCACGGGCTGGTAAGCGCGCCACACTCGAACCTCGAAATCCACTATATGAAAAGACGGTTACACCCTCAAGTGATTCTCGGACCCTCACCCTAGATAACCTCAGGCTATGGACACTACCAATCGCCACTCTTGGTTCAATCCCTAGTGATATCCCCTGATACACTACTCTTGGCGTGAGCACCCTCTAATCTACCACGCGGGCCTTTTATAGCGGCTCTAGTCCAATTTGCTTGAGGCCTAAGCACACTTAGCCCCAAGACTTCAATCTCTCAAAAGAGATGCACAACCCTATGTGAATATGTATGAATATTCAATTAATGCAATAAGAGCTAGGGTACTCTAAATGCTTACCTAGGATTATAAGATGACAATATAATCAATCCTAGATATCACATATAGCTATATGACATGGCATATAACTTTAGCTAAGTAAAGGATAACCAATCCTAGATACAAAGCTATCATATAAAACCCACAAACATTCAAAGGATTAACTAGTTGATTAAAAAAACAATCTATCAACCTAGATATCAATACATCACACAAGAATGTTCATGGCATAGCTTTTAGGCAATAATGACCTAATCAAATAAGCTATGAAAAATAATCTCAATCAATAAATGAGATCAATTAGCTAGATGTTATATAAACATGAAAATCCTAGCTATCATAAATAACCCAATCAACACATAATCTCAATCATGTATGTAGAAATTAATCTAATGACATACAAGTAATAAATGAGATAACATTGATAAGTAGAAACACTAATTATATAAGATAAAAGTGTTCAACAAATCATACCATGTGTGTTGAAGAAGTCCCATGCATTAGCATATGCTAGATGATCCTAGATGATGCTTAGATGAAGATTTATGCATGTGGGAATGGGTTTAGAGAGATAAAGATATGATCTTTAAGCTTTCTCTCTCAAGTCTCTCTAAATATCTCTCTAGGGTTCTTATGATCAAAGACTTGTATTCTGAACCAGAGATAAGGATGTATTTATAGAGACCAAAAACAGGGCAGGTGAAAATACAATTTTGCCCTTGAAACGCACTGATCGGCGGTTTCAATCGGCGGCCAGGCCGCCGAATTGAACTGCCGAATGGCTCCCGAGTGGAACAGGGGAACTTCGGCGACTTCGTTCGGCGGTTTCGTAACCGCCGATCATAACCGCCGTTTTGGACCCGAGAGATATATTTCAATCAGGTCTCATTCGGCGGTTTCGAACGGCAGCCAGGCCGCCGAACGTAACCGCCGTTTCACCAAAAATGGTGAAACCAAGGAGAAGCCAAAGGCATCTCCACCGGCGATCATCGCGCAAAACAAAGCACATCAACGTGCACGCGCGGACGTTTCTGAACATCCTTAGGGAAACGAATTACACCACACTAAAAGCTAACATACATGAAGTGCAAGTGTGGGTATTGAATGCATCATAATGCCTATCATGTCATGGCATTATCATATAACAAGATGCAATCAATTCAACATGCAAGAAGAGATAATGAATAAACAATAAAGCACAATGCACACAAAATATAAACACACCATACAAGAATAAGAGTTATGCATGTTGTGTGTGTGTGTGCAACTATATCTCTTCAAGCCAAAGTAAGCACAAGATATACCTTTGGTGCTTGTCCTCTTGAGGTCTTGGAAAGGGTCTTTGATCTTCAACCTTAATGACCTAGACTACCCTTACAACCAAACCCCAACATGTGGTTTGACCACGAAATAAGCCAATCAACAAAAGGGAATCCTTACAATTACTTGTATGTTATTTTATATACTTTGAATACAAGTTTGAGATTAGTATGATGTATGTTTGAGAAGTTGTATTGTGATAGCTAATTAGGTTTTGTGCTTAATCTTGATTAGCTAAACTATTTGATTTGACATGTCATTTAGTTTGATATCTAGGATTGCTCTAATTGCATATTAATCATCTTAGATAAGCATATAGGGTTTCCCTGCTCTATGTTGCATTTTGAATATTCATATATTCACTTAGGGTTGTTATTCTCTTCATAGAGAAAGTAAGTCTTGTGTGTAGCATCCGGGATTAGGTTGCTTAGATCGCAAGCAAATTGGACTAGGTTCACTCATACCGGGATTAGGTAGGTGTGTGATTACTTTCAGGATTAGGTTGTAATCGTTTTACACATTTAGTGGATTCGAGGTTCGAGTATGGCTTACTTACTAGCCCGTGGTTTTTCCAGTGAGGGTTTCCACGTAAAAATCAAGTCTTATTTAATTTCCGCATTTTATACTTGATTTATTGCTTGAAAGTCCTTGAGGCGTGTATAATATAAAAAGCTAGAGGGGGGGGGGGGGGTGAATAGATTTTATCTAATTATTACCCAATTTTCGCGTGCATGTCAATTTTACGAAAATACCACTAGCAAGTCAACAATACATACAGGTGTAATAAGATGCGGAAATAATAAATGACACTTGATGTTTACGTGGAAAACCCAACCATTGGGAAAAACCACGGGCTGTATAGTGCGCCACACTCGGAACTCGAAATCACTAATTGAAATGAAGTTGACAACCTATGTAGACCTCGTCTAACACTCCGGTCTGTAACCCCTCACTTCTACCCAGCGGGCCTTTATTAGCAACCCTATTCCAATTTGCTTGATCCTCGAAGTCACTACTTGTAATGATGTTTACAGCCTAATCCCGGTCTATAACCCACCACTACTACCCAGCGGGCCTGTAATAGCAACCCTAGACCAAGACTTCAATCTCTCAAAAGAGATGCACAACCCTATGTGAATATTTATGAATATTCAATTAATGCAATAAGAGCTAGGGTACTCTAAATGCTTACCTAGGATTATAAGATGACAATATAATCAATCCTAGATATCACATATAGCTATATGTCATGGCATATAACTTTAGCTAAGTAAAGGATAACCAATCCTAGATACAAAGCTATCATATAAAACCCACAAACATTCAAAGGATTAAATAGTTGATTAAAAAAACAATCTATCAACCTAGTTATCAATACATCACACAAGAATGTTCATGGCATAGCTTTTAGGCAATAATGACCTAATCAAATAAGCTATGAAAAATAATCTCAATCAACAAATGAGATCAATTAGCTAGATGGCATATGAACATTAAAGCCTAGCTATCAAATAATAACCCAATCAACACATAATCTCAATCTTATATGTAGAAATTAATCTAAACACATATAAGTAAAATATGAGATAAAATTGATAAGTAGAAACACTAATTATGTAAGATAAAAGTGTTCAACAAATCATACCATGTGTGTTGAAGAAGACCCATGCATTAGCATATACTAGATGAACCTAGATGATGCCTAGATGATGATTTGTGCATGTGGGAATGGGTTTAGAGAATTAAAGATGTGATCTTTTAGCTTTTTCTCTCAAGTCTCTCTAAATATCTCTCTAGGGTTCTTGGGATGCAAGACTTGTATTCTGAACCAGAGATAAGGATGTATTTATAGAGACCAAAAACAGGGCAGGTGAAAATACAATTTTGCCCTTGAAACGCACCGATCGGCGGTTTCAATCGGCTGCCAGGCCGCCGAATTGAACCGTCGAATGGCTCCAGAGCGGAACAGGGGAACTTCGGCGACTTCGTTCGACGGTTTATAAACCGCCAATCCCAACCGCCGTTTTGGACCCGAGAGATATATTTCAGTCAGGTCTCATTCGGCGGTTTCGAACGGCGGCCAGGCCGCCAAACGTAACCACCGTTTCACCAAAAATGGTGAAACCAAGGAGAAGCTAAAGGCATCTCCACTGGCGATCATCGCGCAAAACAAAGCACATCAACGTGCACGCGCGGACGTTTCCGAACATCCTTCGGGAAACGAATTACTCCACACTAAAAGCTAACATACATGAAGTGCAAGTGTGGGTATTGAATGCATCCTAATGCCTATCATGTCATGGCATTTCATAAAACAAGATGCAATCAATTTAATGCAAGAAGAGACATTGAATAAACAATAAAGCACAATGCACACAGAATATAAACACAACATTCAAGAATAAGAGTTATGCATGTTGTGTGTGTGTGCAACTATATCTCTTCAAGCCAAAGTAAGCACAAGATATACCTTTGGTGCTTGTCCTCTTGAGGTCTTGGAAAGGGTCTTTGATCTTCAACAAATCACCTAGACTACCCTTACAACCAAACCCCAACATGTGGTTTGACCACGAAATAAGCCAATCAATTAATGGGAGTCCTTACATTGCTTTATCTATTTAGGGGTAAATTCGTAATTTTGACTTATACAAAAAATTGGGTAAAAAGCTTAAAATCTATTCACCCCCTCTAGATTGTTTTATACACACCGTGCTATTATTTGTTTTAGGCTTCATGGTGCATGAGAGAGGACTAGAAGCCAACCCCGAGAAGATCAAGGCCATCATAGAGCTAGGGTCTCCAAATACTCTCCAACAAGCTCAGGGGCTGACTGGACGGATAGCGGCGTTGAACCGCTTCATATCAAGGTCCACAGATAAGTGCCTGCCTTTCTTTAAAGTCATCAAGCAGGGGAAGAACATGAAGTGGAATCAAGAGAGTGAGCAAGCATTCCGGGCCTTGAAAGAATATCTAGCCAGTCCACCTCTACTAGTGAAGCCTGTCCCGGGAAAGGAACTACAACTTTATCTAGCAGTATCGGAGACCGCAACAAGTGGAGCTTTGGTGAAAGAATGCGGTGATGGAATTCAAAGACCGATCTACTATGTAAGTCGGGCTTTGTCAAAATCTGAAAAGAACTACACCATCCTAGAGAAGTTAGCCTTTGCATTGGTAACCGCAGCCAGAATACTTCGGCCTTATTTTCAAGCTCACACCGTCGCAGTGGTAACAGATCAACACTTGAGGCAGTTCCTTCAAAGGCCGGATGTATCAGGCCGGTTAGTCCTTTGGGCCTTAGAGCTCACCCAGTACGATATAAGATATAAGGCTAGGACGACAATCAAGGCGCAAGCTCTAGTTGACTTTATAGTAGAATTTAGCATGGTTCCTCACTCGGATGCTCCTGTAGTTCCGAGCATAAATTTGGAACCTCCGGAATGGCAAGCGGATAGTAAGATCTGGACCCTGTACATGGACGGTTCCTCCAATCAAGCCGGCTACGGGGGCCGGGATCGTCTTGATCGATCCCGAAGGGATCGAATGCAATCACTGTTTCAGATTCGAGTTTAAAGTCACCAATAATGAGGCAGAATATGAAGCCCTATTGGTAGGAATGAAGGTAGCTACAGAACAAGGAGTGGAGTACCTCGTGGTAAGAAGCGATTCCCAGTTAGTAGTCAACCAGGTATCCGGCACATATCAAGCAAGAGGTGACAACATGATAGCATATCTCCAAAAAGTCCAAAAAGCAGCTACGAAGTTTAAAGGCATAAGGATGGAGCAGATCCCGCGAGAGAAGAACCACCGGGCAGATGTCCTGGCTAAAATAGCGACAACAGGAGGAAGGCCGTTGCCTAAAGGGATACCACTCCAACTAATACCACGGCCTAGCACAGCCCCGGGGCTAGAAGTAAGCCCGGTCACTCATCTACCCTATTGGATGGATCCCATAGCCGACTACCTGCAGGACGGCACGCTCCCAGAGAACCCTGACCAGGCGCGCAAACTCAAGAGGATTTTGATTCGGTACTGCCTGATAGAGGGACACCTCTATCGCAGAGGAAAATCACTTCCCCTGTTACGATGTTTGCATTCGGACGATGCCAAATGGGCATTGGATGAGGTACATTCAAGGGACTGCGGAAATCACGTTTCAGGAGAAAGGTTGGCATATCAAGTTCTCAGGATGGGATATTACTGGCCTACTATCCATTAGGACGTCAAAACGTTTGTGCAATCCTCTGAGCCATGCCAGAAAACCACGGATCTACATCATCTGCCACCAGAAAAACTTACTTCAATCAGCACGCAATATCCATTCGCTATCTGGGGTCTGGATCTGATCGGGCCACTTCCTACCGCACCTGGCCTGGCCAGGCCAAGCACGCTATAGTAGCCATAGATTACTTCACCCGGTGGGTGGAAGCAAAATCCTTGGTCCATATAACTGAAGCCAATACCACAAGCTTCGTCAAGGAATATATTGTTTGTAGGTTCAGTACCCCGATGGCCATAATTGCCGACCTTGGTAAGCAGTTTGATAATGCAAACTTCAGATTTTTCTGCGAAGAAAGGGGTATCGACCTACGCCTGGCCTCAGTGGCTCACCCTCAGACCAATGGATTGGTCGAGGCCACTAACAAAACTATCAAGAAACTCCTCAAAAAGAAACTCCAACAGAAGAAGGGGGGATGGGTTGATGAACTTCCAAATGTCCTTTGGGCCTACCGGACTACTAAAAGGACCGCTACGGGGGAAACCCCTTACTCTCTGGCTTTTGGAACAGAGGCCGTCTCGCCCATCAAACATAGGTTAACGTCTTTCAGGGTCTAGCATTTCGAGCTGGAAGAGAACGAAATGAAATTAAGAGCCAGTTTAGACCTCCTTGAAGAGAAACAAGATAGAGTATCTGAGTGTGTAGCCGCCTACCAATACAAGATAGCCCAATGTTTTAACAAGAGGGTGAAGACCCGGAGTTTCAAAGAAGGGGACTTGGCCCTCAGGAAAGTAACCCAGAATACTCGGAAAAGGTCAGACGGGTTACTAGCTCCCAATTGGGAAGGGCCATATATAATAAAGGTGGTAGTACGCAGGGGAGCATACAAGTTAGAGGATATGGATGGTTACCCGGTTGATCACACTTGGAATGCTGATCATCTCAAGAGATTTTAGCCTTAGAATTTTTAAGAAAGAGTGTATCTCGGAAGGTACATACCTGATACGTGTACCCCGATTTCCTTTTTGCTTTGTATTCGCTTTCAGAAAATCAATAAAGTCAGTTGCTTCTCACACGTTTCTTTCCTAAGTACGCCTAAGGAAGTCTTCGCCATCCCGTTTACCCCAAGTCCAGGAAAAGCCACATGGCTTTTCCTGCTGCCCCGGTCGGGGAATACCCCCTTCTAGGAAGGAGCTGGCGCTTCAAGACCAGGAAAAAGCCATATGGCATTCCTGCTACCTTGGTCGGGGAATACCCCCCTCCAGGAAGGAGCTAGTGCTTGAAAAGTATAAAGGGCGTAGTCACCCACCAGTTCTCTATCTCGCCAAGACCAGGTGGGCCTGTATAGACCCCCTGAAGCCTCGGATGGGGAATTCCCTCCTCTAGGATAAATCAAGCGCCAAGGTAATCCTTAGTCGTCTACCAGAGTAGGTATCCCAAGAAATGAAGACAAACCATCGGGATACATGACGCCGCACTCCATTACATCGCCATATTTTATCCAAGAAAAAACCTTGTATCAAGGCGACATCAGTGGCCAACCAAGATTTTTATCAATATAGCCCGATCCAGGCTACCCATCCCGATGGATTTTAGAAGTCACCCAGATTAATAATCTTCGACCAAGACAAACTCCCTATTTATACGGAGTCACTCGTCGGAGAAGCATAACAAACGAAGGGACCGCCACCCGGGAATGATGCTACCAAGTATAGGTATGAGTTCGTATCATCAGTCACACAGCAAAATATCAACAAAAAAAAAAAGGAAGGGAGATTCAATTAATCAAGCAGGGTGCCTAATCCCCGTATCCAGGCTACAAAAAAGGAAGATAAAAGAAAACTGACCAAACAACTAGGAAATAACAAGAAAGTCAGGTTTCCTCCTCCGTTTTTTTTTTTGCTCGTCAACCCCCTTATCACCAGTAGTGTCATGAACTTCCCCGGCACCAGCTATAACTATTCGAGGAGGAGGACCCATCCCGTCAATCAGAGGCACGGAACCTCGTGCCAAGTCGGTTGGGGAAGCCTGAGGAGTCCGGGTACCCTTCTCCATAAATTTGGAAGCAATGGCTACATGATTAGGACCTCCTTGATCCTGTTTTTCAAATTGGGCAGCTCGGTTCATAATCAAATCACGATCCCAGTTAAGAGTGGTTTGCAAGTCAAAGGGAGGAGGAAATGCCTTGGCGACCTCGTATGTAGTAGTGAAGTACCCATCCTCGAAGGAAGAATCCACCCTGGATTCCAAGGCACTCATAGAAGCCCGCAGGGCCCTGTGGTCATCTAAAAGGACGGTCATCTCCGCTTTAATGGTCTCCCTGTCATCACAACGGCAACGGCTTGATCTATCAACCTCCGTGTCATAAGCATGAGTCACCCGTTTCAGTTCCACCAAGGCCGCCTTCTTGCCAGCATCAGATTCAAAGGCCTCATGAACTAAGGAAGAAACGCTCTTTTCAGCACGGGCCAATCGTTCCTAGCTTCCTCCAGCTTGGCCTGAAGGGCTAGATTGGCCTCTTTCAGGGCAGTTACTTGCTGCTCCATGGCCAGGGCAAACTTGAAGCCCTGTGAAAAGAAAATAAAGAAGGTATGAAATCGGAAAGGAAAGTCTGCATGCAACAAAATGAAGGGACCCAATGCATACCTCGGCAATAACTGACACCCCCTTTGACGCTAGGATAATAGTTGGAAAAGAGGACATGGACTGCAAGCCCCCACTGGAACAAGCAGCGATAAACTTAGCAATGACTTCCTTATGATCATAGTCCCGTAACCCCGATCCAGAAGGAAGATCCGTGGAGGAAATAACTTGAGCAGCGTCTCCCTTCCTGTCCTCCGTTCTAGCGGGAAGCTGGACGATGGCAGTAAAGAAAGGGGGAGGAGGATCCACCATTACTTCAGGCGGTACAACAGCTAGTTTGGAAGTTTTCTTCAAAATAGATAGCGGTGAAGCTCTGGTCTTGGCAGCCCGTGCTAACATCTCAGTTAAAGAGGGGGGCGCTGTGATTTTTGCTGAAAGAGAAATAGGCGAAAACGGAGCCGACCCCGCAAAGGCAGGAGGAGTCGGTGCAAGTGGCTGAGAGGCAACTCCGACGCTGACAGAAGAAGGAGTAGGAGAGCTAGCAGGAGAGGAATCTGGGCAAGGCATACCTAGTTGCGCAAGAAATATCTGTAGGTACTGTTCCAGCCGGGCACCTTCAAAAGGATCACATGTGGGATACTGCGGGTTGACGTAGTTCCTATCTTGAATCTTCATAAGGATCTGGCCGGATTCTGCAGAGAGCTCACCCGTGTTCCATTTATCTTGTGGAGAAAAGTGAATAGGAACCAAGTGCTTAACCCTATCCAGACACACTGACTGGCCCCAGTCACCTTCGACCACGACCCACTCGTCTTTCCAAGGCGGGTTGAATTTCACATTTGCCCCAGGAACAACGAATTGCAGCTTATTCTTGGGCCTCAGGTAGAATTGACCCCGAGGGACCATGCTCGTTATTTGGAAAATATAGCAAAAGTCGTCAAAGCTAGGTTCCTTCTCGACACCGTCTTTTTCACACTGCTCCCTCCAGAGCACCAGGAACCCGGTCAGGTTTTTCCAGAATCCAAGCTAAATCTGTAGTGGGGCCAGTCCAAAAGCAACAAGTAATCTGTGGATGGAGGGGTGAAGAGGGAGCCGAACGCCGCACTCGAAGGCGGCCACGTGAATTAGCAGGCAACTTGCAGGGGGAGTGTATACATCATACCACTGATGAGGAAGGGAAAGGCGGATAGCATCCGGGATCCTGTAAACCCTCTTGAGCTGGGCTAAGGTATCGGTTGTGCAGGCTGAATCTGGGATTATACGGCTTTCACCGAAAGGAAGGAGGGACCCAACAAGAACTCCCAAAGAATCCGTAGGAAGAATACCGCCTGCCTCCTCCTCCCTTTTTTCGTCATCAACACTATCGGCCTCATTTTCTTCCATTATCTGAATTGGATTCTCAGGCTCATTGTGAAAACCTAGCCCGATTCGGGGATTCCTTATAGAGCGATGGCGCTGGGACGAGATACCATCTTTGGTAACGTTGCCATCACCTCAATTACGCTTCTTTTTCTTGATTGACTTAAAGCTCGCGGCCGAGTCCACCTTCTGGCTACCAGGAAGATATGAGGAGGCAGAACGAGAACCTGAGGAGGTAGGCAAAGAAAGCGAAGGAACACCATGAACGGTGGTAGGAAGTTTTGAGGAAGGTGTCATTGTTAAAAAGAAAAAGATTCAAACAGAGGGGGAAAAAAATTTTGTTCTTGATTTCAGTTCTTGATTTTTGAAAGGCAAATGGAGCACAGCAAAAGGAAAGAAGGGGAAAGAGATTCATTTATAGGCAGAAGAAGGGCGGTTACCGAAACATAGAAGGAAACAAGAATTAATAGCTAAAGATGTGCTCGAGAAAAACTCTGAAAAACCCGCGCCGAAAACGGCCAGTTTGAATTTATAAAGCAGTCGTTAACAGACATGTGGATTGTTACTAGATACTGCCATTTTGAAAGAAGATTTCCCACTTCATTGAGAAACCAGCCAGACAAGATGAGACGAGCAGACAAGATGGAAAATCCTTTGAACAAACAAGGAAATCCTGACTCCAATCCCAGCAAGATACCGGTGTTCAAGTCAGTGGGGACTTCTGTTAACCGCCAAAAATGGCGGGTGAAACAAATTATAGCACGGTGTGTATAAAACTATCTAGAGGGGGGGGGGGGGGGAATAGATTTTAAGCTTTTTACCCAATTTTTCGTGTTAGTCAAAATTATGAAATTACCCCTAAATAGATAAAGCAATAAATCAAGTATAAAATGCGGAAATTAAATAACACATGATTTTTACGTGGAAACCCTCACGGGAAAAACCACGGGCTAGTAAGTAAGCCACACTCGAACCTCGAATCCACTAAATGTGTAAACAATTACAACCTAATCCCGGAAGTAATCACACACCTACCTAATCCCGGTATGAGTGAACCTAGTCCAATTTGCTTGCGATCTAAGCAAACTAATCCCGGATGCTACACACAAGACTTACTTTCTCTATGAAGAGAATAACAACCCTAAGTGAATAAATGAATATCCAAATGCAACATAGAGCAAGGGAAACCCTATATGCTTATCTAAGATGATTAATATGCAATTAGAGCAATCATAGATATCAAAACTAAATGACATGTCAAATAGTTTAGCTAATCAAGATTAAGCACAAAACCTAATTAGCTATCACAATACAACTTCTCAAACATACATCATACTAATCTCAAACTTGTATTCAAAGTATATAAAATAACATACAAGTAATTAATTGAGATTGCTTGTTAAGAGAAACACAAAATATGTAAGATATTAGTGAAAAGCTTACCAAGCAAAGTATGATGAAGAATCCATGCAAGATGACATCTAGATGATCAAAGATGATGCTAGATGATAATTGATGATCATGAAAAAGTGTTTGAGTAATTAAAAATGAGTTCTTTGTGTATTTTTTTTCTCTTGAAAAATATCCTAAGTATAGAATATGAATATGAACTCTCTTGGCTGATCTAAAGTCAAAGTGGCATATATATAGGGGGCCATAAGTGAAGTGTGGTTGTTTTGAAAAACACACCAGAAATTGCTCTGTACGCTGGTGGCCTTGCGCTGGACGACAGGCGCATGACCAGCGCAAAGGCAAAAATTGCACAGGCGCTTGACGACCAGCGCTTCGACAGGCGCACGACCAGCGGTAAACCACTGGGCGTTTTACGCTGGTGAGCTACGCTGGATTGGACCAGCGCACAACCAGTGACAGACCACTGGGCGATCTGCGCCGGTGAGCTGCGCTGGTCTGGACCAGCGCACGACCAGCGACAGACCACTGGGCGATCTGCGCTGGTCTGGCGCTTGACGACCAGCGCACAGCCCACTCCTTTGAACCCCACAAGAAACCATGCAAGGGGTAACAAAGGTAAACCTAAATGCATCCTAAAGGCCTAACATGATATGACATATAATCACAAGATGCAATCAAAATAACATGCAAGAAGAGATGAAAATAGGCATTAAAACACAACAAGAATAAACACAACATACAAAGGTAAGACATATGCATGAGTTGTGAGTGTGTGCAACTATCTCTTCGAGACAAGTAAGCACAAAGAAAATTACCTTCGGTGCTTATCAACACGAGGTCCTCAAAAGGCTTCGAACAATGAAACCAATACCTAAGCTACCCTTACAAAGTACCCCAACATGTGGTTTGTCCACGAAATGAGCCAATCAACAAATGGGAACCTTACAATCTCCCCCTTTGGCTATTTCGTGACAAAACCACCACTCACATTGATTCCTCACAAAAAAATAGAAACTACGGGACAACTATGATATTCTACAATACAAAGAGATAAGAAAATGCAACTTTAGTCTTCAACCTCTTGTAGAATAATCAATCCCTAAAAATAAAGTTTCTAACATTTCCAATACACGAAAAGTGTAAGATTAATCAAGTGAGAACAATACCAAGCATTTGCATTAAAAAAATAGTCACAACATTATGCAATGTATGTGTATGCAATGCTCCCCCTCAATGGGTTACTCCCCCTCAATGAATGTTCTCCCCAATATGTACAATTGCTTCTATATTTTGCAACTCCCCTTACTATATACTACTCCCCCTTTTTGTCATGATACAGGCAAAGGAGTAGTCCCCAACCGGGTCACTCATAGCAACGAGAGATAGTAGCATGCAAGATTTGCATAAGTAATATAAGTCACTTTATGCATCTCAATTAATTGGAGAGAAACAAGGAGATTTTTTTTTTTTTTTAAATGTGTGAATCAAACATGCTTTGCATACAAGACATGTAGCATTCAAGTCCAAAATACAATGGTATTTGGCAAAGCAAATGACAAAGGTTTCTAATAGAAATTCAAACCAATTTCACCAATGTCATGAGTAAAGCAAGGATATAGAATACATTGATTTCAATTTAAGAGCAACTATATCCAACTTTATAAGCGAAACATGGCATGAGCAACTTTGCACTCTTTTTTATTTTTCTGGATAAGATATCCATATGATAGTAGCCATGTTCAACCAATAAAGAAAGAGAGACATTTGGAATATAAATTCCTTTGAACGGATACAAGATCCTTTATTCATTTTGAGTCTCATAAGCTTTCACACAAGTTTTGCATTTTTAAGAATATGCAATCATCAATTCATGCTTTTCATGAGAGCATGTTATATGAATTTTATGCTTTTTCATTTGACATTAGCATGTTATTAAAGAATCATCATGTCATGGAGATAATCATAGGTCATTCAAATCATACTTCCTATATACATCTCCTAGTCCAAAAATGCATGTTTGAACATAAATATGACATGGATTGTAAACAAGCAAGGTTCACACTTATTAAATTGAAAACATATATACTTATGTGCAACCAAGCTTACTCAAGCAATTAAAAGAAGAGGCATAAGATATTTCAAAATTTTTGCAAGTGACAAGAATGCAAACTAGCTCTCTTTGCTTGAGTTCCCCATATGGGGTCAATCATAGAACATCACTCCACAAGACATATCCCAATAGATCTACTAAGAGTTTTAAATCGAGTAGAATCTAAGGGTTTAGTAAATAGGTCCGCAAGTTGATCATTAGTACCTACATGTTCAAGTACTATGCATTTATTTTCAACAAGCTCACTAATGAAGTGATGGCGGATGTCAATATGCTTAGTTCTAGAGTGTTGTACCGGATTCTTGGAAATATTAATAGCACTCATGTTATCACAAAAGAGAGTGAGTGTACCTTGGTTGAATCCGTAATCTACTAGCATTTGCTTCATCCATATAAGTTGAGTGCATCCACTCCCCGCGGCTATGTACTCGGCTTCCGCCGTGGACAAGGAAATCGAGTTTTGCTTCTTGCAAAACCAAGACACCAAGTTGTTGCCTAGAAAGAAGCAACCGCCCGATGTGCTCTTCCTATCATCACAATTTCCTGCCCAATCCGCTTCACTATATCCTACAAGACTAGGATTAGTGTCAAATGAGTACCAAATCCCATAGTTGGAAGTCCCATTCACAAAGCGAATAACTCTCTTAACCGAAGAGAGATGGGACTCCTTGGGATCGGATTGGTACCTAGCACAAACTCCTACACTAAATGATATATCGGGCCTACTTGCGGTCAAATAGAGCAAGCTCCCTATCATGCCACGATATAAAGTTTGGTCCACACTTTTACCGCTAGCATCCTTGCTTAGCTTCAAAGTGGTGCTCATAGGAGTGTCACAATGTTTGGCTTTTTCAAGACCAAACTTCTTCACTAGGGTTTTGGCATATTTGGCTTGGGTTATGAAAATCCCATCATCTAGTTGCCTAATTTGCAAACCTAGGAAGTAACTAAGCTCACCAACAAGACTCATCTCAAATTCATGAGACATAACATCAACAAATTGTTGGACCTTGGTGTTATTGGTGGAGCCAAACACTATATCATCAACATATATTTGAGCTATGAAAAGCTCATCATTGTTTCTTTTGATGAATAGTGTCTTGTCAACACTACCACGTGTGTAGTCATTGTCAACAAGAAATTGAGTGAGGCGCTCATACCAAGCCCTTGGTGCTTGTTTCAACCCATATTGAGGCGATAGACATGGTTGGGGTGGTGAGCATCCACAAACCCCTTGGGTTGTTCAACAAACACTTCCTCTTGTAAGAAGCCATTGAGGAAGGCACTCTTGACATCCATTTGGTGCAATTGGAACTTGTGCACACAAGAAATGGACAAGAGAAGCCTAATAGACTCTAAACGGGCAACGGGAGCAAATGTCTCCTCAAAGTCGATACCCTCAATTTGAGAGTACCCTTGTGCTACAAGTCTAGCCTTGTTCCGCACTATGTTGCCATCCTCATCGGATTTGTTCCTAAATATCCATTTAGTGCCTATGACATTAGTGGTCTTAGGCCTAGGAACTATAGTCCAAATCTCATTCCTTTCGAATTGGTTTAGCTCTTCTTGCATGGCAAGAACCCAAAATTCATCATTTAAGGCTTCTTCAACCTTTTTGGGTTCAATTTGAGAGGTGTAGCATGTGTAGCTAATAAGATTAGCAAGTTGACATCTAGTCCTAACACCCTCATTAACCTCTCCAATGATATCTTCTTTATCACGGAGTTTCCTAACCCATGGAGCGGGTTCTTTAGAGTCCAAGAGAGGAACTCTATCAATAGGTTGTGTGTCATCATTGTTGACATTAGATGTCCCAACATTAGGAGACACCACAACCTTCTCCAAAGGAGAAACATCACTAAAAATAACCTCCTCCACATGATCATTTGACTTGAGCCTAGTATCATCAAATACGACATTGGATGATTCTATAACACTTAGAGTCTTTAAATTGAAAACTCTATAGGCTCTACTATTCAAGGCATATCCAATAAAAATACCCTCATCACTATTAGCATCGAATTTGCCAAGTTGATCACGGTCATTCAAAATGTAGCATTTGCTTCCAAAAGTGTGAAAGTAGCTAACATTTGGCCTCTTGCCTTTCCATAATTCATAGGAGGTGTTTCTAGTACCGAGCCTTAGGAAAACTCTATTTCCTATATAGCAAGCCGTATTGATGGCTTCGGCCCATAGGTTCCTAGGGACATTGTTGCTAAGCAACATCACACGGGCCATCTCTTGAAGGACCCTATTTTTCCTCTCAACAACTCCATTTTGTTGAGGTGTCCTAGGAGCCGAAAACTCATGGGAGATGCCTAAACCATTACAAAAGGTTTCAAAAGTAGCATTCTCAAATTCCCTCCCATGGTCACTTCTAATCCGTTTTATGCTTTTAATATTAGAATTCATTTCATTTTGTATTTTATTACAAAGCATTTTAAACTTATCCAAAGTTTTGGATTTTTCTCTAAGAAAATATATCCATGTGAACCTAGAGAAATCATCAACACATACAAAAGTGTATCTCTTTCCACCCAAACTTTCGGTTTGCATGGGACCCATGAGGTCCATGTGGAGAAGCTCAAGAGGCTCCTTGGTGGTGAGATACTTACCCTTTTTGTGCATGCTTTTAGTTTGCTTTCCTTGTTGGCAAGGTCCACAAACACCATTGGCTTTCTTCCCAAGCTTAGGGAGGCCACGCACACAATTGAACTTTCCAAGGGTCCGTAGATCCCTAAAGTTCATGTGGCCAAGTCTTTCATGCCACAACGTAACTCAATTTGCTCATCCATGGACACATGATTAGATACAATACTAGCTTCAAGACAATAACAATTGTCGCTAGATCTCATGCCCTTCAACAAGGTTTGTCCATCGGGTTTTAGGATAGAGCAATAATCTTTAGAAAACAAGACGGAATATCCTTCATCACTAAGATGTGAAATGCTTATTAAATTGGCTTTCAAGCCATCAACAAATAAAGCATTGGATAAGGAGGGTAATCCGGGAACGGAAATGGTTCCTTTCCCTACAACATTTCTTTTGGATCCATCACCAAAAGTGACATTTCCACCTTCCTCCATAACAAGAGTCTCGAAGAAACTCTTGTTTCCCGTCATGTGCCTAGAGCACCCACTATCCAAATACCAAAAATTAGAAACAATCCACCTAATTTGAGCAACATGGCAAACATTTTCATTCTTTCTAATCCACCTAGAAACAATCTTAGCTTTCTTAGTGGTCTTTGGTACATGGGCTCTAGATGTCCTAGGATCATGTAATATAATATTATCATTCCTAGGAACATGCATCTTGGCTCTATTCTTTCTCTTTTCAATCATGCTTTGTGTTCTATACATTTTAATATATTGAAAGCAATTTGGTCTAATATGACCATCACAACCACAAAAGTGAAAAATAGGAATGAAAAAAGGAATCATACCTTGTCTTTGTGCACGTATGGAAGCTCGTCCATGTCTTTGTGGATAAGTGGGTTCAATCCATCTTCGTTGTTGAACAGGTCTAGGTTGCTTCCAAGCTTGAGGTTGCATGATTGGTCTTTTTCCTTTGTGAGCCAATTGTTGAGGAATGTTGGCTTGAGGGACCCTAGGGGGTTGAGCTTGAGTTTGCTTTCTTGGCCCCATCTTCACTTATGCATTTGAGCATTGTCCTACTTCTAACTTCTTCCTAGGAATTTACACATATGAAGTTTCTTCGTTCTTCAAACTCTTGACAAATACGGTCTTGTTAAAGGTTGAGATCTTCTTGCCATCTTCATACCCAAGACCCCTCTTGTCACATGAACTCTTTCCAACACGAAGTATATGGTCAAGCTTCTTGGTGCTAGAATCCATCCTAGCCAAGGACCCTTTAACTTCTACAAGTTCCCTCTTCAAGCCTTCTTCATTTTTCTTGGATAAGTCTAATTCCTCAATTAACTTATCCTCTCTCCTCTTCAATCTTTCCACTTGTTCACTTAAGTGGTCATTGTGAGCCGAAAGTTCAAGGTTCTCTTCTCTCAACCTCTCAATCTTTCTTGTGCTTTTAATTGCTAAATCATTGAACTCGGCATGGTATTTAGCAAGCACCTTTTGCTCCACAAAATTCTTAATGGAATTAGAAGAGGAGTCACTTTCTACTTCACTAGAGTCAATTTCCTCTTGACTCAATTCCTCTCTCTCACTAGCACTTTTGCTCTTCTGAGATGAGGCAAAAGCTAGGAAGTTAGCCATGAGCTCTTCTTCACTTGAAGACTCATCTTCCTCATTGGAGCCATCACTACTCCCACTCCAAGTGGCAGCCATCACTTTGCCTTTCTTCTTTTCATTGTGATTAGCACATTCGGGGGCAAAGTGACCAATCCCACCACATTCAAAGTATCGGACCCCTTTCCTTTCGGTTCTCTCTTGTCTAGGCTCAAACTTCTTGAAGGAACCTTTTTTCTTCAAGTCTTGTCCTCTTGACCCAAATCCCTTCTTCTTCTTGAACCACATAACCTTATTAAACCTTTTCACGAATAAGGCAAGGTCTTCATCCGATTCATGCTTTGCCTCCTTTGCATCCTTAGATGCTTTCAAAGCTATTCCTTTAGACTTCTTATGAGGAGTAGTGGTGCTAGGAGCCTTCTTAGACTCATATGCAATGAGACGTCCAATCACCTCACTTGGCTTCATATCCATGTAGCCACTATTTTCTTCTATGGCCGTCACCTTTGATTCAAACCTATCGGGGAGAGACCTCATAATTTTTTGCTTGACTCTCCTATCCGAATACGGGTCTCCGAGTTGATGGCTTTGATTTACAATGTCCATCAATTTGATTTCGAAGTCATTGAAGCATTCATCCTCTCCCATCCTAAGTAGCTCAAATTGAGTTTGGAGGACTTGAAGATTGGACTCCTTCACCACCTCGGTTCCCTCATGTGCAACTTGAAGGATGTCCCATGCCACTTTTGCAATCTGAGTGTTTTGAATAAGCTTGTACTGATTCTCATCCATTGCACACATGATGGCATGCATAGTGTAAGGATTCCCGTTTTGTTGATTGGCTTATTTCGTGGTCAAACCACATGTTGGGGTTTTGAATGTAAGGGTAGTCTAAGTGTTTAAGGTTAAAGATCAAAGGCCCTTCCATGACCTTAAGATACAAGCACGCCAAAGGTATAATCTCTTGTGCTTGGTTTTCTTTGAAGAGAATTAGTAGCACACACACACTTAGCATTCTTGCTATGATTGCATATTTGCTCATTTTTATGTGCATCTCTTCACATGTCACTTTACACACTAGCACTTTGGTTGATATATCTTGTTGTGTGTATATGTGCTTTATAATTCGTTTCCCGACATTGTTCGGAAACGTCCGCGCTTGCACTAATGAGTGTTTGGTTTCGCGTGAAGACCGCCTATGGAGAATGCCCTTGGCTTCTCCTTGGTTTTCACCATTGTTGGTGATCGGCGGTTATGATCGGCGGCTTGGCTGCCGAATGAAACCGCCGTTTCAGTCCAGATTGGTCTGAAGCAATTATGCGGTCAAGATCGGCGGTCACGACCGCCGTTCGAAACCGCCGTTCATACCTGATCGATTTTAATCTCTCGGTCTAATTCGGCGGTTGGATCGGCGGTCACGAAACCGCCGAATGAAACTGCCGTTGATGCTCTATTCTTCACGAGCTCAATTCGGGGGTCGTTATCGGCGGCCTGGCCGCCTATTGAAACCGCCGAACGGTGCGTTTCAGGGGCAAAATTGTCTTTTCACATGCCCAATTCTTGATGTCTATAAATATCTTATTTTCTCATTCTCTGATTAAGCTTCTTGAGTTATTAGAACCCTAAACTTTCAAGAGAGATTTTTGAGAAAAAATCAAATCAAGAACTCACCTTTAAACACTCAAATCAAGTCCTTTTTGCATCAAATTTCATATTGCATCCTCTATGTCTACATAGAAAGCATCTATGATTGGATTGGCATCATCACAATATGCTTGGTAAGATTTTGATTAGTTTCATCTTATTTTAGTATTTTTACTATCAAGCATATTCTCTTTTAATTTACTTGTATGTTGTTGATCATATGATAAATACAAGAATAGAGAATTAATTGTGATGAATTAATTGAGTGTTGTTTTTGTGATAGCTAATTAGATTTTTGCTTAATCTTGATTAGCTAAGCTATTTGACATGTCATTTAGCAATTGATATCTAGGGTTGATTAAATTGATTATATCATCATCCTAGATAAGCATCTAAGGTTACCTAGCCTTGTTTGTTATTTGAATATTCATACATATTCACATAGGTTGCATAATCTCTTCTTAGAGAATTAAGTCTTGAGGCTAAGGTTGCTTAGGCCTCAAGCAATTGGACTAGAGCCACTTTTAAAGGCCCGAGTGGTAGAAGTGGGATTGACCGGTGTGTTAGACGAGGTCTACATAGGTTGTAAACTCCATTTCGATTAGTGGATTTCGAGGTCCGAGTGTGGCGCACTAAACAGCCCGTGGTTTTTTCCAGTGGTTGGGTTTCCACGTATACATCAAGTGTTATTTAAATTCCGCACTATATTACACTTGCTTGTATTTTTGACTAGTAGGGGCATTTTCGTAAAATTGACTTGCATGCGAAAATTGGGTAATAATTGTTAAAATCTATTCACCCCCCCTCTAGATAACATATTTAGAACACACCGTATTTGTTTCACATAGCCTTCCTATTCCACTTTGAAGCCTCAAACTCTTGCGCGTTTCATTGCGCTTTAGGCTTCAAAACTTCTTCTCCTCCACCACCGGGAGTCATCTTGGGTAGATCATATCCGTCTTCCACCGCCATCCATGCACGGTCATGAATTTGGCATATGTAGGAATCCATCTTCCCTTTCCATTGGGAATAGTTCAAACCGGTAAGAAGTGGAGGCCTTGTGCTAGAAGCACCTTCGTGGCCACCACCATTTCCACCGTTTCCACTCATAGTGTTTATGAATGAATGAAATGAATGCAAATGTATGAATGATCAAAAATCACACAAAATGCAAAACACACCAAAATAAGCAAGGATCACCTATGTATGTCTAGGAACCCGCTCTGATACCAATTGAAACAAATTATAGCACGGTGTGTATAAAACTATCTAGAGGGGGGGTGAATAGATTTTAAGCTTTTTACCCAATTTTTCGTGTTAGTCAAAATTACGAAATTACCCCTAAATAGATAAAGCAATAAATCAAGTATAAAATGCGGAAATTAAATAACACTTGATTTTTACGTGGAAACCCTCACGGGAAAAACCACGGGCTAGTAAGTAAGCCACACTCGAACCTCGAATCCACTAAATGTGTAAACAATTACAACCTAATCCCGGAAGTAATCACACACCTACCTAATCCCGGTATGAGTGAACCTAGTCCAATTTGCTTGCGATCTAAGCAACCTAATCCCGGATGCTACACACAAGACTTACTTTCTCTATGAAGAGAATAACAACCCTAAGTGAATAAATGAATATCCAAATGCAACATAGAGCAAGGGAAACCCTATATGCTTATCTAAGATGATTAATATGCAATTAGAACAATCCTAGATATCAAAACTAAATGACATGTCAAATAGTTTAGCTAATCAAGATTAAGCACAAAACCTAATTAGCTATCACAATACAACTTCTCAAACATACATCATACTAATCTCAAACTTGTATTCAAAGTATATAAAATAACATACAAGTAATTAATTGAGATTGCTTGTTAAGAGAAACACAAAATATGTAAGATATTAGTGAAAGGCTTACCAAGCAAAGTATGATGAAGAATCCATGCAAGATGACATCTAGATGATCAAAGATGATGCTAGATGATGATTGATGATCATGAAAAAGTGTTTGAGTAATTAAAAATGAGTTCTTTGTGTATTTTTCTTCTCTTGAAAAATATCCTAAGTATAGAATATGAATATGAACTCTCTTGGCTGACCTAAAGTTAAAGTGGCATATATATAGGGGGCCATAAGTGAAGTGTGGTTGTTTTGTAAAACGCACCAGAAATTGCTCTGTGCTCTGGTGGCCTTGCGCTGGACGACAGGCGCACGACCAGCGCAAAGGCAAAAATTGCACAGGCGCTTGACGACCAGCGGTAAACCACTAGGCGTTTTACGCTAGTGAGCTACGCTGGATTGGACCAGCGCACGACCAGCGACAGACCACTGGGCGATCTGCGCTGGTCTGGCGCTTGACGACCTGCGCACAGCCCACTCCTTTGAACCCCACAAGAAACCATGCAAGGGGTAACAAAGGTAAACCTAAATGCATCCTAAAGGCCTAACATGATATGACATATAATCACAAGATGCAATCAAAATAACATGCAAGAAGAGATGAAAATAGGCATTAAAACACAACAAGAATAAACACAACATACAAAGGTAAGACATATGCATGAGTTGTGAGTGTGTGCAACTATCTCTTCGAGACAAGTAAGCACAAAGAAAATTACCTTCGGTGCTTATCAACACGAGGTCTTCAAAGGGCTTCGAACAATGAAACCAATACCTAAGCTACCCTTACAAAGTACCCCAACATGTGGTTTGTCCACGAAATGAGCCAATCAACAAATGGGAACCTTACAGCGAGGACCAAAGAAGAATTTTCCACTGGTTTTGAGAGGGAATCCGGGGTATAAAATAGCGAAAGGGAAAGATGTTTGGGCATACCGCCTACCGGCAGACAGGCTAGAGTAAAGGACCACTACCTACCTGGCCAAGTCTGGAATCTCCGCGAAAGCCAAAAGATGAATGGGGGCTTGGAAGATACGGCCATCATGAGGTCCTAGTACCCAGTTGCCCCGAGTACCCCGATACCTAAGTATCCAGGCACCCCGCTACTTGAAACCCCGACATCCGCAACCAGCGTTTTAAAAGAAGCATGAAAGACGTAGGGTACCCGGGTTACCCCCGATCAGCGAAACCTGTGACACGCACATGGCAAGATATATACCGGTGTCTGTAAGGTTTATGATTTGTATTGGCTTGATTCCATTGCAAAACACTCTATGTATGTATTAGTTGTTGCTTAGGACATTCTTTGAAGAAAGGAAGCTTAAGAAGTGAAGAGCAACTTCTAGTGCAAAAGTCGTCTTCAAGAGGTGAAAAACTTCAAAGGTAAACCTCTTGCAAGGCGTTAGCGCACACACACACAATTCATACATGTGTGTCCCTACATCATGGTTCAAACATTATGTATAACACTTTCACACACTTCATAGTATGCTCATGCATTGTTCTTTAATAGACAAACATTGTGAAATTGCATGCTTTGTGACTATCTCTTTGATATGGCATGCTTGTGTGAATATGTGTTTATTTGTTTGTGTATTTTGTGTTTAGGACTTGAACATGTTCTTATTTAATGCCTTATTGAGTTCCGGTCGTTTCGGTTACTCATTCATAAGGTTTCGAGTCCAGACAAGTTGACTATGCTACTTTTCGTTCTCATTTGTTATGTTGACTTCATCGTCGGATTCTGAGATGATTTCTCAACCATTTTTCAAAGTTGTGTAGTCTTAGTCGTGCGTGAGGGAGTCATGGTTCGTAATCCGAAAACGGATTCGAAATCGGAGTTCGGATGCCCAAGATATGGGCTGAAGAACCAAAGGAGGGCGCGAGAGAAATCGGGAGCACGTGTGGCCACAAGGCCTGCCCCTGTGGGAGGCCGTGGGCCCCACGGCCAAGGGAGCCCTCTGCTCCCGTGTGGCCCACGCGCCTCCCACGGGGAGGTGACATGGCACACTCTGATTCGCTCGAAAAATCTCTCTCTCTCTTCCTTTTAAACCCATTTCATTCCCTCCAAACATTTGAGAATTTTTGAAGAACACTCACGAAATTCTGCAGAATTCTCTCATTTTTCGTTTTCTTATTTTGATCATATCTCTCTCATACGAACTCGAAATCAATCGATTCAAAAACCAAAATTGTTGGTCTTGAAGAGAGCTACAAACTCCAAGCATTTCCAGAGGCAGCTGACTTCACCATTTTTCTCAGTTGATCGTTTTCCAGTCCGTGGTCAGTATGTTTGTTACAACTTCTTCTTTTTCAATTTCATCTTTGATCTTCTTTTGATTCTTACTATTTGATTGATGAAATTTGTTGAGAAGTATGTTAGATCACATGCTAGGGTTGTTTGATCATTTGTTAATTGAGATTTAGCTTTGTGATTTGTCTTGAACATATATGTGCTAAACTTGATTTATCATGAAATTTATTTTAGAAAATGTATGTGTGATGTGCTTCATGTTATTTTCTATGTTTTATTTCATGATCTAAGAACTAGGTTTTTAGTGTGATATATTGAATATTCATACCTTGTTCTTATTGATTTACATTGTAAGGTTCCCATTTGTTGATTGGCCTATTTCGTGGACAAACCACATATTGGGGTTCTTTGTAAGGGTAGCCTAGGTATCGGGTTTATTGTTCGAAGCCCTTTGAAGACCTCGTGTTGATAAGCACCGAAGGTATATTTCTTTGTGCTTACTTGTCTTGAAGAGATAGTTGCACACACTCACAACTCATGCATATGTTTAATACTTGTATGTTGTGTGTCTTACTTTTGTGCATTAATGTTCATTAACATCTCTTCTTGCATGTTAGTTTGATTGCATCTTGCATATCCAATTGCATTGTCATGCTTAGACTTAGAATTGCATTTTTGCATTGGGCGCCCCTAAAAGCGCTCTACAGAAGCGCTGTACGAACAGCGCCCATTGAGCGCTGTTCAGACCTGATCGATTTAATTCGGTCGCTGTTGGGTCGCTGTACAAAGCGCTCTACGTACAACGCCACTCTGTTTTCCCGTGAGAATAGAGTTAGGGCGCTGTACAAGCGCTGTACAAGAGGCGCTCTACGTACAGCGCCCAAGGCAATTTTGAGGCAAACTTATCAAAATGACCACACTTTGTTTTGGCCTCCTATATATATGTCACTTTGACTTTAGGTCAATTACAAGAGTTCATATTCAGATTCCATACTTAGGATATTTTTCAAAGAGAAGAAAAATTCCAAAGAACTCATTTTTAGATTACTCAAACACTTTTTCATGATCATCAATCATCATCTAGTATCATCCTTGATCATCTAGATGACATCTTGCATGGATTCTTCATCATACTTTGCTTGGTAAGCTTTTCACTAATATCTTACATATTTTGTGTTTCTCTTAACAAGCAATCTCAATTAATTACTTGTATGTTATTTTATATACTTTGAATACAAGTTTGAGATTAGTATGATGTATGTTTGAGAAGTTGTATTGTGATAGCTAATTAGGTTTTGTGCTTAATCTTGATTAGCTAAACTATTTGATTTGACATGTCATTTAGTTTTGATATCTAGGATTGCTCTAATTGCATATTAATCATCTTAGATAAGCATATAGGGTTTCCCTTGCTCTATGTTGCATTTTGAATATTCATATATTCACTTAGGGTTGTTATTCTCTTCATAGAGAAAGTAAGTCTTGTGTGTAGCATCCAAGATTAGGTTGCTTAGATCGCAAGCAAATTGGACTAGGTTCACTCATACCGGGATTAGGTAGGTGTGTGATTACTTCCGGGATTAGGTTGTAATCGTTTTACACATTTAGTGGATTCGAGGTTCGAGTGTGGCTTACTTACTAGCCCGTGGTTTTTCCCGTGAGGGTTTCCACGTAAAAATCAAGTCTTATTTAATTTCCGCATTTTATACTTGATTTATTGCTTTATCTATTTAGGGGTAAATTCGTAATTTTGACTTATACGAAAAATTGGGTAAAAAGCTTAAAATCTATTCACCCCCCCTCTAGATAGTTTTATACACACCTTTCTATTATTTGTTTCAATTGGTGTCAGAGCGGGTTCCTAGACATACTTAGGTGATCCTTGCTTTTTTTGGTGTGTTTTGCATTTTGTGTGATTTTTGATCATTCATACATTTGCATTCATTTCATTCATTCATAAACACTATGAGTGGAAACGGTGGAAATTGTGGTAGCCACAAAGGTGCTTCTAGCACAAGGCCTCCACTTCTTACCGGTTTGAACTATTCCCAATGGAAAGGGAAGATGGAATCCTACATATGCCAAATTCATGACCGTGCATGGATGGCGGTGGAAGACGGATATGATCTACCCAAGATGACTCCCGATGGTGGAGGAGAAGAAGTTTTGAAGCCTAAGGCGCAATGGAACGCGCAAGAGTTTGAGGCTTCTAAGTGGAATAGGAAGGCTATGCATGCCATCATGTGTGCAATGGATGAGAATCAATACAAGCTTATTCAGAATACTCAGATTGCAAAAGTGGCATGGGACATCCTTCCAGTTGCACATGAGGGAACCGAGGTGGTGAAGGAGTCCAAGCTTCAAGTCCTCCAAACTCAATTTGAGCTACTTAGGATGGGAGAGGATGAATGCTTCAATGACTTCGAAATCAAATTGATGGACATTGTAAATCAAAGCCATCAACTCGGAGACCCGTATTCGGATAGGAGAGTCAAGCAAAAAATTATGAGATCTCTCCCCGATAAGTTTGAATCAAAGGTGACGGCCATAGAAGAAAATAGTGGCTACATGGATATGAAGCCAAGTGAGGTGATTGGACGTCTCCTTGCATATGAGTCTAGGAAGGCTCCTAGCACCACTACTCCTCCTAAAAAGTCGAAAGGAATAGCTTTGAAAGCTTCTAAGGATGCAAAGGAGGCAAAGCATGACTCGGATGAAGACCTTGCCTTATTCATGAAAAGGTTTAATAAGGTTATGGGGTTCAAGAAGAAGAAGGGATTTGGGTCAAGAGGACAAGACTTAAAGAAAAAAGGTTCCTTTAAGAAGTTTGAGCCTAGACAAGAGAGGACCGAAAGGAAAGGGGTCCGATGCTTTGAATGTGGTGGGATTGGTCACTTTGCCCTCGAATGTGCTAATCACAATGAAAAGAAGAAAGACAAAGTGATAGCCGCCACTTGGAGTGGGAGTAGTGATGGCTCCAATGAGGAAGACGAGACTTCAAGTGAAGAATAGCTCATGGCTAACTTCCTAGCGTTTGCCTCATCTCACAAGAGCAAAAGTGTTAGTGAGAGAGAGGAAATGAGTCAAGAGGAAATTGACTCTAGTGAAGAAGGAAGTGACTCCTCTTCTAATTCCATAAAGAAATCTGTGGAGCAAAAGGTGCTTGCTAAATACCATGCCGAGTTCAATGATTTAGCAATTAAAAGCACAAGAAAGATTGAGAGGTTGAGAGAAGAGAACCTTGAACTTTCGGCTCACAATGACCACTTAAGTGAACAAGTGGAAAGATTGAAGAGGAGAGAGGATAAGTTAATTGAGGAGTTAGACTTATCCAAGAGAAGTGAAGAAGGCTTGAAGAGGGAACTTGTAGAAGTTAAAGGGTCCTTGGCTAGGATAGGTTCTAGCACCAAGAAGCTTGATCATTTACTTGGTGTTGGAAAGAGTCCAAGTGACAAGAGAGGTCTCGGGTTTGAAGATGATATGGAGACTTCCACTTCTAAGAAGACCATTTTTGTTAAGAGTTTGGGGAGTAAAGAAGCTTCATTGGTGCAAGCTCCTAAGAAGAAATTAGAAGTAGGACAATGCTCTAATGCACAAGTGAAGATGGGGCCAAGAAGGCAACCTCAAGCTCAACCCCAACCCCCTAGGGTCCCTCAAGCCAACATTCCTCCACGATTGGCTCACAAAGGAAAAAGACCTATCATGCAACCTCAAGCTAGGAAGCAAGCTAGAGCGGTTCAACAACGAAGAAGGATTGAACCCTTTCATCCACAAAGACAAGGACAAGGTATGATTCCTTATTTTACTCCTATATGTCACTTTTGTGGATTTGATGGTCATATTAGACCACATTGCTTTCGATACATAAAAATGTGCAAAACTAGAAGCATGATAGAGAAGAAAAAGAAAAGAGCCGTGATGCATGTTCCTAGGAATGATAATGTTATTATGCATGATCCTAGGACATCTAGAGCCCATGTACCAAAGACCACTAAGAAAGCTAAGATTGTTTCTAGGTGGATTAGAAAGAATGAAAATGTTTGCCATGTTGCTCAAATAGCCTTGAAGGCAAATTCTTCTAATTTTTGGTATTTAGATAGTGGACGGGAAACAAGAGTTTCTTCGAGACTCTTGTTATGGAGGAAGGTGGATATGTCACTTTTGGTGATGGATCCAAAAAGAAAGTTATAGGGAAAGGAACCATTTCCGTTCCCGGATTACCCTCCTTATCCGATGCTTTATTTGTTGATGGCTTGAAAGCCAATTTAATAAGCATTTCACATCTAAGTGATGAAGGATATTCCGTCTTGTTTTGTAAAGATGATTGCTCGATCCTAAAGCCCGATGGACAAACCTTATTGAAAGGTATGAGATCTAGCGACAATTGCTATTGTCTTGAAGCTAGAATAGTCTCAAACAATGTGTCCATGGATGAGCAAATAGAGTTGTGGCATGAAAGACTTGGCCACATAAACTTTAGGGATTTAAGAACCCTTGGAAAGTTCGAGTGTATGCGTAGCCTCCCTAAGCTTGGGAAGAAAGCCAATGGTATTTGTGGACCTTGCCAACAAGGGAAACAAACTAAAAGCATGCACAAAAAGGGCAAGTATCTCTCCACCAAGGAGCCCCTAGAGCTTCTCCACATGGATCTCATGGGTCCTATGCAAACCGAGAGTTTAGGTGGAAAGAGATACATTTTTGTTTGTGTTGATGATTTCTCTAGATTTACATGGACATATTTTCTTAGAGAAAAATCCGAAACTTTTGATAAGTTTAAAATGCTTTGTACTAAAATACAAAATGAAATGAATTCTAACATTAAAAGCATTAAACGGATTAGAAGTGACCATGGGAGGGAATTTGAGAATGCCTCATTTGAAAGCTATTGCAATAGCTTAGGCATCTCCCATGAGTTCTCGGCTCCAAGGACACCTCAACAAAATGGAGTTGTTGAGAGGAAGAATAGGGTCCTTCAAGAGATGGCCCGTGTGATGTTGCTTAGGAACAATGTCCCTAGGAACCTATGGGCCGAAGCCGTCAATACGGCTTGCTATATAGGGAATCGTGTTTTCCTAAGGCCCGGTACTAGAAATACCTCCTATGAGTTATGGAAAGGCAAGAGGCCAAATGTTAGCTACTTCCACACTTTTGGAAGCAAATGCTACATTTTGAATGACCGTGATCAACTTGGCAAATTCGATGCTAAGAGTGATGAGGGTATTTTTATTGGCTATGCCTTGAATAGTAGAGCCTATAGAGTTTTCAATTTAAAAACTCTAAATGTTATGGAATCATCCAATGTCATATTTGATGATACTAGGCTCAAGTCTAATGATCATGAGGAGGAGGTTGTTTTTAGTGATGTTTCTCCTTTGGAGAGGGTTGTGGTGACTCCCAATGTTGGGACATCTAATGAAAATGATGAAGTCACACAACCCACTACTAGAGTCCCTCTCTTGGACTCTAATGAACCCGCTCCATGGGTTAGAAGACTCCATAACAAAGAGGATGTTATTGGAGATGTAAATGAGGGTGTTAGGACTAGACGTCAACTTGCTAATCTTATTAGCTACACATGCTACACCTCTCAAATTGAACCCAAAAAGGTTGAAGAAGCCTTAAATGATGAATTTTGGGTTCTTGCCATGCAAGAAGAGCTAAACCAATTCGAAAGAAATGAGGTTTGGACTCTAGTTCCTAGGCCTAAGACCACTAATGTCATAGGCACTAAATGGATATTTAGGAACAAATCCGATGAGGATGGCAACATAGTGCGGAACAAGGCTAGACTTGTAGCACAAGGGTACTCTCAAATTGAGGGTATCGACTTTGAGGAGACATTTGCTCCCGTTGCCCGTTTAGAGTCCATTTCTTGTGTGCACAAGTTCAAATTGCACCAAATGGATGTCAAGAGCGCCTTCCTCAATGGCTTCTTGTAAGAGGAAGTGTTTGTTGAACAACCCAAGGGGTTTGTGGATGCACACCACCCCAACCATGTCTATCGCCTCAAGAAGGCACTATATGGGTTGAAACAAGCACCGAGGGCTTGGTATGAGCGCCTCACTCAATTTCTTATTGACAATGACTACATAAGAGGTAGTGTTGACAAGACCTTGTTCATCAAGAGAAACAAAGATGAGTTATTTATAGCTCAAATCTATGTTGATGACATTGTATTTGGCTCCACCAACAACACCAAGGTCCAACAATTTGTTGATGTCATGTCTCATGAATTTGAGATGAGTCTTGTTGGTGAGCTTAGTTACTTCCTAGGTTTGCAAATTAGGCAATTAGATGATGGGATCTTCATAACCCAAGCCAAATATGCCAAAAACCTAGTGAAGAAGTTTGGTTTAGAGAATGCCAAACATTGTAATACACTCATGAGTACCACTTTGAAGCTAAGCAAGGATGCTAGTGGTAAAAGTGTGGAACAAACGTTATATCGTGGCATGATAGGTAGCTTGCTATATTTGACCGCAAGTAGGCCCGATATCTCCTTTAGTGTAGGTGTGTGTGCTAGGTACCAAGCGGATCCTAAGGAGTCCCATCTCTCTTCAGTAAAGAGAATCATTCGCTATGTGAATGGGACATCCAACTATGGGATTTGGTACTCTTTTGACACTAATGCTAGTCTTGTAGGCTTTAGTGATGCGGATTGGGCAGGAAATTGTGATGATAGAAAGAGCACATCGGGCAGTTGCTTCTTTCTAGGCAACAACTTGGTGTCTTGGTTTTGCAAGAAGCAAAACTCGATTTCCTTGTCCACGGCCGAGGCCGAATACATAGCCGCAGGGAGTGGATGCACACAACTCCTATGGATGAAGCAAATGCTAGTAGACTACGGATTCAACCAAGGTACTCTCACTCTCTTTTGTGATAACATGAGTGCTATTAATATTTCTAAGAATCCGGTACAACATTCTAGAACTAAGCATATTGACATCCGCCATCACTTCATTAGAGAGCTTGTTGAAAATAATTGCATAGTACTTGAACATGTAGGTACTAATGATCAACTTGCGGACTTATTTACTAAACCCTTAGATGCTACTCGATTAAAAACTCTTAGTAGATCTATTGGGATATGTCTTGTGGAGTGATGTTCTGTGATTGACCCCATATGGGGAACTCAAGCAAAGAGAGCTATTTTGCATTCTTGTCACTTGCAAAAAATTTACAATATCTTATGCCTCTTCTTTTAATTGTTTGAGTAAGCTTGGTTGCACATATGTATATATGTTTTCAATTCAATAAGTGTGAACCTTGCTTGTTTACAATCCATGTCATATTTATGTTCAAACATGCATTTTTGGACTAGGGGATGTATGTAGGAAGCATGATTTGAATGACCTATGATTATCTCCATGACATGATGATTCTTTAATAACATGCTAATGTCAAATGAAAAAGCATGAAATTCATATAACATGCTCACATGAAAAGCATGAATTGATGATTGCATATTCTTAAAATGCAAAACCTTGTGTGAAAGCTTATGAGACTCAAAATGAATAAAGGATCTTGTATCCGTTCAAAGGAATTTACATTCCAAATGTCTCTCCTTCTTTATTGGTTGAACATGGCTACAATCATATGGATATCTTATCCGGAAAAATCAAAAAGGGTGCAAATTCGCTCATGCCATGTTTCGCTTATAAAGTTGGATATAGTTGTTCTTAAATTGAAATCAATATATTCTATATCCTTGCTTTACTCATGACATTGGTGAAATTGGTTTGAATTCTTATTAGAAACCTTTGTCATTTGCTTTGCCAAATACCATTGTATTTTGGACTTGAATGCTACATGTCTTGTATGCAAAGCATGTTTGATTCACACATTTTATGTCAAATAAATCTCTTTGTTTCTCTTCAATTAATTGAGGTGCATAAAGTGACTTATATATATATGCAAATATCTTGCATGCTTCTATCTCTCGTTGCTATGAGTGACCTGGTTGGGGACTACTCCTTTGCCTATATCATGACAAAAAGGGGGAGTAGGATATGGTAAGGGGAGTTGCAAAATAGAGGCAATTGTGCATATTGGGGAGAACATTAATTGGGGAGAACATTCGTTGAGGGGGAGTAACCCTTTGAGGGGGAGCATTGCATACACATACATTTCATAATGTTGTGCCTTAAACTTTTAAAATGCAAATGCTTGTTATTGTTCTCACTTGATTAATCTCACACTTTACTTGTATTGGAAATGTTAGAAACTTATTTTCAGGGATTGGTTTTTCTACAAGAGGTTGAAGACTCAAGTTTCATTTTCTTATCTCTTTGTAATGTAGAATATCAATGTAGTCCCGTAGTTTCTATTTCTTTGTGAGGAATCAATGTGAGTGGTGGTTTTGTCACGAAATAGCCAAAGGGGGAGATTGTAAGGTTCCCATTTGTTGATTGGCCTATTTCGTGGACAAACCACATATTGGGGTTCTTTGTAAGGGTAGCCTAGGTATCGGGTTTATTGTTCGAAGCCCTTTGAAGACCTCGTGTTGATAAGCACCGAAGGTATATTTCTTTGTGCTTACTTGTCTTGAAGAGATAGTTGCACACACTCACAACTCATGCATATGTTTAATACTTGTATGTTGTGTGTCTTACTTTTGTGCATTAATGTTCATTAACATCTCTTCTTGCATGTTAGTTTGATTGCATCTTGCATATCCAATTGCATTGTCATGCTTAGACTTAGGATTGCATTTTTGCATTGGGCGCCCCTAAAAGCGCTCTACAGAAGCGCTGTACGAACAGCGCCCATTGAGCGCTGTTCAGACCTGATCGATTTAATTCGGTCGCTGTTGGGTCGCTGTACAAGCGCTGTACAAAGCGCTCTACGTACAGCGCCACTCTGTTTTCCCGTGAGAATAGAGTTGGGGCGCTGTACAAGCGCTGTACAAGAGGCGCTCTACGTACAGCGCCCAAGGCAATTTTGAGGCAAACTTATCAAAACGACCACACTTTGTTTTGGCCTCCTATATATATGCCACTTTGACTTTAGGTCAATTACAAGAGTTCATATTTAGATTCCATACTTAGGATATTTTTCAAAGAGAAGAAAAATTCCAAAGAACTCATTTTTAGATTACTCAAACACTTTTTCATGATCATCAATCATCATCTAGTATCATCCTTGATCATCTAGATGACATCTTGCATGGATTCTTCATTATACTTTACTTGGTAAGCTTTTCACTAATATCTTACATATTTTGTGTTTCTCTTAACAAGCACTCTCAATTAATTACTTGTATGTTATTTTATATACTTTGAATACAAGTTTGAGATTAGTATGATGTATGTTTAAGAAGTTGTATTGTGATAGCTAATTAGGTTTTGTGCTTAATCTTGATTAGCTAAACTATTTGATTTGACATGTCATTTAGTTTTGATATCTAGGATTGCTCTAATTGCATATTAATCATCTTAGATAAGCATATAGGGTTTCCCTTGCTCTATGTTGCATTTTGAATATTCATATATTCACTTAGGGTTGTTATTCTCTTCATAGAGAAAGTAAGTCTTGTGTGTAGCATCCGGGATTAGGTTGCTTAGATCGCAAGCAAATTGGACTAGGTTCACTCATACTGGGATTAGGTAGGTGTGTGATTACTTCCGGGATTAGGTTGTAATCGTTTTACACATTTAGTGGATTCGAGGTTCGAGTGTGGCTTACTTACTAGCCCATGGTTTTTCCCGTGAGGGTTTCCACGTAAAAATCAAGTCTTATTTAATTTCCGCATTTTATACTTGATTTATTGCTTTATCTATTTAGGGGTAAATTCAAAATTTTGACTTATACGAAAAATTGGGTAAAAAGCTTAAAATCTATTTCCCCCCCCCCCTCTAGATAGTTTTATACACACCATGCTATTATTTGTATCATACATGTCTTGATTTCTAGATAATTTTTGTGATTGTGTGTTGAAAGCATATTCTAGATTTTCATTGAACATGTTCATTTTGCTTGATTGATCATCTAGCTTAATTTGATTGTGTTTGCATCATTTGCATCACTTTAGATCATAGCCTTGCATTAGGTTGAAGTCTCTAGCAAAATGAGTGAAGCTTTGTGGATAGAGCAAGGAAGTCTTGTCTAGGGTCGGGAGGATCCGGATAGGCAAGCAAAAGTCTTAGCTAGGAGTTTTTATACTCTGAATGGTTGAGCTAGAGAAGCTTGACTAGGATCATTGGATCTAGATAGCTAAGCAAGGGAATCTTCCTAGAGACGTGAGCATCTTGGATAGGAAGTTGCTTTCTAGAGGTGTAGGACACATCTCGGATAGGAAGTAGGCTTGGTGATTCACTAGCCCGAGGGTAGATTAGGAGTTGATAGTTTGAGCGGATATCATGAGTGATAGCTTGAGTGTGTAAGTCCTTTTTTCACATAGTGGATTGCTTTGCCGGTGGTTGTGGTATCAACCCGTGGATGTTTCCTCTTTGACGTTTTACCACGTAAAAACACTTGTGTTCATTTTTGCTTTTACTTTTCTTTATCTTCCATATCCTTCATTGATTGCATATCTTGTAAATTGATTAACTCTTGTATAAGTGAAATCAATTAATTTGTCAAATATAATCAAGTGTGTATTTTCATTGATATATTCCGCATTATTTTTAAATTGGAAGAATTTGGAGCCTATACCTATTCACCCCCCCTCTAGGTATATTTCACTACTACTTAAGGGAAATTTTAGTGTCCCAGTAAACCGACCCCGCAGAAGCGAGAGGCGGACATCCCGAAGAGTAACCTCGCGTAAAGGCAAACACTAAACGCCACCGTTCAAGATAGAAGCACAAGATACAACACGACATTTATTTCCACCATAAAGAGTCCTATTTCGAATAGGGTCAACTTGGTCGGTATCGAGAAAGAAGCAATCACCTAACCTTTCGGGATCGATATCCCGACGAATGCGTCGGACTCCAAAAAAAGGGCTTGTGCACCACTAAAACCCTAGACCGAAGTTCTAGGAGTGCACTACAAGAAAGGAGGCCTATATATATTGATGATATAATGATGGAAAAGAGGAGGCAACCCTACGGCCACACTTTTACTACTTATCGACAGGCACGAAGAGTTCCATCGCCATTGGTTCCCCATATGCTTTACTTTTTCCTACTGCAATATTGTTAGTTCAAATACCAAGTTGTAAGATCCGACTGTGATCGAGATCCATATACATATATAAACAGCTTTTGTTTTATGCATCCATTGATCAGTCTAATTCTATGCTTATATTTTGCCCGTTTTCCCTATGTATATGCTTGTTTCTTGGGTCCTTTTGGTGGGTTGATGTGTTTGTTAAGCCTTTGTAGGTCTCTCGGAGAAGATGGAGTCATAAGAGGAGGAAGAGGCTAAATTTGCCATTTACCGCGGCCCGTGCCGCTCATCAGGCAAGTGCACCATCGGCGGCATGCTAGGCGGTCAAAGAGAATGCATTACCGCAGCCCGTACCGCTCAGGAGGCAGGTGCCTCCCAAGCGGCCTACCCAGCGAGCCATATCAGAATGTTGTCCTTTGGATTTCCGCTGCCCATGCAAGTGCCTACACAGCGGTACAGGCAGCGGTAATCCACTTTCCTCGTTTCCTCAGGACAAGGCAGAAGCCCTAAATGAAAGAAAAAAAGAGATATTTAAGGGAAGGACGATCGGTTGGAGAAAAGAGAGCCACCACAAGGGGATTAGACCCAAAAACACCATTCTTTCACATTGATTCATTCCATTGATTCTTTCATTCACATCATCCATCCTTGGAGGATTCTTGGAAGCAAGAAGAAGGAGATTTCCAGCCAAGAAGCTCTCAAGATAAATATGGGTTTTCTCTACATCTTTTCTATGTTTTTGTTCTCTCCATTGATGAGTAACTAAACCTTTATTAGGGGATTGATGTAACCAATTTTGGACAACTCTATGTAATCAATTAGTCTATCTTTTGTTAATCAATTGGGTTTTAGTCTTGTCTATTGAATTAATTGCTCTACATTACTTATTCATATTATTTTGTGGCCTCAATTGATATGGGTTTGTGATTTAGTTTATCTATGAGATTAGGGTTTAGATGTGAATGGCCTTTTCCATTTAAACCATGATCATAAGCTTAATAGATTTTGAAAGTTAATGTTTGCATGGCCTTGTTGCATTGATTTGGCTTAGAGTTTTGTTCTAAAGGATTTCGATCCTATCACTTGACACATGGCCTTTGTGCGAGTGGTAGGAAAGAAATTCGTTCTTAATTGTTTATCAAAACAAACCCTAAACTTTATTGAAGTGTTTATTGAGACTGATTGAGAGCATTGAGTGTCTAAGAAAGGTGCATCGATTCCCTAGTTTTTCTCTCCATATATTCATTCCTTGTGTGTGATCTTTGATTTGATTTGATTCGATTTTAGTCTTTAGTTCAAGTAGTCATAATTTAGGTTAATTTTAGAATTAAACAATTTCCAAAACAAAGCATTATGCAATTTAGTTTTTTCCACTTAGAGTAATCCTTGCTAGATTAATTGGCTTTGACCGATAGAATCGCCGATCCCAGTGAACGAACTTTCTTAGTAAATTGAACACAGATTTTACTGCATCATCCATCTTATGAGAGATCATCCATCTTACTACTCACATCCACCATAATATCGAGTTCATGACACCCAGCGGGATACCAAACTATTAAGTATCTCGCTGGCCCTTATCGGATCCTGATCCAGATCTGTCACCTACAAACCCCCTATCATGCCTAACAGATTTCAAAGAACCTACGGGGTACCGGGGTATAGAGTATCCCGCTAGCCCAGATCCAATTAGATCCGGGCCCCTCACATTCTGTTAATTCTAAATTGCATCCCGGTGACAATTTTGGGTTAACAAAAGTCTTGATGCTTAGGCGAGAAAGTCCTGATGGGTAACTAAGGCCACTTAAGCATTAGTTCATCATATGGCGAATCTGTGGCATCAGATATCCTGATAAGCGATCCTGATCCTTAGGAGATTTGTCCTGGAGATGGGTATTCACTTTCTGAGGCTTCAGGAGTGCAGTATAGGCTCTCCTGGTCTTTCGTTTGGCGAATCTTCAGCACCAGGCATCCTACTGGGGGATCCTGGTCCTTAAGCGATATGTCCTAGAGAGGGGTATTCTCTGTCCGAGGCTTCAGGATTACCGTATAGGCTCTCCTGGTTTGGAGGATGACTCCGCATCCTTAGTCTGGCTAGCAACTATACCATTTAAGCAATTGTGCACCAGATCCTTCCCGGAGGAGGGTATTCCCCGACCAAGGCAGCAGGAATGCCATATGGCTTTTCCTGGTCTTAAGGCGATCAGTTATGGAGATCCTCCTGGAGGGGTTGACCCAGTCCAGGGCATCAGGAGTGCTATGTAACCTTCCTGGTCTTGATTCAGTAATGGAGATCCTCCTGGAGGGGTTAACCAGGTCCAGGGCATCAGGAGTGTTATATAACCCTCCTGGCTCGTTATGGCGATCCTCCTAGAGGGGTTAACCTGGTCTAGGGCATCAGGAGTGTTGTATAACCCTCCTGGCTCGATATGGCGATCCTCCTGGAGGGGTTAACCCGGTCTAGGGCATCAGGAGTGTTTTATAACCCTCCTGACTCATTATGGCGATCCTTATGGAGGGGTTAACCCAGTTCAAGGCATCAGGAGTGTTGTATAACCCTCTTGGCTCGTTATGGCGATCCTCCTAGAGGGGTTAACCCGGTCCAGGGCATCAGGAGTGTTGTATAACCCTCCTGGCTCGTTATGGCGATCCTCCTGGAGGGGTTATCCCGATCCAGGGCATCAGGTATTTCTACATAAGAAATCCTGGTCTTCTGCCGCTTTTATCATAGATCGGTAACCCAGTCAAATCTCTGAATGTAGGGGTCATCGTCCCTTCTTTGGGGATTGCGAGAGAGAATGGTGAGTTTTTAGCCCCCAAGTATTATAGCTAGTTTAAGGGCTTGCCCAGGGTAGATGAGAGTCTTCAACAGTCACAATGGGCATGTGATCCTTCCGGAACAATCTGGGACCTCGGTTATTCACTGGGGCGTTGAGTTGCCCGGTAAAAGAAAGAAGGAACTATTAGTCCTCCTCTGATGGTGCGGGTCCAGGGGCGTGCTTGAGATCCTAGAAGTCCCCTGTAACTGAAATGAGGCTCTGGACCCTACTCGGATGAATCAAAACCTAGGTGGTTCGCTTAGGCGTTGAAAGGCTCGGTACAAAAATGAGAACCCTTCTACATTATACTGGTCCAGAGGCTTGCTAGGTCATCAAGAAGTACCGCCCAACTGAAACGAGGCTCTGAACTCCACTCGGACAAATTAGGATCGTATGTGACTCACTTGGGCATTGTCCGGCTCGGTACAAAAGTGAGGAGCCTCCTACATGATGCTGGTCCAGAGGCTTGCTAAGGCATCAAGAAGTACCCAGCATCTGAAACGAGACTCTGAACTCCACTCGGGCGAATCAGGATCGTAAGTGGCTCACTTGGGCGTTGTCCAGCCCAGTACAAAAGTGAGGAGTCTCCTACATGATACTGGTCCAGAGGTTTGCTAAGGCATCAAGAAGTACCCAGCAACTGAAACGAGACTCTGAACTCCACTCGGGCGAATCGGGAGCGTAGGTGGCTCACTTGGGCATTGTCCGGCCCGGTACAAAAGTGAGGAGCCTCCTACATGATGCTAGTCCAGAGGCTTGCTATGGCATCAAGAAGTACCCAGCAACTGAAACGAGACTCTGAACTCCATTTGGGCGAATCAGGATCGTAGGTGGCTCACTTCCGGTACAAAAATGAGGAGTCACCTTCACTGAAAGTTCTCATGGTGTGTTCAATATAAAGCTAGAGGGGGGGTGAATAGATTTTATCTAATTATTACCCAATTTTCGCATGCAAGTCAATTTTACGAAAATACCCCTAGCAAGTCAACAAAACATACAAGTGTAATAAGATGCGGAAATAATAAATGACACTTGATGTTTACGTGGAAACCCTCAACAGGGAAAAACCACCGGCTGGTAAGTGCGCCACACTCGAACCTCGAAATCCACTATATCAAAAAACGGTTACACCCTCAAGTGATTCTCGGACCCTCACCCTAGATAACCTCAGGCTATGGACACTACCAATCGCCACTCTTGGTTCAATCCCTAGTGATATCCCCTAATACACTACTCTTGGCGTGAGCACCCTCTAATCTACCATGCGGGCCTTTTATAGCGGCTCTAGTCCAATTTGCTTGAGGCCTAAGCACACTTAGCCCCAAGACTTCAATCTCTCAAAAGAGATGCACAACCCTATGTGAATATGTATGAATATTCAATTAATGCAATAAGAGCTAGGGTACTCTAAATGCTTACCTAGGATTATAAGATGACAATATAATCAATCCTAGATATCACATATAGCTATATGACATGGCATATAACTTTAGCTAAGTAAAGGATAACCAATCCTAGATACAAAGCTATCATATAAAACCCACAAACATTCAAAGGATTAACTAGTTGATTAAAAAACAATCTATCAACCTAGTTATCAATACATCACACAAGAATGTTCATGGCATAGCTTTTAGGCAATAATGACCTAATCAAATAAGCTATGAAAAATAATCTCAATCAATAAATGAGATCAATTAGCTAGATAGCATATGAACATTAAAACCTAGCTAACAAATAATAACCCAATCAACACATAATCTCAATCTTATATGTAGAAATTAATCTAAACACATATAAGTAAAATATGAGATAAAATTGATAAGTAGAAACACTAATTATGTAAGATAAAAGTGTTCAACAAATCATACCATGTGTGTTGAAGAAGACCCATGCATTGGCATATGCTAGATGAACCTAGATGATGCCTAAATGATGATTTGTGCATGTGGGAATGGGTTTAGAGAATTAAAGATGTGATCTTTAAGGATTTTTCTCTCAAGTCTCTCTAAATATCTCTCTAGGGTTCTTGGGATGCAAGACTTGTGTTCTGAACCAGAGATAAGGATGTATTTATAGAGACCAAAAACAGGGCAGGTGAAAATACAATTTTGCCCTTGAAACGCACCGATCGGCGGTTTCATTCGGCGGCCAGGCCGCCGAATTGAACCGCCGAATGGCTCCCGAGTGGAACAGGGGAACTTCGGCGGTTTGGAAACCGCCGATCCCAACCGCCGTTTTGGACCCGAGAGATATATTTCAATCAGGTCTCATTCGGCGGTTTCGAACGGCGGCCAGGCCGCCGAACGTAACCGCCGTTTCACCAAAAATGGTGAAACCAAGGAGAAGCCAAAGGCATCTCCACCGGCGATCATCGCGTAAAACAAAGCACATCAACGTGCACGCGCGGACGTTTCCGAACATCCTTCGGGAAACGAATTACACCACACTAAAAGCTAACATACATGAAGTGCAAGTGTGGGTATTGAATGCATCCTAATGCCTATCATGTCATGGCATTTCATATAACAAGATGCAATCAATTAAATGCAAGAAGAGACATTGAATAAACAATAAAGCACAATACACACAAAATATAAACACAACATTCAAGAATAAGAGTTATGCATGTTGTGTGTGTGTGCAACTATAACTCTTCAAGCCAAAGTAAGCACAAGATATACCTTTGGTGCTTGTCCTCTTGAGGTCTTGGAAAGGGTCTTTGATCTTCAACCTTAATGACCTAGACTACCCTTACAACTAAACCCCAACATGTGGTTTGACCACGAAATAAGCCAATCAACAAAAGGGAATCCTTACAATCTCCCCTTTTGGCTATTTCGTGACAAAACCACCACTCACATTGATTCCTCACAACATAATAGAAACTACGGGTCTACTATGATTTTCTACTTTACAAAGAGATAAGATAAATAGTCTTGAAGTCTTCAATCTCAAGTAGAACAATCAATCCCTGAAAGCACAGTTTCTATACTTTCCAATACAAGAAAAGGTGAGATGAATCAAGTGAGATAAAACAAGCATTTGCATTTAAGAATTTAAGAACAACATCATGCAATGTATGAATGTGCAAATGCTCCCCCTCAAAGGGTTACTCCCCCTCAATTAGTATTCTCCCCAACATGCACAATTGCTACTACAATTTGCAACTCCCCTTACCACAACATACTCCCCCTTTTTGTCATGATATAGACAAGGGAGTAGTGCCCAACCGGGTCACTCAAGGCAAAGAGAGATAGTAGCATTCTAGTGTAGGGAAAAATACCGTAGTACACGCAGCGGAAGCGAGACTAAAAATAAGATTTAGTGACTTTTAAAATTTTTCCTTTATGAACCTTAAACCCTTTAATTAATTAAACATGCATATACAATAACCAAAAAGTAGAATACCTTTTGTCGCGTGATCCGATTGACTTACGTCGATGGTAATCCGCAAGATCTTCAATCCTAGCACGAACGTGGATCACCTAGGAGCGTGGTCTCCCTTTTTCTTTGAATTGCAAACCTGTGAATGGACAAAACAAACTTTCTTTTCTTTGTTAGTCACAAAAACAATCAAAAGAATGACTGAGATTATTCCGGTCACTTTTGAGTTCTCAATCTAATGATCGAAACTCGCGTGAACCTAGATCGATATCGTATACACAAGCTTATTGATGATTAAGCAAATAGTATACTATCAAAGAATAATCTAACACTCCTTTTTGTTTTAGTAGAATAAAAGCTTTCTATGAATTGAGAAGAAGAAGAAAAATTGTCTCTAGAACAACTTGTGGTGGCCGAAATCTATAAGAGCACTTATATAGGTGGCCAAATTTTCTTCTCTTCTTTCTCTTAGGGTGGCCGAAAATCACAACCTAAAAGGGACTAGGGTTGCCGCAATTCTCAAGCCCAAAAGAGTTTGTATTGCACCCTATTTCCTATTTAGTTTAAGACTTTAAACCCTAATTGAATTCATAAATCTTTTATTCCTTTATTTGACTAAATATAAAAGACTTCTTATTTGATTAAATAAATAAAATTAATTATTTATTTTCTTACCAAATAAGTCTTTTACTTTTAGTATACTACCAACAATAGTATAACACTAGGAATCATATTTCCTAATCAGAAAATATTTGTTTCTTAATTAAACAATTAATTAATAAATTAATTAATTCTTATTTAATTAAAACAAATGAAACAAAATAATATATTAGGTTAAAACTTAACCTTGCCGCCCCACTTGAATAAATGGGCCAAAATATTATTTTCTTATTTCATTTAATCCATTGGACTTTAAATAAAAAGCCCACATGTGAACCAGACCCATTCTTACTAAAAGAAACAAGCCCACATGTCTTTCATTAATATATAAATATAATTGAGCAGCCCATTACTTAAATAATGTGCAAATTATATTTTTAATATATTAAATGCAATTTAGATGGACCCTTAAATTGGTCCGGTAGAATATATCAAGTGATCCATGCAAGTCCGTGTGGATTGGGATCTTGGCGGGCCATCTAAATTTAAGCTTCAATAGACATAACCTAATCACAATCAACAAATGATTCACTTAGGTCCGATCCATTAATTTTAACTCATTCCACTAAAGAGCTAAAATTGAACTCTTAAATAAAGATAGAAAAGGAAGATGCTCCTCATTCATACCCTAGACAATCATATAGGAGATAGTGTATCCTCGTGATTAATATCAGTAATCGCCAAGAGTTCATAGACCGCCTATAACTCTCCAAGTTACCATATTTACTCATATGACCACGTTTTGAACTTGGATATTTTGACTTGTCCAGAAGCCATGTTTTCAATAGACACTATCGAAAACTCAACGTTGAGATTTAATATCCAATTACCTCAAAACATCCATATGATGATATTATACTCTCATTTAATTAAATGGAGCCACGATGTCCATATCTATAAATGAAGTCCTCTATCGATTAACAAATGAATATCACCAAACTATCGAGGATAGACTATGCGATATAATCGTACTCATTGATAACTCAAATGATATCACTTGCAACCATAAGTCCATCATTTATCTCAGGATTAAGATAGACTCTCCGATTGTCCTGATAATGAAAAGACTATTATCTATTGACGGTTCTAGATAAAGCTTTTCATTGTGATCCTGTTCAATGCACCCAGTGCACTAGATCCTTTTGCTCGAAGACACTCCGATGATTTAGACTCATCATATCTCATTTGATCCCACTCAAATGCTAGCAAAAGAATTCTACAACTTTAACAAGATAAAGGTGCCCAACCTTTAACTTAAGTTGTGAACATTATTCAAGACTAAGTAAAGAATTGTGTCTACCACATACATATCCAGATGTACGAACAATTCTTCTTTTCTCATAGTCTTTAGACCTTATGATTATTTACTTTGACAATTATAATATTAAACTATAAATGCTATACGATTTGTTAAACAAGAAATCACTTTATTAATATGAAAAAGATTGTTAATTACAACATTACACTCTTGCTATTGAGCATAATCCTAACATCTAGTATATGCATAATCAATATAAGTCACTTTATGCAATCTTAATTTATTGGAGAGAAACAAGGAGATTTATTTAAAGAAAATGTGTGAAACAAAAAATTGCTTTGCATACAAGACATGTAGCATTTAAGTCCAAAATATCATGGTATTTGGCAAAGCAAATGACAAAGGTTTTCAATATGAATTCAAACCAATTTCACCAATGTCAAGAGAGAAGCAAGGATATAGGTTTTCATTGATTTCAATTTAAGAACAACTATATCCAACTTTATAAGCCAAACATGTCATGAGCGACTTTGCACCCTACTTGATTTTTCCGGATAAGATATCCGTATGATAGTAGACATGTTCAACCAATAAAGAAAGAGAGACATTTGGATTGTAAAATCCTTGAATGGATACAAGATCCTTTTTCATTTGAGTCTCATAAGCTTTTTCACACATTTTTTGCATTTAAAAAAAAATTGCAATCATCAAAACATGCTTTTTAAGATAAACATTTAGCATGTCATTTAGCAATCATCATGTCATGGAGATCATTATAGGTCATTCAAATTAAATCCTATGTATATATCTCCTAGTCCAAAAATGCATGTTTGAACATAAATATGACATGGATTGCAATACAAGCATTGATCACACTTATTGAATAGAAAATATATATACATAGTGTAACCAAGCTAACTCAAGCAACAAAAAGAGAAGCATAAGATATTTCAAATTTTTTGCAAGTGACAAGATGCAAAATAGCTCTCTTTGCTTAAGTTCCCCATATGGGGTCAAATTTCCATACCACTTCAAAGAAGGGTATGAGGTCCTATGGACCTACCAAGTCCTTTGGACATGGTTGAACCTATTTGAGACTTGTTAGTCTCGTAGCAAGCGGGTTCATCATTTTTAATCCACCTAGGTGACACTAAGTCAATCCTAGTGGACGAAGGTTCTAGAGAACAAGATAAAAAAGGATTATGTAAATTATTTTCTTCCTTTTTATGAAGTATCTTAGCTCTAGCCTTTTTCTTGTCAAACATGTTTTTAGCTCTACACATTTCAATGTAATGCAAGCAACTTGGTCTAATATGACCAACAATACCACAAAAATGACAAGTGGGAATAAAGTTAGGAATCATACCATTCCCTTTAGCATGGATAGGAGCTTTCCCTTGTCGTTGTGGTTGTCTCGGTTGTTGGATAGGATCTCTCCTCCTTTGTTGATAACCAAGACGGGGTTGCTTGCTTGTCTGAGCTTGCATGATTGAACTCTTCCCATTTTGTTTTTGAGTTTGAGGGAAGATAGTGTGAGGAGCCCTTTGGGGGTGAGCTTGAGCTTGACCTTTTGGTGCCTCAACCACTTGGGCACTTCTTGAACACTCTCCTAGGTCATTTTTCTTCCTAGGTTGTTGAGGAGAAGGGGACATATTGAAGTCCATGTCCATGGCACATGATGTCTTGCTTGTGGAGGAGGCATCCGTGTCATCAATGTAGCCAAGACCTCTCTTGTCACTTGGCTTTCTTTCAACTCACAACATGTGGTCAAGCTTCTTGGTGCTTAAAGTCATCTTGGCCATTAAGACCTTAACTTCTTCAAGCTCTCTTGTTAGCTCTTCTTCTCTCCTCTTAGATAAGACTAGGTCTTCTTTTAGCTTATCTTCATCCGCCATGGATCTCACCACTTCTTCACACAAGTGGTCTACTAGTGTTGAAAGCTCTAGATTCTCTTCTTTTAATCTTCTAATTTCTTCCTTGTTCCTCATCATCGAGCTCTTAACTTTGACTTTGTAGTCATTAAGATCCATACACTCCACACTTCCATTTGTGGAGTTAGATGACAAATATTCAACACTTGTGTCATCTCCTCTAATCTCCATTTCACCAATGAAGTCATCTCCTTCATCAAGATCATCAAATTTTTCTCTTGATGAGGAATGAGCCAAATCCCTATGAGTAGCTACACCAACTACTTCTATACCTAGTTCTTCTTGGGGATCACAAGGAAAAGCAACTTTGCCATCTTCTTCAACTTCTACACTCTTGGCTCCAAATTCCGTGTAGATGATGGCAAGTTCTTCATTACTTGAAGAATTTTCGTCATCTTCATATTTATCCCATAAGGTGGCCTTCGCCTTCCCTTTTCTTCTATTCTTCAAGTTTCCACACTCCGGGGAGAAATGCCCGAATCCTCCACATTCGTAGCACTGAATCCCCTCTCTTGAAGACACTCCTTGGTTTGGCTTGTTAATGAGTCCCATGTCTTCAATTGAGATACCCTCCTTCTTGTCATGCTTCGAAGTCTTCAAAGCAATTGTCTTCTTCTTCTTAGGAGGTGCGGTGGTCAACTTCTTCTTAGGAGGTGAGGTGGTTAATTTCACAAATCTCCTAAATCTCTCTAGTAAGAGAGGCATCTCCTCAACGGAGTCAATTTCTTCTCTCACAAATTCACTCATAGTGTTTGCGTTGAATGAATGCAAATGAGAAGAATGCAAAATGTATGAAGAAATCAAACAACCATACAAAATGCAAAAACACACCAACAATGAGCAAAGGATCACCTAAGTATATCTAGGAACCCGCTCTGATACCAATTGAAAGTTCTAATGGTGTGTTCAATATAAAGCTAGAGGGGGGGTGAATAGATTTTATCTAATTATTACCCAATTTTCGCATGCAAGTCAATTTTACGAAAATACCCCTAGCAAGTCAACAAAACATACAAGTGTAATAAGATGCGGAAATAATAAATGACACATGATGTTTACGTGGAAACCCTCAACAGGGAAAAACCACGGGCTGGTAAGTGCGCCACACTCGAACCTCGAAATCCACTATATGAAAAGACAGTTACACCCTCAAGTGATTCTCGGACCCTCACCCTAGATAACCTCAGGCTATGGACACTACCAATCGCCACTCTTGGTTCAATCCCTAGTGATATCCCCTGATACACTACTCTTGGCGTGAGCACCCTCTAATCTACCACGCGGGCCTTTTATAGCGGCTCTAGTCCAATTTGCTTGAGGCCTAAGCACACTTAGCCCCAAGACTTCAATCTCTCAAAAGAGATGCACAACCCTATGTGAATATGTATGAATATTCAATTAATGCAATAAGAGCTAGGGTACTCTAAATGCTTACCTAGGATTATAAGATGACAATATAATCAATCCTAGATATCACATATAGCTATATGACATGGCATATAACTTTAGCTAAGTAAAGGATAACCAATCCTAGATACAAAGCTATCATATAAAACCCACAAACATTCAAAGGATTAACTAGTTGATTAAAAAACAATCTATCAACCTAGTTATCAATACATCACACAAGAATGTTCATGGCATAGCTTTTAGGCAATAATGACCTAATCAAATAAGCTATGAAAAATAATCTCAATCAATAAATGAGATCAATTAGCTAGATGGCATATGAACATTAAAACCTAGCTAACAAATAATAACCCAATCAACACATAATCTCAATCTTATATGTAGAAATTAATCTAAACACATATAAGTAAAATATGAGATAAAATTGATAAGTAGAAACACTAATTATGTAAGATAAAAGTTTTCAACAAATCATACCATGTGTGTTGAAGAAGACCCATGCATTGGCATATGCTAGATGAACCTAGATGATGCCTAAATGATGATTTGTGCATATGGGAATGGGTTTAGAGAATTAAAGATGTGATCTTTAAGGATTTTTCTCTCAAGTCTCTCTAAATATCTCTCTAGGGTTCTTGGGATGCAAGACTTGTGTTCTGAACCAGAGATAAGGATGTATTTATAGAGACCAAAAACAGGGCAGGTGAAAATACAATTTTGCCCTTGAAACGCACCGATCGGCGGTTTCATTCGGCGGCCAGGCCGCCGAATTGAACCGCCGAATGGCTCCCGAGTGGAACAGGGGAACTTCGGCGACTTCATTCGGCGGTTTGGAAACCGCCGATCCCAACCGCCGTTTTGGACCCGAGAGATATATTTCAATCAGGTCTCATTCGGCGGTTTCGAACGGCGGCCAGGCCGCCGAACGTAACCGCCGTTTCACCAAAAATGGTGAAACCAAGGAGAAGCCAAAGGCATCTCCACCGGCGATCATCGCGCAAAACAAAGCACATCAACGTGCACGCGCGGACGTTTCCGAACATCCTTCGGGAAACGAATTACACCACACTAAAAGCTAACATACATGAAGTGCAAGTGTGGGTATTGAATGCATCCTAATGCCTATCATGTCATGGCATTTCATATAACAAGATGCAATCAATTAAATGCAAGAAGAGACATTGAATAAACAATAAAGCACAATACACACAAAATATAAACACAACATTCAAGAATAAGAGTTATGCATGTTGTGTGTGTGTGCAACTATAACTCTTCAAGCCAAAGTAAGCACAAGATATACCTTTGGTGCTTGTCCTCTTGAGGTCTTGGAAAGGGTCTTTGATCTTCAACCTTAATGACCTAGACTACCCTTACAACCAAACCCCAACATGTGGTTTGACCATGAAATAAGCCAATCAACAAAAGGGAATCCTTACATTCATGATACTGGTCCAGAGGCTTGCTAGGGCATTAAGAAGTACCCTGCAACTGAAATGAGGCTCTGGACTCCACTCGGACAAATCGGGATTGTAGGTGGCTCACCTAGGCGTTGTCCGGCCTGGTACAAAAGTGAGGAGCCTCCTACATGATGCTGGTCCAGAGGCTTGCTAAGGCATCAAGAAGTACCCAGCAACTGAAACGAGACTCTGAACTCCACTTGGGCGAATCAAATCGTAGGTGGCTCACTTGGGTGTTGTCCGGCCCAGTACAAATGTGAGGAGTCACCTTCATGATGCTGGTCCAGAGGCTTGCTAGGGCATCAAGAAGTACCCTGCAACTGAGATGAGGCTCTGGACTCCACTCGGACAAATCGGGATCGTAGGTGGCTCACTTAGGCGTTATCCGGCCCGGTACAAAAGTGAGGAGCCTCCTACATTATACTGGTCCAGAGGCTTGCTAGGTCATCAAGAAGTACCCAGCAACTAAAACGAGGTTCTGAACTCCACTTGGATGAATCGGAACCTAGGAGGCTTACTTGGGCGTTGAGGGGCCCGGTATAAAAGAGAGGAGCCTCCTACATGATACTGGTCCAGAGGCTTGTTAAGGCATCAAGAATTACCCAACAGCTTAAATAAGGCTTTGGACTCCACTCGAACGAATTGGGATTGTAGATGGCTCACTTAGGCGTTGTCTAGCCTAGTACAAAAGTGAGGAGCCTCCTACATTATGCTGGTCCAGAGGCTTGCTAGGTCATCAAGAAGTACCTAGCAACTGAAACGAGACTCTGAACTCTACTCGAGCGAATCAGGATAGTAGGTGGCTCACTTGGGCGTTGTCTGGCATGGTACAAAATGAGAGGAGCCACCAGTATGGTACTGGTCCAGAAGCATGTAAAAGTCCCCAGCAATTGAAATGAGACTCTGGACCCCGCTGAAAAGAATCAAAACAATAGTGGCTCACTTGGGTGTTGTTAGGCCCCGATACAAAGGGTGAGGAGCCACTGGTTTTCTAATGGTCGTGGTACTCCTAGTGCTTACAGAGGCAGCCTGCAATGCTTTATTTCCAAAATCCCGTGTAGAAATTCCGGGCTGACCTTTAGTGTAAGGATTCCCATATATTGATTGGCTTATTTCATAGACAAACCACATGTTGGGGTTGATAATGTAAGGGTAGTTTAGGTGTTTGAACTTCATGCTCGAAGGCCCTTTCAAGACCTCAAGGGACAAGCACGCCAAAGGTATAATTTCTTGTGCTTGATTTTTCTTTGAATAGATTTAGTAAGCACACACACACTTAGCATACTTGCATTTGTGTGCATACTCTTCACATGCCACTTTACACTCTGTATATGTGCTTAGTAATTCATTTCCCGATAGTGTTCGGAAATGTCTACGCTCACACGTATGTGTGCTTGGTTTTACGCGAAGACCGCCCACGGAGAATGCCCTTAGCTTCTCCTTGGTTTTGACCATTGTTGGTGATCGGCGGCCTGGCCGCCGAATTAAACCATCGTCTCAGTCCAGACAGGTCTGAAGCAATTCTGCGGTCACGATCGACGGTCATGACCGCCGTTCGAAACCGCCGTTCAAAACCGCCGTTCATACCTGATCGATTTTAATCTCTCAGTCTAATTTGGCGGTTGGATCGGCGGTAACGAAACCGCCGTTGATGCTCTATTCTTCACGGGCTCAATTCGGTGGTCGTAATCGGCGGCCTGGCCACCGATTGAAACCGCCGAACGGTGCGTTTCAGGGGCAAACTTGTCTTTTCACATGCCCAATTCTTGATGTCTATAAATATCTTACTTTCTCATTCTCTGATTAAGTTCTTTGAGTCTTTAGAACCCTAAACTTCAAAGAGAGATTTTTGAGAAAAAATAAAATCAAGAACTCACCTTTAAACACTCAAATCAAATCATTTTTGCATCAAAGTTCATCTTGCATTCATCTATGATTGGGTTTGCATCATCAGAACATGCTTGGTAAGATTTTGATTAATTTCATCTTATTTTAGTATTTTACTATCAAGCATATTCTCTTTTAATTACTTGTATGTTTTTGATCATATGATAAATACAAGATTAGAGAATTAATTAATTATGATGAATTGATTGAGTGTTGTTTGTGATAGCTAATTAGGTTTTTGACTAATCTTGATTAGCTAAGCTATTTGACATGTCATTTAGCACTTGATATCTAGGATTGATTTAATTGATTATATCATCATCCTAGATAAGCATCTAAGGTTCCCTAGCCTTGTTTGTTATTTGAATATTCATACATATTCACATAGGTTGCATAATCTCTTCATTGAGAATAAAGTCTTGGGGCTAAGGTTGCTTAGGCCTCAAGCAATTAGAACTAGAGCCACTTTTAAAGGCCCGCGTGGTAGAAGTGGGGGGTTATTGACTGGAATGTTAGACGAGGTCTACATAGGTTGTAAACTCCATTTCAATTAGTGGATTTCGAGGTTCGAGTGTGGCGCACTAAACAGCCCGTGGTTTTTCCCAATGGTTGGGTTTCCACGTATATATCAAGTGTTATTTAAATTCCGCATCTTATTACACTTGCTATATTTTTTGTGACTAGTTAGGGATATTTTCGTAAAATTGACTTGCATGCGAAAATTGGGTAATAATAGTTAAAATCTATTCCCCCCCCCCCCCCCCCCTCTAGATAATATTTACCATACACACCGAGCGTTATTGTATTTACTTTCAATTGGTATCAGAGCGGGTTCCTAGATATACTTAGGTGATCCTAGCTCATTTTAGGTGTGTTTTGCATTTGTGTGATTTTTGCTCATTCATACATTTTGCATTCATTTGAATTCATTCATTATATACAATGAGTGGATACGGTGGCAACCATGAGGGTGCTTCAAGCACACGGCCTTATCTCCTCACCGGTGTGAATTATGCCTCATGGAAAGGCAAGATGGAAGCGTACGTGTGCCAAATCCATGATAAGGCATGGATGGCTATTGAAGATGGGTATGCACCTCCTATGATGACTCCCACGGGTGGTGGAGAAGAAGTACTCAAGCCTAAGGCTCAGTGGTCACCTGAAGAGTTTGAGACTTCAAAATGGAATAGGAAGGCATGGCATGCTCTTCTATGTGCAGTGGATGAAAATCAGTACAAACTGATTCAGAACACTAGGATAGCCAAGGAGGCATGGGATATCCTAGAGGTTGCACATGAAGGAACCGATGTGGTTAAGGATTCCAAGCTACAAGTCCTTCAAACGCAATTTGAGTTGCTTAAAATGGAGGAGGACGAGTGCTTCAATGACTTTGAAGTCAAGTTGATGGATATTGTGAATCAAAGCCATCAACTCGGTGATCCTTATTCGGATAGGAGAGTTAAGCAGAAAATTATGAGGTCTCTCCCTGCTAGGTTTGAATCAAAGGTGACGGCTTTAGAGGAAAATAGCACCTATAAAGACATGAAGCCGAGCAAGGTAATTGGAAGACTCCTCGCCTATGAATCTAGGAAGGCTCCTAGCATTTCACCTCCTAAAAAGCAAAAAGGAATTGCTTTGAATGCTTCCAAGGTTGTGAAGGAGGAAAACGGTGACTCGGACGAAGACATGGTATTGTTGCTTAGAAGATTCAAGAAATTCGTCAAGTTCGAGAAGAAAGGCTTTGGATCCAAAGGCCAAGACTTGAAGAAAAAGGCTCCCTTCAAGAGTTTTGAGCCTAGGCAAGAGAAGAGTGAAAAGAAAGGGGTCCAATGCTATGAGTGTGGTGGTATAGGTCACATCTCACCCGATTGTGGGAACTTGAAGAACAAGATGGCAAAAGTGATGGCCACCACGTGGAGTGAAAGTGATGACTCCGGAAAAGGAGACAAGTCATCTAGTGATGATGAGCTTACCATCAACTACATGGCATTTGGGGCCACTTGTGTAGAAGATAAAGTTGTTGGTAAGAATGACTTGACTAGTGATCCCATAGAAGAAAAAGATGAAGAAGTAGCTCTAGAGGTGATAGGCGAAGCTACTCATTGGGATATGGCTCTCATTGTCTCAAGAGACCAAGGTGGAGGTCTAAATGAGGGAAATGACTCCATTAGTGAGAATGAGAGTGGAGGAGATAACTTAAGTGAAGATGACTCCTCATCTAACTCTACAAATGGAAGTGTAGAGAAAATGGATGTAAATGACTTTATAGTCAAATGTGAAAGTTCATTGGAGAAGAAAAATAGAAAGTTGAAGATTTTAGAGGATGAAAATCTAGAACTTTCAACACACAATGACCACTTAAGTAAACAAGTGGAGGCATCCAAGAAGATTGAAGACAAGCTAAGGGATGAGCTAGCTATGTCTAAGAGGAATGAAGAAGGGTTGAAGAGAGAGCATGTTAAAGCCATAGAGTCATTGTCTAGGATGACTACAAGCACCAAGAAACTTGACCACATTCTTGGTAGTGGAAAGAACCCTTGTGACAAGAGAGGTATTGGGTATGAAGTAAGCAAGGAGATCACTACTCCAACCAAGACCATCTTTGTCAAGAGTTTGAGCAAGAACGAAGCCTCACCGGTGCACACACCTAGGAAGAAAATCGATCTAGGACAATGCTCAAGAAGTGCACATGTGAAGGAAGCTCCAAAGAGACAACCTCAAGCTCAAAAAGTTCCTCAACCAAACTTCCCTCAAGCTCATATTCATCAAGGGAAGAGGCCAATCATGGAAAATGGATCAAGGAAGCAAGCGAGACCGGTTCAACAACAAATAAGATTTGAACCCGCTCAACCACAAAGTCATGGGAAGGCTCCGATGCATGCACAAGGACATGGTATGAATTCTAAATTTATCCCTACATGTCACTTTTGTGGTAATGATGGTCACATTAGACCAAATTGCTTTCATTTCATTAAATTATGTAGAATCAAAAGCATGATTGAAAAGAGAATGACAAGAGCTAGAATGCATGCTAATAGGAAGGAAAATATTCATGTTCATGATCCTATTATTTCTAGTACTCTTGAACCATTGTCCACTAGGAAGAAAAATGTCATATCTATGTGGATAAGGAAAAATGAACCGGCTTGCTATGAGACTAACAAGTCTCAAATAGGTTCAACCAAGTCAAATGGACTTGGGAGGTCCATAGGACCTCATGACCTTCATTGATGAAGGATGATATTGACCCCATATAGGGAACTCAAGCAAAGAGAGCTTATGAATACTTGTTGCATGCAAATATTTGAAAAATCTTATGCTTCTTTGTTAATTGCTTGAGTAAGCTTGGTTGCACATATGTATATATGTTTTCAGTTCAATAAGTGTGAACCATGCTTGTTTACAATCCATGTCATATTTATGTTCAAACATGCATTTTTGGATTAGGAGATTTACATAGGAAGTATGATTTGGATGACCTATAGTTATCTCCATGACATGATGATTCTTAATGACATGCTTAAAAATTGAAAAGCATGAGTTGTTTATAACATGCTAATGTCATATGAAAAGCATGAAATTCAAATGACATGCTCAAATGAAAAAGCATGAATTGATGATTGCAATTTATAAATGCAAAACTTGTGTGAAAAAGCTTATGAGACTCAAAATGAATAAAGGATCTTGTATCCGTTCAAAGGAATTTATATTCCATATTGTCTCTCTTTCTTTATTTGTTGAACATGTCTACTATCATACGGGTTTCATTCCCGGAAAAATCAAATAGGGTGCAAAGTTGCTCATGACATGTTTGGCTTATAAAGATGGATATAGTTGCTCATATATTAAAATTAATGAAAATTATATATCCTTGCTTCTCTCATGACATTGGTGAAATTGGTTTGAATTCTTATTAGAAACCTTTGTCATTTGCTTTGCCAAATACCATTGTATTTTGGACTTGAATGCTACATGTCTTGCATGCAAAGCATGTTTTGATTCACACATTTATTTTAAAAATAAATCTCCTTGTTTCTCTCCTATTGATAGAGTTGCATAAAAGTGCATTTTATGATTATGCAAATGACTTGAATGCTATCATCTCTCTTTGCTAAGTGACCCGGTTGGGGACTACTCATTTGCCTATATCATGATAAAAAGGGGGAGTATAATGGTGGTAAGGGGAGTTGCAATTATGCATGTTGGGGAGACAACACATTGAGGGGGAGTAACCCTTTGAGGGGGAGCATTGCATTCATCATACATTGCATGATGTTGTGTTTAAATTCTTAGAAATGCAAATGCTTGTTTATGTCCTCACTTGATTAATCTCACATTTTACTTGAATTGGAAAGTATAGAAACTTTTGCTTTTAGGGATTGATTGTTCTACTTGAGATTGAAGACTTCAAGATTATTTTTACATATCTCCTTGTAAAGTAGAAAATCATAGTAGACCCGTAGTTTCTATTATGTTGTGAGGAATCAATGTGAGTGGTGGTTTTGTCACGAAATAGCCGAAGGGGGAGATTGTAAGGATTCTCATATATTGATTGGCTTATTTCGTGGACAAACCACATGTTGGGGTTGATAATGTAAGGGTAGTTTAGGTGTTTGAACTTCATGCTCGAAGGCCTTTTCAAGACCTCAAGGGACAAGCACGCCAAAGGTATAATTTCTTGTGCTTGATTTTTCTTTGAAGAGATTTAGTAAGCACACACACACTTAGCATACTTGCATTTGTGTGCATACTCTTCACATGCCACTTTATACACTAGCACTTTGTTTTATATCTTGTCGTGTGTATATGTGCTTAGTAATTCGTTTCCCGATAGTGTTCGGAAACGTCCGTGCTCACACATATGTGTGCTTGGTTTTGCGCGAAGACCGCCCACGGAGAATGCCCTTAGCTTCTCCTTGGTTTTCACCATTGTTGGTGATCGGCGGTTATGATCGGTGGCTTGGCCGCCGAATTAAACCGCCGTTTAAATCCAGACAGGTCTGAAGCAATTCTGCGGTCACGATCGGCGGTCACGACCGCCGTTCATACCTGATCGATTTTAATCTCTCGGTCTAATTCAGCAGTTGGATCGGCGGTCACGAAACTGCCGAATGAAACCGTTGTTGATGCTCTGTTCTTCACGGGCTTAATTCGGCGATCGTAATCGGTGGCCTGGCCGCCGATTGAAACCGCCGAACGGTGCGTTTCAGGGGCAAACTTGTCTTTTCACATGCCCAATTCTTAATGTCTATAAATATCTTACTTTCTCATTCTCTGATTAAGTTCTTTGAGTCTTTAGAACCCTAAACTTCAAAGAGAGATTTTTGAGAAAAAATCAAATCAAGAACTCACCTTTAAACACTCAAATCAAATCCTTTTTGCATCAAAGTTCATCTTGCATTCATCTATTATTGGGTTTGCATCATCACAACATGCTTGGTAAGATTTTGATTAATTTCATCTTATTTTAGTATTTTACTATCAAGCATATTCTCTTTTAATTACTTGTATGTATTTGATCATATGATAAATACAAGATTAGAGAATTAATTGTGATGAATTGATTGAGTGTTGTTTGTGATAGCTAATTAGATTTTTGACTAATCTTGATTAGCTAAGCTATTTGACATGTCATTTAGCACTTGATATCTAGGATTGATTTAATTGATTATATCATCATCCTAGAAAAGCATCTAAGGTTCCCTAGCCTTGTTTGTTCTTTGAATATTCATACATATTCACATAGGTTGCATAATCTCTTCATTGAGAATTAAGTCTTGGGGCTAAGGTTGCTTAGGCCTCAAGCAATTAGAACTAGAGCCACTTTTAAAGGCCCGCGTGGTAGAAGTGGGGGGTTATTGACCGGAATGTTAGACAAGGTCTACATAGGTTGTAAACTCCATTTCAATTAGTGGATTTCGAGGTTCGAGTGTGGCGCACTAAACAGCCCGTGGTTTTTCCCAGTGGTTGGGCTTCCACGTATATATCAAGTGTTATTTAAATTCCGCATCTTATTACACTTGCTATATTTTATGTGACTAGTTAGGGATATTTTCGTAAAATTGACTTGCATGCGAAAATTGGGTAATAATAGTTAAAATCTATTCACCCCCCCTCTAGATATTATTTACCATACACACCGAGCGTTATTGTATTTACTTTCAACTAGGTAGTAAAATGGCCATAACTCATTCTTGAAAACTCAAAATTGCAAACCGTAAATTTCTACGGAAAGCTAACTTCCGTACCTTTCCAACCATATAAGACTTGAAACTTGGTTCCTTCTGAGATGATACAGTTTAATTCTTGAATTTGACCCATCAGCAGTAGAAATTCTGGGCTGACCTTTAGGTAGTAAAATGGTAATAACTCTTTCTAGAAAACTTGAAATTGCGAATCGTAAAATTCTACGGAAATCTAACTTCCGTATCTTTCCAACCATATAAGACTTGAAACTCGGTTCCTTCAGAGATGATACAGTTTAATTCTTGAAGTTGACCCATCAGAAGTAGAAATTCTGGGCTGACCTTTAGGTAGTAAAATGGTCATAACTCTTTCTAGAAAACTCGAAATTGTGAACCGTAAATGTAAGGTTCATGATTTGTATTGGCTTGATTCCATTGCAAAACACTCTATATATGTATTAGTTGTTTCTTAGGATATTCTTTGAAGAAAGGAAGCTTAAAAAGTGACATTTACACACTCCATAGTATGCTCATGCATTGATCTTGTATAGACAAACATTGTGGAATTGCATGCTTTGTGACTATCTCTTTGATATGGCATGCTTGTGTGAATATGTGTTTATTTGTTTGTGTATTTTGTGTTTAGGACTTGACCATGTTCTTATTTAATGCCTTATTGAGTTCCGGTCGTTTCGGTTACTCATTCATAAGGTTTCGAGTCCAAACAATGTGACTATGCTACTTTTCGTTCTCATTCGTTGAGTTGACTTCATCATCATATTCTGAGATGATTTCTCAACCATTTTACAAAGTTTTGTAGTCATAGTCGTGCATGAGGGAGTCACGATTTGTAATCCGAAAACGGATTCAAAATCGGAGTTCGGATGCCCAAGATATGGCTGAAGAACCGGAGAGTGCGTGAGAGTGGTGTGGGAGGCCGTGAGCCACCTTGCCCACGCCGTGAGGGAGGCCGTGAGGCTCACGGCCAGAGGGGCTCTCTGCCCCCGTGAGCCTCATGCGCCCCCCATGGGAGTATGACATGGCTCATGTTGATTGGCCCCTGAAATCCTTCTCTCTCCTCCTTTTAAACTCTTCTCCTTCCCTCCAAATGTATGTGTTGAATTTTGAAGAACTCTTCACGAATTTCTGCAGAATTCTCTCATTTTTAGTTTTAGTATTTTGATCATATCTCTCTCATATGAACTCGAAATCAATCGATTCAAAAATCAAAATTGTTGGTCTTGCAGAGAGCTACAAACTCCAAGCATTTCCAGAGGCAGAAGACTTCGCCATTTTTCCCAGTTGATCGATTTTCAGTCCGAGGTCAAGGTTGTTTGTTCAACTTCTTCTTTTTCATTTCATCTTTGATCATCTCTTTGATTTTTACTATTTGTTTGATGAAATATGATAAGAAAGATGTTAGATCATATGCTAGGGGTGTTTGATCATTTGTAAATTAAGTTTTAGCTTTGTGATTTCTCTTGAACATATTTGTGCTAAACTTGATTCATCATGAAATTGATTCTAGAAAATGTATATATGATTTGCTTCATGTTATTTTCTAGGTTTTATTTCATGATCTAAGAACTAGGTTTTTAGTGTGATATATTGAATATTCATACCTTGTTCTTATTGATTTGCATGTCTTGATTTCTAGATAATCTTCTGATTGTGTGTTGAAAGCATATTCTAGATTGTCATTGAACATGTACATTTTGCTTGATTGATCATCTAGCTTAATTTGATTGTGTTTGCATCATTTGCATCACTTTAGATCATAGCCTTGCATTAGGTTGAAGTCTCTAGCAAAGTGAGTGAAGCTTTGTGGATAGAGCAAGGAAGTCTTTATTAGAGTCGGGAGGACTCGGATAATCAAGCAAGGAAGTCTTGATTAGAGTCGGGAGGACTCGGATAATCAAGCACGGGAGTCTTGTCTAGGGTCGGGAGGATCCGGATAGGCAAGCAAGAAATCTTCCTAGAGACGTGAGCGTCTTGGATAGGAAGTTGCTTTCTAGAGGTGTGGGATACATCTCGGATAGGAAGTTGGCTTGGTGATTCACTAGCCCGAGGGTAGATTAGGAGTTGATAGCTTGAGCGGATATCATGAGTTGATAGCTTGAGTGTGTAAGTTCTTTTTCACATAGTGGATTGCTTTGCCGGTGGTTATGGTATCAACCCGTGGATGTTTCCTCTTTGAGGTTTTACCATGTAAAAATACTTGTGTTCATTTTTGTTTTTACTTTTCTTTATCTTCCATATCTTTCATTGATTGCATATCTTGTAAATTGATTAACTCTTGTATAAGTGAAATCAATTAATTTGTCAAATATAATCAAGTGTGCATTTTCTTTGATATATTCCGCATTATTTTTTAAATTGAAAGAATTTGGAGCCTATACCTATTCACCCCCCTAGGTATATTTCACTACTACTTAAGGGAAATTTCATTTGGTATCAGAGCAGGTGTCTAGACGCACTTAGATAGATCCTTTCTTTGTAGTGTTTTGTGTTTTTGTTTGTGATAATCATGATTAAGGAAATGTGTTCCTATGTGGCTTCTTTTGTTGAACATATTGACTTAGATGAGAAAAAGATCGATGATCTTATTTTTGAAAATGAACGTTTATCCAAAGTCAATATGTCCCTCAACAAGAAGTTAGAGAATCATGATCTTGGCTCAAAGGAGTTCAATGAACTTAAAGACAAGATCCTAAGTCTAGAATTGAATCTAAAAGATAGCAATGATAGACTTGGCATCTTGAAGCAAGAAATTGAGCAAAGAGATTGTTCTCTTGTTAATGCTAAGAAACTTGAAAATGTGCTTAAATCTAAACTTAATGAGCATTTAAATCAAGAGAAAAAGCATAAACAATGGCTTGATAAATCACGTAAAGATGTTATGTTTAGTGATAACATAGCGGAAAAATATGCCATTGAACTTAGGATGCTTCGTGAGAAACTTGATGAGGCTAATAGGGTGATTAGCAAGATGTCATCTAGTTCTAACAAAGTTGAAACCCTCATTAAAAGTGGAAAGCATCCATGTGACAAAAGAGGTTTGGGTTATATCAATGAGAATGAGACTCCTTTATCTAACAAGTCTACTTTTGTCAAAGCAAGCATTGAATCAAATGTGAATCAAATGTAGGTACACTTTCTCAAGGTAAAGCTATGAAAGCTACCGAAGGTGCCTCTTCATCAACAAGGATGTTCAATGGGAGAACACAACAACATAAACATCAAGGAGCATCAACCTCAAATGCAAGAGGTGGAGCATCAAGGGTTGCACATCAAAGAGGAAAAATTTTGAGAAGTCCAAAAGAGTTGGAAGCAAATGCAAATGGTAAATTTCTCAAATTTATTCCTATTTGTCATCATTGTAATATGATAGGACATATTCGACCTAGATGCTTTGAGTATATTCGGAAATGCAAACTTGATAATGCTTTTCATGATATGTCTTTGAATGGACCTAGGCAATCATCCATGTATGGATATAGAAATAGACCTAGGAAGACCTTGGAAAAGCATGTTGTTGAAAAAGTTGTTGTTGACGACTTGCTTGCTAAATCTTGTGTTGTGCCTCACTCTACTATGCATAAGAAAGTTGATAATGCTTTGTTTGATATTTTTGAAAATGTGACCAATGAGGTCAAGATGCATGTTAAAAAGCCTAACATTGAGTCAAAGCATGTTAGTAGTAAGAGTGAGAGGCATGTTGTGAAAAATGTGTGGATTAGAAAAGACACATCTAAATGTAATATTACACAATATGCTTTACATGCCAACTCCTCCTATTCTTGGTACCTAGATAGCGGTTGCTCTAGGAACATGACCGGGAACAAAAAGTTCTTTAAGAATCTTGTTTTAAAGGATGGAGGTTGGGTTACTTTTGGTGATGGTACCAAAAAGCAAGTTCTTGGCAAGGGAACAATTTGTATCCCCGGATTGCCTAAACTTCGCAATACTTTGTATGTTGATGGGTTACAAGCTAACTTGATAAGCATTACTCACTTGTGTGAAATTTTTAAAGAAGTTAGCTTTAACAAAGATGTATGCACTATAATTGATAAAAAGGACAATGTTGTCCTAAGAGTCAAAAGGTCTATAGACAATTGCTATTGTCTTGAGATAGATCCTCTAACTTGCAACATGGCACATGAGTGCAACAAGCTTGATTTGTGGCATCAACGTTTGGGTCACATGAATTTTAAAGATTTGAAAAAGCTTGAAAAACATGGCATTGTTAGAGGTCTTCCTAATCTTGGTAAAAAGCTTGAGGTGGTTTGTGAACCTTGCCAATTAAGTAAGCAAACCAAAGTGTCTCATAAGAAAAATTCTTATATAGCTACCAAAAGACCTTTAGAACTTATGCATATGGACCTAATGGGGCCAATTCAAACCGAGAGCATCAATGACAAAAAGTACATTTTTGTATGCGTTGATGATTTCTCTAGGTTTACTTGGGTTTATTTTCTTAGAAATAAGACCGAGGCTTTTGATTACTTTAAAAAGTTTTGTAATCAAGTTCAAAATGAAAAAGGTTTTGATATCAAGAAAATATGTCGCATTAGGAGTGATCATAGGACGGAATTTGAAAATGCAAAATTTAGTGAGTTTTGTGATGGTTTAGGGATTTCTCATGAGTTCTCCGAACCTAGAACTCCTCAACAAAATGGTGTTGTTGAGAGGAAAAACCGTGTCTTGCAAGAGATGGCTAGGTCATGCTCAATAGCAAGAAAGTCCCTAGAAACCTATGGGCCGAGGCGGTCAATACCGCTTGTTATGTGTCAAATCGTGTTTTCAAAAGGCCCGGTACAAAACAAATGTCATATGAGCTTTGGAAGGGCAAGAAGCCCAATGTAAGTTACTTTCACACTTTTGGGAGTAAATGTTATATTTTGAATGATAGAGATCACTTAGGAAAGTTTGATGCTAAAAGTGATGTTGGTCTCTTTCTTGGGTATGCTATTAATAGTCGTGCATATAGAGTCTTTAACTTGACTACAAAGACTATCATGGAGTCTATCAATGTGAAGATAGATGATCTTAGCATGCTTAATTTGTGTGATGATAATGGTGTCAATGAACCTAAAGAAAACATGTTGAATGACACTAAAACACCTATTGATGTGGCTAGTAGTGTTTCTAGTCAAGATGATGAAAATGATAGTCATGTTGAAGTTGAAAGTCAAGGGTTGGAAAATGCTTTAAATGATAATCAACAAAATGACCAAGTTGTTGAACATTCTCACCCAAGACTTAGAAACTTACACTATCAAGAAGACATCATAGGTGATTTAAATGAAGGGGTTTGAACAAGAAATCAAATTGCTAACCAAATTTCTTATGCTTGCTACACTTCTCAAATTGAACCCAAAAATATTAATGAAGCAATTGTTGATGAATATTGGGTTGGGGCTATGCAAGAAGAACTTAATCAATTTGAGAGAAATGAAGTGTGGTCCTTGGTTCCTAGACCTAAAGATATAAATGTAATTGGCACTAAATGGATTTATAGGAATAAGACCGATGAAAGTGGCAAGATTGTGAGGAATAAAGCTAGACTAGTGGCTCAAGGTTACACTCAAGTGGAGGGTGTTAACTTTGATGAGATGTTTGCCCCGGTTGCTCGTCTCGAGTCCATTAGATTTTTGTTGTCTATTGCATGCATTAAAAAGTTCAAACTATTTCAAATGGATGTCAAAAGTGTTTTCCTCAATGGATACCTTCAATAAGAAGTGTATGTTGAACAACCTAAGGGTTTTGTAGACCCACACTCTCCTAATCATGTGTTTAAATTAAAAAAAGGCTCTCTATGGCCTTAAACAAGCTCCAAGAGCTTGGTATGATAAGTTGACTCAATACCTTATTGACAACCAATATAGGAGAGGTGGCATTGATAGAATTTTGTTTATCAAACATCATGATCATGATATTTTTGTTGCACAAATATATGTTGATGACATTGTTTTTGGGTTTACTAATAAAACCGAGGTTGATGAATTTGTAAGTGTTATGTCAAGTGAATTTGAAATGAGCATGGTGGGTGAGTTGAATTATTTTCTAGGAATGCAAGTAAAGCAAACTAGCATGGGCATAATGTTGAATCAATCTAAATATGCTAAAAATCTAGTTAAGAGATTTGGCCTAGAAAATGGAAAAGATTTTGAAACTCCCATGAGCACCACTTTAAAACTTGACAAAGATGAAAAATGGAAAAGTGTTGACCAAAACCTTTATAGAAGCATGATAGGTAGTCTACTTTACCTAATGGCTAGTAGACCCAACATTTGCTTTAGTGTAGGCTTGTGTGATAGATTCCAAGCAAATCCCAAGGAATCTCACTTGAAAGCCGTCAAGAGGATCATTAGGTATGTCAAAGGGACTCATAGTCTTGGTCTATTTTATTCATTTGACACCAATGATATCCTAGTAGGCTATTGTGATGCCGATTGGGCGGGAAACATTGATGACCGTAAAAGCACATCGGGCGGTTGCTTTTATGTTGGTAATAACTTGGTTTCTTGGTCAAGTAAGAAACAAAACTCGGTTTCCCTCTCCTCTTCCAAAGCCGAATACATTGCGGCCGGAAGTGCTTGCACACAATTACTTTGGATGAAACAAATCTTTAAGGATTATGAGATAGAACAAGGAAAAATGACACTTTATTGTGATAACTTAAGTGCCATTAATATCTCTAAAAATCCGGTTCAACACTCCCACACAAAGCACATAGACATTAGGCATCATTTCATTAAAGACCTAGTTGAACATTCTATTGTTACTCTAGAGCATATGCCTACTAAAAATCAACTTGCGGACTTGTTCACCAAGCCCTTGGACAAAGAGAGGTTTAAAACTCTTAAAATGTCAATTGGCATGATTTGTGTTGATTGATGTCTTTGTGTGATTGTGTGTGGCTTGATAAGCAAAACTTTAATTGAATATCATTATCTTTGAGAGCTACTCACTTGAGAAGTAGTGATCTTAAACAAGTATCTTTTATTGTTTCTAGATCATGCACTTGAGCTTGAAAATCCTATTTTTGAAAAGTGCATTAATGCTTCTCTTATATGTTTTTGGTTTGAGTATATGTGGTTGAATATGTGTAGATAATTGATGCATCTAAAAGTTTATTGCTTAGTACATGATAGATGACCTATGGTATGTATCCATTTTGCTTCGGCACTACATAGTAATCAACGAGCACCCTCATGGAAAGGGCTACACACCTTGGTTGTGAAGCCACCCAATGTAGGAAAGGGCTACGCCATTGTGATGAGTGAAAGCCGCCATGAGGAGTATATGTTTTTTTGTTAGTAAAATCAAAGAAGTGTTGAATTGAATCATAAAAAAAAAAAAAAAAATTCTTTGATTCTAAACCTAAAAGAAATGAAAAATAAAAGGCTTATTGGTGTATAGTTGAGAATTGTGAAATTGCTCGGGTTGACAAATAGAAACGGGAAAACGAGCCACATGCACACACACGCTCATATGTTGATATCTATTCTCTTTAAAAGCAAAAATCCGGATGAATATCGGTTTGACCTATTTTTGGAAATGCTTTAGATGGATAGGTGTGGATAGAGTTTGCATGTTGATATCACAATTACTCCTACTATATATGTGAGAAGCATTCACACACACACATTTTGCTTATGTGCTTGATTCATTAGCAATGTGAGAATATTTTTTGAGAGATTAATGAAAATCTATGATTCTCTCTTGGACTTTGACAAGTTATGAAATATTTTCTCTTATTGCTTGATTGTGTGATTGTGTGATGTCCCTTGTGAACAAATCTACTTGGTGATAATATGTGGAGCATATGTTAAGGGGGAGCTTTAGTTTATTCAACTTCGCTCTCTATACGATTTGTTTGCTTTGTATCTCGTTCTTTATCTCTTGTGTCTCTTGTCTATTCCTTGACAAAAAGGGGGAGAAAATGTATACCTCACCATGTTTGATATTGGGGAGATTTTGTATACTTCACACCTTGTGTGGAAAACATGTTCCAATTGTGTGAATCATATTCCTCTTTGTGCTTAAATGTGACTTTGTCTTAAGGGGGGGAAAGAATTCTTTCTTGCTAATGTTAAGGATAATTGGTCCTTGGGAATTAGGAAATTAAGGGAATGCTTTAATATGAAAACATTTTATTCACTTGAGATAATGCATTTTTGTATGAGAAAAGGGATGTCTTATACATTTGTTTTTGGTTGATAACTCACCATTCTTCTTTAGAGAAGATCTCTTGTTTTGGATTGCTATTTTCTCTCATAGGTACTTTGAAGACCAAAAGAGGAATTCTTGAAGACTTGAAGACTTTTAGTCTAGGAATTTCCCTGTAATGTTAGATTTAGAGTATGCTATCAACTTGAGTTTATTTGAGTGAATCATTGTACGGTGAGGTTGAGGTTTTGCCATGGAATAGCCAAAGGGGGAGATTGTAAGATTCATGATTTGTATTGGCTCGATTCCATTGCAAAACACTCTATATATGTATTAGTTGTTGCTTAGGATATTCTTTGAAGAAAGGAAGCTTAAAAAGTGACATTCACACACTCCATAGTATGCTCATGCATTGATCTTGTATAGACAAACATTGTGGAATTGCATGCTTTGTGACTATCTCTTTGATATGGCATGCTTGTGTGAATATGTGTTTATTTGTTTGTGTATTTTGTGTTTAGGTCTTGACCATGTTCTTATTTAATGCCTTATTGAGTTCCGGTCGTTTCGGTTACTCATTCATAAGGTTTCGAGTCCAAACAATGTGACTATGCTACTTTTCGTTCTCAATCGTTGAGTTGACTTCATCATCATTTTCTGAGATGATTTCTCAACCATTTTACAAATTGTTGTAGTTGTAGTTGTGCGTGAGGGAGTCACGATTTGTAATCCGAAAATGGATTCGAAATCGGAGTTCGGATGCCCAAGATATGGCTGAAGAACCGGAGAGTACGCGAGAGTGGTGTGGGAGGCCATGAGCCACCTTGCCCACGCCATGAGGGAGGCCGTGAGGCTCACGGCTAGAGGGGCTCTCTGCCCCCGTGAGCCTCACGCGCCCCCCACGGGAGGGTGACATGGCTCATGTTGATTGGCCCCTGAAATCCTTCTCTCTCCTTTTTTTAAACTCTTCTCCTTCCCTCCAAATGTATGTGTTGAATTTTGAAGAACTCTTCACGAATTTCTGCAGAATTCTCTCATTTTTAGTTTTAGTATTTTGATCATATCTCTCTCATACGAACTCGAAATCAATCGATTCAAAAACCATAATTGTTGGTCTTGAAGAGAGCTACAAACCCCAAGCATTTCCAGAGGCAGCTGACTTCGCCATGTTTCCCAGTTTATCGATTTCAGTCCGAGGTCAAGGTTGTTTGTTCAACTTCTTCTTTTTCATTTCATCTTTGATCATCTCTTTGATTTTTACTATTTGTTTGATGAAATATGATAAGAAAGATGTTAGATCATATGCTAGGGGTGTTTGATCATTTGTCAATTAAGTTTTAGCTTTGTGATTTCTCTTGAACATATTTGTGCTAAACTTGATTCATCATGAAATTGATTCTAGAAAATGTATATATGATGTGCTTCATGTTATTTTCTAGGTTTTATTTCATGATCTAAGAACTAGGTTTTTAGTGTGATATATTGAATATTCATACCTTGTTCTTATTGATTTGCATGTCTTGATTTCTAGATAATCTTCTGATTGTGTGTTGAAAGCATATTCTAGATTGTCATTGAACATGTACATTTTGCTTGATTGATCATCTAGCTTAATTTGATTGTGTTTGCATCATTTGCATCACTTTAGATCATAGCCTTGCATTAGGTTGAAGTCTTTAGCAAAGTGAGTGAAGCTTTGTGGATAGAGCAAGGAAGTCTTGATTAGAGTCGGGAGGACTCAGATAATCAAGCAAGGAAGTCTTGATTAGAGTCGGGAGGACTCGGATAATCAAGCAAGGGAGTCTTGTCTAGGGTCGGGAGGAGCCGGATAGGCAAGCAAGAAATCTTCCTAGAGACGTGAGCATCTTGGATAGGAAGTTGCTTTCTAGAGGTGTGGGATACATCTCAGATAGGAAGTAGGCTTGGTGATTCACTAGCCCGAGGGTAGATTAGGAGTTGATAGCTTGAGCGGATTTCCTGAGTTGATAGCTTGAGTGTGTAAGTTCTTTTTCACATAGTGGATTGCTTTGCCGGTGGTTGTGGTATCAATCCGTGGATGTTTCCTCTTTGAGGTTTTACCACGTAAAAATACTTGTGTTCATTTTTGTTTTTACTTTTCTTTATCTTCCATATCTTTCATTGATTACATATCTTGTAAATTGATTAACTCTTGTATAAGTGAAATCAATTAATTTGTCAAATATAATCAAGTGTGCATTTTCTTTGATATATTCCGCATTATTTTTTAAATTGGAAGAATTTGGAGCCTATACCTATTCACACCCCCCCCCCCCCCCCCTCTAGGTATATTTCACTACTACTTAAGGGAAATTTCAGTAAAATTCTACGGAAAGCTAACTTCCGTATTTTTCCAACCATATAAGACTCGAAACCCGGTTCCTTCTAAGATGATACAGTTTAATTTTTAAAGTTGACCCATCGGTGGATGCGGCATTCTCAGGCTTGATCAAAAATCTTCCAAATTGCTTCCAATTATCCCCTAGGACTTGAATAGCTGAGAACTATGTGCGTTTGAAGAGTGGATCCAGTGACATGAGGGGATCCATATGTGTAAGTGCAATTCTGGTAGATCAACTAGGTAGGAGCTCTAACGGTACCGGAGTAAATCTACTGTAAGGAAGCAGGATTGGTGCAACTCTGCTGCATAGGAGCTCTAAGAGTACCAGGGCGGATCTGCTGGATAGGAGATATACCTGTAGTGGAGCAAATCTTCTGTAAGGAAGCAGGAGAGGTACAACTCTACTGCATAGGAGCTTTAGGTGTACCGGGGTGGATCTGCTAGATATGAGATCTACCGGTAGCAGAGCGGCTGTAGAGGAGCTCTACAAGTATATGAGCAGACTTGCTGTATCGGGGCAACATAGGATACCGGCTCCACTAGGAGCCCCATACATCATATTTGCTCCACATCAAACAAAAGTCGTCAAATGACAAAGTGAGCACCATTCGTGGTGCACATACAGCATATACAAATATGGATAATGGGTATACCACATGAATAATATGCCATGAATAATGAATCAATCACTTCAATAATAGAAGGTTTAGCTTGCATGGCAATAAATAAATTAGATCCTATAGATCTACATCATGATGCACTTCATACGTTCAACACATTTAAGGCGAAATATCAACCAATTATAATAGGCGTTCATTTAGTTCACAGGATCCATGCAAACTTTTTATAAAATCACACTAGTAATAAAGGAACTAGTAGGGTGAAATAAAGTATCATGGCAACATGACATCATGGCATAAGCATGTAGTGAACATATTAGTGGAATGCGTTAAAACACATGTATAGCGATTATATGTAAGAGATAAAGAAAAATACGCTCATGTAGAGACAAGGAAGCCACGTTGGTCAAGTGATTCCCCACAGACGGCGCCAAAGTGTTAACTCAAAATTGTCACTGAGGTGCAATTTCTAATTAATAGTATATGAAGGACCCAGATCTGGATAGATCGGGGTTAGCGGGATACTTAGTAGCCCGATATCCCGCTGATTCTTGCAAATCTACTAGGTATAGCGAGTGTAAGTAGTAAGATGAAAAGGATTCTGATATATGGTAGAAGGTGGACTGGCCTAGGGGGAAAAAGCATCACGTATGATCATATGCTGAAAAACCCCTAGGTAGTATCCGGTGGAGAGGGATCCTTTATATATTTATCAATAAGGCGTGCTTAGGGAAGCTTCCAAAAGTAGGAGAATAATACAATATAAGTGCTCCAGAGAGCTTACAATAATAGGCGGGCATAGGCCCTTTCTCTAATCAGTAGAAAAGAAGAAGAAAAATGAAGCCTTGTTGGGGAAGAAGCCGCGGGTCTTTTTTTGGGAGAAGAAAGAGATCCCCAGTTGATAGAGAGCTTTGTCATATTTATAGGTTCTATTTCTTGTTGCCCACTCTGTCAATTTAGTTAATCAATCCACAATTATAGGAACACTGATTTGGCATTGATTGGGTTGAATATTCTCTCATTAATGGCGTTGTGAATGGCCATTAAAGAGTTGACTATCTTCATTAATAGCGTTGTGAATGGCCATTAAAGAGTTGACTATCTTCATTAATACGATTGATTATCTCCATTAATAAGGTTGACTATCTCCATTAATGGCGTTGTGAATGGCCGGAAAGGTCAACCTTTCTTGTATTTGAATGCTAGCGCATACTGTCCTTCTTGTAGCATGGTTCTGGTCTTCCTTGGTAATCTGACAGACAGTGTAGTAAGACCTCCCTTGTTGACGCCTTCTATGTTAGGTGGTTGGGAGGTGCTTGAAGGATCGGTCTGGGCAGGAAACATGATACGGGGTATCGAGTGCGGGGTACCGGGTATCGAGTACGGGGTACCGGGTACCAAGTGCAGGGTACCAGGTACCAGGTACCAGGTACCAGGTGCGGGGTACGGGGTACCGGGATACCAATGTGGCGTGACATCAAGATACTGTGTATCATGGATCATGTGGTAGCGAGGTACCGGGATAGTGTAGTAGCGGGATCCTCAGGATCCTGGGTTCATTCTTTCAACAATCAAATGACTTTGACATGGATGGAAAATTCTTCTTTGGACCCCTGCCAAAAAAGGCGGTTAACACATACATATTCACATAGGCCATATTATCTCTTTATTGAGAAGTAAGTCTTGTGTTGCTTCCGGGATTAGGTTGCTTAAATCACAAGCAATTAAACTAGATCCATTTTTACAGGCCTGCGGGTAGTGATAGAGGGTTATTGACGGGGATTAGGTCGTAAACTGGGATTAGGTTGTAAACGTTATCACAATTAGTGGATTCGAGGTTCAAGTGTGGCACACTTACTAGCCCGTGGTTTTTCCCGTGAGGGTTTCCACGTAAATATCTTGTGTCATTTATAATTCCGCACATATTACACTTGATATATTATATTGACTAGATAGGGCTATTTTCGTAATATTGACTAATCGCGAAAATTGGGTAATAACGATTAAAATCTATTCACCCACCCCCCCTCTAGATTATTTATTAGAACACACTGTAATTTGTTTCAGATACCCTTCGAAGCACCCAGGCTCGTAGGAGAAGCTGGACCGAGTACCCGGGTACCAGTTTTTGACAGACTCTAACCGCCACTGCCAGTTCCAAGTCATCCTAAAGATTTCTGATGAGGTCGTTTTGGTACTGAACAAAATGATGTTTTTATGTGTTCATTTAGAAAACCAATTTTACCACTAGAAAATCCTTTTAGGATGTAAAGATTAGTAAAACGGTGAGTAAGGATTCGTTCCACAGGGATTAGGTTAGATTAATCAATTTATGATATAATCTAAGTTAGTCTAATCTAGGTGCATAAAACATAAATCATATTTTGGGATTTTTGATTGGTTAGAGATATAATAAACTAGAAAAGTAAATAATAATAATATAAAGAAATTGAATAGATAGAAATCCAACATCAACAATACTAGATAAGATAATGGTTTTAACAATTAATGATAGATATTAGGGATTTAATTACACATAGTTACAATCAAATAAAAGAAAGTAATAAATAAGGAAATCACATTTGGGCCTCCTTCTTTAATGTTTAATCCTTGCTTTCCTTTGAAGCTCCTAGTGCAAAGAGTGGGAGAAGAGGATATGTCTAGATAGGTGGAGTCATATGGCTAGTGACAAAGGAAATGGGTGGAGAAGATGGGAAGAGAGGAATGATTTAGGTGAGGTAGTCTAGTTGTTTGTTGATGAGATTGGAGAGGAGAAATGGGTGGATTAGGAATGGTGGAAGAAGAAATTTTTTGCTTGAACGAGTGTATTTTCAAAAGAGAAAATGTAATGAATTTATAGTGAATTCAAATCAGGTCACGAATGGATAATTACCAAAACACCTCATGTTCTTGTCAAATTTCCATTTTGGCCCCTCAAAGGGGTGCATTATGTAATTTTCACACCAATGAGATTTGAACACAGTAGAGGTCGCTGTGAGGCTTCAATGGCGACGCAAAAGGGTGACACTGGAGCGAAGTAGTCAGGTCCAGAACAAGTCCCTATCGCCATGGCGACGTTGAACGTTTAAATGGTGACAAAGGGCGACAAAGGATGAGATCGTGGCTTGGAGATTCCGTGGTGATTGGAGGACTGAGATTATTCCCATCGTGATCTCATGGACCACGCCGTTCTTTTTGATCGGAAACCGGTCGAAGATAGGTCAGAAAAGAGGCACTTTAGGCGGCGGTGAAATAGGAAGGGTTTGGTCGCCATTACAGGTCTGTAGCATGAGAAGGAAGATGAATTGAAGAAGACGGGGTGCGCTTAGCAAGGGCAGGGGTGCATGCAGCCTTCATTGTTTTGTCTCATATGGGGCGCATTTAGAAAAGCATAGGGGTGTTCATAGGCTTGGCTAATCAGGTTTGGGCAAGGGTGTGGGCTTGCATTTGGGCCATGTATTTGGGCCAAGGTTGGTTTGAATGTTTATTGAAACGCACCGTTTCGATTTTTGCCAAAGAAGGTGGGTTGTTGGGGTGTGCACAAAAGAGGGCTGGGGTTCATTCAGCAGCCCACTCCCCCTCCAAAACGCACCGCATTTGCACAGATGACGTGGCGCACCTGGCTACTTTGAGTGGTCATTTACGGAATGCACCCCTAAACTCTTCTGAAATTGCTATAACTTCAATCTTCTCTTCAATACTTACACTTTCACCCCTATTTCTCCAACTTACTCCAATGCCCCTGAACTTTGTAAATACCTGATGTAAGGATTCCCATTCTTTGATTGGCTTATTTCGTGGACAAACCACATGTTGGGGTTTATTGTGTAAGGGTAGTTTAGGAGTTTGAGAATCAAGCTCAAAGGCCCTTTCAAGACCTCAAGGGACAAGCACACCTAAGGTATAATCTCTAGTGCTTAGTTCTTTCTTTGAAGAGATTTAGATTGCACACACTCACTTAGCATTCTTCCATTTGTGTGCATACTCTTCACATGTCACATGTCACATTTCACACTTGCACTTTAATGCTGTATTTTGTATGTGCTTGATTTGCCCAAAGACCGCCTATGGAGAATACCCTTGGTTTCTCCTTTGATTTCACCTCTTTGGGTGAAACGGCGGTTATGATCAGCGGCCTGGCCGTCGAATGAAACCGTCGTTTGAGTCTAGAGACCTTTGGATCAATTCTGCGGTTATGATCGGCGGCCACGACCACCGTTCGAAACCACCGTTCATACCTGATTGATTTAATCTCTCGGGTTTGATTCTACGGTTAATTCAACGGTTTCGTCACCGGCGATTGAAACCATCGTTGTTCCCCTGCCTCTCTTGGAAGCCATTCTGCGGTTGTAAACGGTGGCCTGGCCGCCGATTAAAACTGCCGATCGGTGCGTTTCAGGGGCAAACTTGTCTTTTCACATGCTCTGTTTTTCATGCCTATAAATACATCAGTTTCTCTTGTTCTGAATGTGACTCTTTAATCATCAAGAACCCTACTTTTAAAAGAGAGATTTTTAAGAGAGATTTTTAAGAGAGAAAGCAACCAAGTTTGCTCATTTAAACACTCAAACCAAAATTCATATGCATCAAAATTCTAGCATCTTCTAGCATATCTAGGATGCTTGCTTGCATGGGTCTTTCATCATCACACTTGTCTTGGTAAGTTTTTCACTGTTATCACATATAATTAGTGTTTTATTTATTATGGCATCTCTTTCATTACTTGATTGTTCTTAGATTAGATTCTAATATTCAAGATAGAGATTGTTGTGTTGATTTGATTGAGTGTTGTATTATGATAGCTAATTAGGTTTTTGCTTAATCTTGATTAGCTAAGCTATTTGAAATGTCATTTAGTTCTTAATATCTAGGATTGCTTTTATTGCAAAATCATCATCTTAGATAAGCATATAGGGTTCCCTTGCTCTATGTTGCATTTTGGATATTCACATATTCACTTAGGGTGTTAATCTCTTCTTAGAGAATTAAGTCTTGTGTTGTGACCGGGATTAGGTTGCTTAATTCGCAAGCAATTGGATTAGGTTCACTTATACCGGAATTAGGTAGGTGTGTGATTACTTCTGGGATTAGGTTGTAATTTTATCATATTTAGTGGATTCAAGGTTCGTGTGTGGCTCATAAAACAGCCCGTGGTTTTTTCCCGTGAGGGTTTCCACGTAAACATCAAGTGTGATTTACATTCCGCACCATATTACACTTGTATGTCTATTTGACTAGTTAGGGGCATTTTCGTAAATTGACTTGTATGCGAAAATTGGGTAATAACGATTAAAATCTATTCACCCTGATGCTCACGTTATTGTTCTAATAAAATATCCCCAATGGCGCCAATAACTTGATCGGCGCACGCGGGACATACGATAGTTCTATAACTATCGGTAAATGATGGTACGTACGTGCGTGCGAGTGTATTTCTACCCTTTTCGCAAGTATACGAATCAATGGCCACGTATAGTGGTTACGAGTAAGGGTATCGTTCCCACGGAGGAAGGGGGGTTGGTACACGTAAAGTCGGTTCTACGTCTTATGTTTTAATTAAGCTAATTACAATATTTACAATAATTACAAATGCATGAAAATGTAAATGAGATGGTCTTAAGTAAGCTAAAAACTAAACTAATGCGATTACACTAATGCGATTACACTAATGCGGAGAATTAAAAGCGATGCGAATCCTATGATCTAGGATACGCAATCTCTACACTACAAAGACAATTATAATTAACCTAAACTAATTAGATAGCAACTAAAGCAAATAAGTAAATTAACACTAAAGCAATACAATTAAATTACACTAATTAATTACAACTAACTAAATTATCATTAACTAACCTAACTAACTAATTCTTGCAAAGATCATGCAAGAGCAAAGATACAAATGAAGAGGAATATAGTAATTGACCTCAATTAAGCACCTATGTTCTATGGAATATGCAATATAATCCGACCACTCAATTATCATCAACTAAGGGTATAGAATGACAATAATAGAGAGGTTTACAATCCTAGAACATGAGAACTAGCTAATATGCATGGACATGCAAATATTAACCTAATTCTCTCCACTAGAGTTAATCAATGTTGGAAAACAAGTTTACATATTACTAGTGATCAATTAACAACATGTATACATTCAATCTAATTCAATTCAACATATGATAACTTAAGATGGATATGGTAAAGATAAGATCAATTAAATACAAGAATAATTCATATAAAATCCATTCCTCAACATTTAAAGTATATTACACATACATGTTCATGAATTAAAAATAAATGGAAGAGAAGTAAAAGTAAGAAGAAACCACAAGTAGGAAACTTCTTATTCTTCAATAGAGCACAAAGCCTTCTTCTTCCAAGCTAGGAAATTCACATGAACTATGTAGTGTTTGAGGTGTGATTCTAAACTAAACTAGGATAATTTAGTCTAAGCTATGTATTTTTGGATGTGTGAGAGAGTTGTTTAGGTTGGGAAAGAGGGATATATATAGTAGGGAGTGTTTGGGCATGGTTTGGACGTGCAAAATTCCAAGTCGGTTGCTCCGGCGGGCTTGTTCTCGCCTGGATGGCGAGCTTGTTCCCACCGTCGGAAGTCGCGGTGGATTTTCGGAGGTTGGCCGCGAGTTTGAACCTTCTGGACTACGTGAATATTCCCGCGGCATGAAACCGCTGAATCATGGCGAGCTTGGATGAGTTTGGGCGTGCAAGAACCCGCTAGAATCAAGCTTGAAGCTTGCATTTCCATGGAAGTTGGTGGACTTGGATGGGTGAGGAAATGTGTGCATGAGAGGCCAAAAGTGAGTCCATAGTGACCGGAAGGAGGAGGGCTACCGATCTGGGCAGAGAAAGTTGGAAAATACGTCGGGAAACGGTCGGAATACGCCGGAGAAGTCACCGGGTTGAAACCGGGTCAACCTGGTAACCAGGTCGGGAGCGCGGGTCATAGTGACCCGGCTGGAGCTTGAAGAAGGGTGACGTCATCATGACGTCAGCGTGACGTGAGCCCAAGCCAAAACGACGCCGTTCTGAAGCGTGACGTGGCTGCTTCGCTGTGCGTTTGATGGCAAATTACAATCTGCTCCCCTGATCATCTTCTTAATTACAGAATCTTCATTTCTTTCCGGAATATTTCACTTTTGCCCCTAATTTCTCCACAATTACACAATTGTCCCTGAACTTCCCTAATTCCCTGAAACACTTATTTATACCCTATTAAATACACAAAAATGCTCAGAAACAAATACAAAAGATAGGAAAAGGAAGCGCTAAATGTGAACATTTGGAGTGCGATCACACCCCCCCCTCCCTCTAGATTAATATTTAACACACCGTGAGAACTTTCACCTGAAAATACTTAATTAATAATATTAAAACATGGGAAAATACCCGACAATCAAGCATAAAGTATATGAAATAAGGGCACAAAATCGTACCATATTTGGTCCGATCAATTTCAGACCCCAATAGGTGAAGTCAGCGTTTGACATTCCTCCTAGAAAGAACCAGCCAGCGACTAAACCGGTAGCAGAAAAGAGGGCTCCACAGTCCGATGCAGGTGGCAATTCCGAGCCCAGGAGAAACCTACGAGGTACCCGGCCTCAGAATGAGGAGTGCAAGGAGGCAACTGTGGTATCAGAGACTTCGGACAATGAAGGCTTAATAGCCCGATCTAGGCATGAGGCCCCAAAGCGCCTGGAAGACCAAATGGCCAAAATGGCAAAGGAACTCGAGAAGCTAAGGAAGGGGAACCATCGGAGTACCCGGAAGAACCCTTTGGGGGAGATGAATGCACCATTCTCTAGGAGAATCAGAGAAGCAGAGTTACCCCCCAAGTTTAAGATGTCCGCCGAAAAGTATTCTGGATCTGAAGACCCCGTGAGCCACATGGAAAGTTTTGTCCACCATATGGAGGTCCAGAATGCTACCCGGTCAGCGATGTGTAGGATGTTCCCCTCCACTCTGACAGACTGTGCCAAGACCTGGTTTAGAAAGTTACTGACACGCCAAACCGGTTCTAAATTAACTACACTAAATTACGCTATTCTACCACGGTTATTCTAAGGGGCGCGTGGGTCCCTTCGCAAGTGTACGAGTCGTGTGAGCAATAAAGGGTAACGAGTAAGGGTAGTCGTTCCCAAGAGGAATGGTTAGCTACGTGAGTCTAGGTTATCATTACTTATCTATTTCTAACTCCTAACAAGTTTACTAATTAATGTTATCTAAATCAATTATTCTAAGCTTGCAATTAACTAATGATTAAAGCTAGATTAAGACAATTAAGCTAGATTAAAGATGTTAGGGGATTGACTCATTCAAGTAACTACCATATCATTAATCAATCATTCATTTAACACATTCTAAGGCATTCTATGGCATGCATTTCATTATCCATAATGTAAAGTACCAAATCCATCATCTTACACATTATCTAATATCAAAGATAATTGATCAAGAGAGAATTTAGGAATTATGATGTAGAGATTCTCTAATTAACCCAAGTCATAAATTACTTAGAGACATCTCTATGAAATGGCTAGTGAAACATTCATACATATTGTGGGACACTTTATGCATGAAATCAACTACCATGTGTGTACAAATATATGTTTATGCAAGACATATCATCAACATATCATTAGAGTTCATAATACACACATACAAAGCCTTAGAGAGTGAAATAACAAATGGATTGATTAAATCATTGGTTTAATTACAAGAGTTACATCAATCCCTTAACAAAAGGAGTTAGTTACACATAGAAATATATGAACTAGAGAATACAAAAGAAGAGCAAAACAAACCCATTTGGATTGGTTTCTTGGCCAAGAAGACTCCTCTTTGCAATCCAAGAACAATATCCTTCTAGAGCAACTTGAAAAGAGCAAGTCTAAGTAACTAAACTTGGTGTTTGGCTACCTAGAAAGTGATGAGAAAATGATAAGAAAACTAACTAAATTTGAGAGAGTTATTCTCTCTCTTAATTCTAAAACTAAAGTAAATTAAACTAAAGTGGTGTGTAGTCTAATGATAAGTGTGTAGTGTAGTATATAGTGTATATTAACTTACTAACTAAGAAATATGATAGATATTTTGTATATAATAAGTTATATGGAAAATATCTAATAATATCTAAGGTGGTAATGTGTGTTGGACAAGCTTAGGTGATAGGAGAAGCAAGTAGGACGAGCTGCCATCAAGTGGAGAGGACCCGGCGGCTTTATTCACTTTGGCTCGCGGGTTTATTCCGGCTGTCGTGAAGTCGCCATGAAAACGGAAGGTTTTCAGCGAGTTCTAACCTTCTGGACTGCGAGCTTGTTCCCGCCACATGAAACCGCTGACTTCTCACGGGTTTGGACGTGTTTAGGGCGAGAAAGAAGCCGCTGGAAGACCTTGGAGCTCAAGCTCGGCCGTGGAGGTTTTGAGGGTTTGAAGGAGAGTTGGTGGAGATGGCAATCCTTTGCATGGGAGGCCGAAAGTTGGTGCACTCTGACCGGGGAAGCTCTGGAAATCATTCTGGGCGGACGGCCACCAGATAACACGTCAGAAACGGTCGAAACAAGTCGGGTCTACAGTCGGGTCGAACCGGGTCAAATCCGGGTCGTGGGTCACTGTCGCGGGTCAGCTCTGCACCGGTTGGAGGTTGGAGGTTGGAGGTTGGAGATGGTGACGTCATCGGTGACGTCACGCTTGCATCAGCTGCCGCGTCAAAACGCTGCGTTTCACTTGTGACGTGGCAGGTGGCTGGCGAATTACACACTAATCCCCTAAACTCTTCTCTAATCTCCGAATCTGTAATAATTTCTTGAGTTTTACATTTTGACCCCTGATTCTCCCAAATGACATATTTGCCCTCTTTTGCCCTAATTTCACTATTTTCTTCCTGTTTGGTCCAAAATGCCCCTGATGAGCTGAAATACCTAAAAAACACTTATTTACAATATTAAATACCATAAAGGGCTCGAAAAACGGTTACAAAAGCCAAGTAAGTGAGCGCTAAATGTGAACATTTGGAGCGTGATCAGTTACCTCAAAGTAGTGTGGATTCTTTTACAAAGCTTATTACAAATTTTTGTGCTCAATTTCAGGGGATCAAGCCTCGTCCCAAGGACCCTGTCCTACTCCAATACGTGATCCAGGATAGGGGTGAGACGCTGAGATCCTATGTAGAGAAGTTCCACAAAGAAGTGATCCAGATGGGAGTGTTTGCCGAGAAGGAGACCTTGGCTAATTTTAGAAGAAACCTGTAGGTTGGCAGGTTGTTCCGGTCATTTGCCAAACATCCACCCGAGACTTACTAAGAGGCCTATGACAGGACACTGGAACAGGTGGACATAGATAAACAACTCCGGGTCAAGGTCGAGCATGATGAAGCCCGATAAGCCAAGTGTCCAAAGAAAGAGTCTCCGAAGCCTGCACCTACAAAGAAGTTTCAAAATCATCCTCCAAACTGGTCTACCTACCAGCCACCACCTCCTTCCCAACATCGAGATAGATATCCCGTAAGGAAGACCCCTCTTAGAACCTCACATCCACTGAGAGAGGTAGCACGGGCAGAAAGCGAAGAGGGCTGGTACAACCATTACACCCCTCTCGATGCATCCAGAGAGACCATATACCTCGCCATCCGTGACAAGGGTTTGCTCAGGAAGCCCGGTCCTATAAAGATCCCGACTGATCAAAGGAATCACTACAAGTACTATGATTTCCACGAGGATGTGGGACACAACACATCCGAATGCTACAGCCTCCGCAACCAGATCGAAGGATTGGTAAAGGGAGGACTCTTGGTTGAATTTTTACAGCAGGCATGGGATAACATTAGAGTGGGGAAGGAAGTACAAGGGGGGATGTGGGATACTGAAGAAAGAATGAAGGATAGTGGAAAAGACTTGTGCATCAAATCCAAGTCATTCACACCATCAGTGGGGGCCCAACACTAGCAGGGACTTCTAACAACTCAAGGAAGAACCATGCCAGGAAGATCCCTAGACTTACTACTGGTCATGGTGTACTCAGGGTCTCTAGTGGATCCGAAGACTATCCTCGCTCTGCCTAGATCATTTTCACAGAGGATGATGCCTACAACATAGTTCAACCTCATGATGATCCAATGGTGATCACGGTACAGATAGCTAATTGCCGGGTCCACCGCGTCCTGATAGAAACCGGAAGCAACGTTGATATTCTGTTCAAAAGAGCATTGGAAAAGCTCAACCTGAAGAACCCCTGCTACAACAGCTGTGCCACACCCCTGTATGGTTTCACAGGAGATTCTATAATACCAGTTAGGTCGCATATCCTACCGATAATAGTCGAAGAGGCTCCTCTTCAACAAAACATAATGACAGAATTCATTGTGGTTGATACCCCGTCCACCTACAATGGGATCCTAGGAAGGCCTTTCCTGTCAGGAATTAGGGGAGTGTTGTTCATTTATCACAACGTCCTAAAGTTCCCAGTGAGAGATGTCTGGGGGGATCAACAAGCAGCGCACATCTGTTATGCAATGTCCACTAATCCTACTGTGCTAGCCAAGCAGTGTGCGAATGTAACCAGTGAACCAAGCCAAGAGGTACCAGAGCAAGGTCACTACGTCTTGGAAGAAAGAGAGGTACCGGACATGATTATAGAAGAGACGGAAGAGGAAGAGTAGGGATGGACCAATGGGCACCTAACGGAGCAGTTAGAAGAAATACCTGTCATAAAGGGCGATCCAAACAAAGTAGTGAAGATAGGAGGTGCGTTGGATTATGAGGTCAGGAAGAACTTGGTAAAGCTCCTTGAAGAATACAATGATATTTTTGTCTGGAGTCATTATGAAATGCCAGGTATCCCTTTCAACTTAGTCGCTCACAGGCTGGCAATAAATGCAACCTTCAAGCCAGTCAAACAGAAGCGGAGGCATTTCAACGCTGAGTGGAATGCCACGGTGCTAGAAGAGGTAGATAAGCTTCTAAAAGCCAGATTCATCAGAGAATCCCGCTACCCCGAATGGATCGCTAATGTGGTTTTGGTAACCAAAGCTAATGGGAAATGGCGTATGTGTGTGTGGACTACACCGACCTTAACCGGGCTTGCCCGAAGGATAGCTTCCCTCTATCTAAAATAGATCAGCTGATTGATTCCACTATAGATAACAAGCTTCTAAGCTTCATGTACGCTTTCTCGTGGTACAACCAAATCATGATGCACCTTTGATCGGACCAAAATTGGTACGATTTTGGCACTCACTTCCTTCTCTTTATGCTTGATTCTCAGGCATTATCCCGTGATGATGTAAATTAAGTGTTTTCAGATATTTATTAAGTTCAGGGGCATTGGAGTAATTTTGATCATTTAAGGGCAAAAGTGTAAATTGTGAAGAAGGAATGAAGTTATTGAAATTATATAAGAGAGCAGGGGGGCTAATTGTAATTCGCCAAGCAAAGCAGCTAGACACGCCACGTCAGCTAAAGGAAACGGTGCGTTTTGATGGGGTGTTTAGGCCTCTAAGTGCAGCCCAAACAATTGCTAAACACACCCCCAATGAAGACAGCGCAAGCGTGGCCCAAGTGACCATGTGCAGGCTCTGAACGTGCTCCACCTCGCTTCTAACTGCACCCCATTCAAGACAATTGAGTAGCTGCTGCGTGCACGCCAGGCCCTTACTGATTGCACCCCATCTTCTTCCTCATCTTTCCATCTTCCTCGCGACAGACAACTATGGCATCCTCCCCAAAACCCTAATGCTGCCACCTGAAAATGCACCTTCCTTGAGCTACCGCTGGCCGGTTTTCGACCAAAATCAATGGCGAAGTCACAGGCAAACCAATCGCAATAGTCCCGGTGCTCCAATCGGTCAGAATCCAAGCCACCTCTCCACGTCTCCATATCCCCTTTGTCACCCCTATTTGTCACCATTTTGCTCGTCGATGTCGCCATGGTGACATGGAGTTGATTTTGGCTCCAGTTGTTTCACCTCGAGTGTCACCCAAGCGTCACCATTAAAGCAAGTAGCGACCTCTTCTCCGTGCATTTTTTATTGGATAGGAAAATTACGTAATGCCCCCCTCTTGAGGACTAAATGGTAATTTGCCATAGTCAGAGGGTGTTTTGGTAATTTGTCACCCGAGACCTAATTTGAAAAGCCTATAAATTCATCACCATTTTCCCTTTTTGAACAACTCTTGGAACTCTTGTGAATCAAGAAACCTCCTTTCTCCACCATTCATAATCCCACAATTCTCCTCTCCAATAAACACTTAGATTACCTCACAACAAACACTCCTCTCTTTCCATCTTCTCCACCCATTTCCTTTGTCACTTTCCATTTGACTCCACCTATCTAGGCATATCCTCAACACCCACTCTTTGCACAAGATTCAAGCAAGGAAGCACAAGGAATGATCAAGCTTACAAGAGAGACCCAAGGGTGATTTCTCTACATTTTACTTCATTTTTTTGTTTGTAATTATGTGTAATTAAACCCCCATTTTAGGGGATGATTTGAGAGACTTTTTGGACATAAGTATTTATTTAAGCTTTGAATATTATGTTTGCATGATTATAGTTTTATTTACTTTTTAATTAGATCTTGCACTTATGTGATTAAATGAGTATTGACACACTTGTTGATTACAATATGTTAATCGAAAATTGTCACTGGGGTGATTTTTCCAATTAACAATTCAGAGGGACCGAGATCACGGTAGATCTCGGTCGGAGGGGTATCAGGTAGTTCGATACCTATAGCTTCCTAGAAATTCAATGAGAATAGAGAATGACAATAACAAGAAAATTTCATATAAATAGTGGATTGTACATATAGCTCATTGTTATTGATGATGAATACATGGTGGAGTTACAATTAAGATTTTTCATAGCTATGGTTATGAGAAAAAATAAACTTAATGGGCAGTGGCGATTGAGCTCTCGTGCATGTCGATAAATGGAAAAGTATCAAGTAGGGTCCTCTCCTTTTTTTTTTCTCTACGATCATACGATGAATATATAAGTCCGTTTCTTGTCATGCACTCCTAGAACTTCGGTCTAGGGTTTTAGCAATTCACTGGTGTTTCCTTGGCAATCAACAAATTCGTCGGGGGATTTGATCCCTAAAATCAAGTGATTCCTTTTATGACGGATTAAGTGGGAGTTGACTCCTGTTAGGTTTCTAGTTTGTGTTGGCATGTATTCCATATCAAAACGTGTTTCTTTTGTAATGTTTAGTGGTCTATATGTTGAAGATTTATGAAGATGAAGAAAGTCTTAGCCACAATTCATGCAAAATGCCGGCTTCAAAGAGATATGTGCTTCATTGATCATCAAAGGTAATATAAGACCTCATATCTCTTACAAGGCTAGGCACACGCACACACACACACATGGCATCCTTGTGTGTTCCTTCATGGTTAAACATCATTTATATATCACTTTCACACACTTGATAAATATATGCTCATGCATTTATACTATCTTGACAAACTTTGCTTATTGCATGTTCTAGGACTATGTCTAGGAAATAGCATATGTGTGTGTCTTTGTGTTTGTATGTTTCCATATTTTTGTATTTGGACTTGAATATGCTCTATTGGATTCCTTATTGAGTTCCGGTCATTTCGGTTACTCATTCATAAGGTTTCGAGTCCAAACGATGTAGCTACGCTACTTTTCGTTCTCATTCGTTGAGTTGACTTCATCGTCGTTTTCCGAGATGATTTCTCAACCATTTTTCAAATTTGTGTAGTCTTCCTCGTGCGTGAGGGAGTCACGGTTCGTAATCTGAAAACAGATTTGAAATCGGAGTTCGGAAGCCCAAGATACGGCTGAAGAACGTGAGGGAACGCGCGAGAGGAGAGCGTGGCCAAAAGGCCACGTGGCCCAAGCCGTGTGGGAGCCGTGGGACCCACGGCCAGAGGACCCCTCTGGTCCCGTGTGGCCCACGCGACCCCCACGGGGTGGGTGACATGGCCACCTCTGATTGGCCCAAAAAATCTCTCTCTCTCCTCCTTTTAAATTCCTTATATTCCCTCCATTTCATTTCCAGAAGAAAAATTGCAAAATCCCGTCAGAATTTTTCTCCCAAATTTTCTCACCTTCCAAACACCATAACTTCTTCATACGGAGTCGGAATTGAGTGATTCAAGTTGGAGATCGTTTGTAATCAAGTCCTCTACCTTTTCCAAGTGGTTTGGCAGCTGTTTGATCGATTTTCTGGTGGTTCTACACAGAAAACCGAACCAGCTCGTGAATCCAAGGTATTGATCTAATCTTTGGGATTTCTTCTTTTATAACCTTCAATTTGCTTGGGGTTTCTTCTTCTATATATACTTGTATGTTTGGTGAATGCTATTGAGAAAGATAGCTTCACAATCAATCCTAATCAAAATTCTATTTAGAGACAAATGTGAACTAGTTTTCTTGATTCTAGGTTTTTCATATGTTTGTATGTTGTATTGTGATTAGGATGATATCTTAGGTTGTTTGTGACTTGATTGAATCAATTTTGTGATAAATGACCTTGAGATTTGATTTGATCATTTTATTGATGAAATCTAGGATTATTGTATTTGTATGTGTTTTAGAGCTATCTAGGATTTAATTGATTTACATCTTAAATCCTTGCTCTATATTTTTTGGCTAGAATATTGATTGATTTGATCTCATGTCTCTAGCATTTTATTGTATGTTTATAGCATCTTGAACTTGTACTTCATGAATATATTTTGTTCAAGTGTTGTATGTGTGAATGAGACTTTGAGCTTATGTGTTTGGTGTTTACACATGCTTTAGGTTTTATTCTTGTATTTTGCATCTAGACTTTTATTACTTGTGATATCACATGTTTAGGTTTATTTGTACCATGGAATATATTGATCACATGTTCTATGTTGAATTGATTATTTGCATCATTTGCATTCACATGATCACATTAGGAAGTCCTTGTAAAAGGCATGAAGTCTTGGTTAGAGTCGGGATGACTCGGATAGCCAAGCAAGAAGACTTGTCTAGAGTCGGGATGACTCAGATAGCCAAGCAAGAAGTCATGGCTAGAGTCGGGAGGACTCAGATAGTCATGCATGGGAGGCTCTCTAGAGGCATGAGTGCCTTGGATAGGGAGCAAAGGAAAGATCCGGCACCGGGAGCAGGACCGAGGCTACTCACAACCATAGCGGAAACCGGAGCCCACCCAGGCCAGGCCAGGCCAGGCGAGGAGGCCTGTCACGAAGCATCAGCCGCCTCCGTAACTGCAGCCATGGAGGAAGGAGCTGAAGCCCAATCAAGGGAAAGAGGGCGAGGCCACATGGAGGAGCAAATGAAAAAGATGGCAAAGCGCCTATCAAAGTTGGAGAGAGACAAGGTCAAGTACAAGGGACTGAAGAAAGACCCCCTTGGGGAGATGAACGCCCCGCTATCAAGGGAAGTTCGGCACGCTAGTCTCCCTCCAAAGTTCAAGATGCCAGAGAAAGTATACTCAGGCGTGGAAGACCCCCTAAGCCACTTAGAGTCTTTCGTGCAACAGATGGAGGTGCAAAACGCCTCCCGGAAAGCCATGTGCAGAATGTTCCCATGCACTCTCACGGATTTCGCCAAGACATGGTTCAGAAAACTCTCCCCGGGGAGTGTAGACTAATTCACTAAGTTGTCGAGGGACTTCTGTGCCCAATTCCAGGGTGTCAAACCACCGCCTAAGGACCCCATCCTGCTACAATACATAGTCTAGGAGCGAGGAGAAAAGCTCAAATCATATGTGGAGCGTTTCCACAAGGAAGCCATTCAAATGGGGGTATTCGCTGAGAAGGAAACCTTCACCAACTTCAGGAAAAACCTCTGGGTTGGAAAATTATGGCATTCCTTCAGCAAAAATAAGCCTGAAACCTATCAAGAGGCCTATAGCCGAGCTCTGGAGCAAGTGCAGCTAGATGAGCAGTACCACATCAAGATAGAGCATGACGAGTCACGCTCAAGCAAGCGGCAGAAAGGGGACAACAACCAAAGAAAGGAGAAGGAGCCGGTTCCCAAGTTCAGAAATAACCCTCCAAACCAATTCACCTACCGTTTACCTTCGCTACCCCCTAGCAGGCCACGCCCCTTTAGGAGGATATCCCCACCAAGAAAGATTCGAAGGACGTCATCGCCTGTAAGGGAGGTCGCCAGAATCGCCCAATCAGAGGAAGAAGAGTACACCAACTATACCCTGCTCAATGCCCCGAGGGAAACAATCTACTTGGCAATCCGAGACATGGGGCTCCTGAAGAAGCCCAACCCCATGAAGCTCCCAGCAGACAGGAGGAACAAATACAAATACTGTGATTTCCACCAGGACATAGGGCACAACACTTCGGAGTGCTACAGCTTACGCAACCAAATCGAGGGCCTAGTGAGAGGCGGCCTGCTGGTGGAATTCCTCCAACAAGGAAGGGATGGGATTAAGATGGGGAAGCAGGTTCAGAGAGAGATGAAGGAGCCAGAGGAAAGAAGAAAAGATCAAGGAAGGGACTTGATGGAACAAATCCAGATGATCAACACTATCAGTGGAGGGCCTACCCTCACTGGTATGTCCAATAACTCCAGGAAGAACCACGCTAGGAAGATACCTCAACACGATGCGGGGAGCTAGGTGCTGAAAGTCAACAGGGGTGTGTCGGATCATCCCGGCTCTGCTCAAATCATATTCACCGAGGACGACGCCTATAACACGGTCCAGCTCCATGATGATCTAATGGTGGTCACCGTCCAGGTGGCAAATAACCTGGTAGCCCGGGTCATGATCGACACTGGAAGTAGCGTAGACATCATCTTCAAGGACACGCTAGATCGTTGCCAACTCCGCCAACCGTGCTTTTATAGTTGTACCACTCCCCTCTATGGTTTCACCGGGGACTCTTTGATGCCCGCAGGTTCCATAATACTCCTGGTAGCCATAGGATAAGCGCCTCGACAAGTTAACAACATGATCGATTTTGTGGTAGTGGACATCCCAAACGCCTACAACATGATTCTGGGATGACCCCTCCTCTCAAAGATTAGGGGAGTCCTATCAATCTACCACAATGTCTTGAAGTTCCCGGTGAGGGAGGAGGAGGAGGTTGGAGGTTGGAATCCTGAGAGGGGACCAACAGATGGCGTGGAGGTGCTATGTCATCTCATCAAACCCCTCTACACTAACCAAGCAGTGCTCCCAAATCACCACGGAAAATGGCCAGGATGAACCAGGCTCGAAAAGCACCCTGCTAGAAACAAACCCCTCGATTAACGCAGAGCTACATAGCGCAGGAGGAGGACACCTGGGAAGCGTGGCGGAACAACTAGATATTGAAGAAGATATGTTCGAAGAAGAGACACCGGAGGAGGAGAGAGGAGGACCGGCTGAAGAATTGGAGGAGGTCGTGGTAAGGGAGGAAAACCCTCCCAAGACAGTGAAGATAGGGTCCACCTTAGCTCCAGAGCATAAGGCTGTGCTACAGAAAGTGCTCCGGGACTACAATGATGTATTCACCTGGTCCCATGAGGAGATGCCTTGTATCCCCCTAACCTTGCAGCACACCGACTCAATATGGATCCTACATTCAAACCTGTAAAACAGAAGAGGAGGTACTTCAACCCAAACAGAAATACAGCAGTACAAGAAGAGGTGGACAAGCTCCTCCGTGTCAGATTCATCAGAGAGGCGCGGTACCGGGAGTGGATCGCCAATGTGGTCATGGTCCCAAAGACCAATGGGAAGTGGCGAATGTGTGGACTACACTGATCTCAATCGCGCCTACCCAAAGGACAGCTTCCCCCTCCCCAAGATTGACCAACTCATTGACTCGACCGCGGGAAATAAGACCCTGAGTTTCATGGATGCCTTTTCTGGCTATAATCAGATCACCATGCACCCTTCAGACCAAGAGAAGACCAGCTTCATCACAAACCAGGGTTTGTACTGCTACAAGATGATGCCCTTTGGGCTCAAAAACGCCGGAGCCACATACCAAAGGCTGGTCAACGAGCTGTTCAAGGAGCAGATCGGTCACACCATGGAAGTCTATGTGGATGACATGATAACCAAGTCACAGCAAGAAGAGCAGCACCCCGACCACCTCAGAGAGACTTTTGAAGTGCTCCGACAAAACCAAATGCGACTGAATCCGGACAAGTGTGCGTTCGGGGTGTCAACTGGGAAATTTTTGGGCTTCATAGTCCACGAAAGGGGGATCGAGGCAAACCCCAAAAAGATCAAAGCAATCATCGAGCTCCGGTCCCCTACCACTCTTAAGTAGGTGCAAGGATTGACCGACCGACTAGCTGCCCTCAATAGGTTTATATCACGATCCATCGACAGGTGCCTCTCGTTCTTCCAAGCTATCAAAAAAGGGAGAGGGATGAACTGGGATGAGGAGAGCGAGTGCGCCTTCAGGGAACTCCAGAGTTACCTAACCAACCCCCCGCTACTCGTTAAGCCACTACCGGGGGATGTCTTGCAGCTCTATCTTGCCGTATCAAGCACAGCGACAAGCGCAGCCCTCGTAAAGGAATGTGAGGGAGGGATCCAGAGACCCATCTACTATGTGAGCCGCTCCCTCAGCAAAGCCAAGAAGAATTACAACCAGATGGAGAAGCTTGCTTTCGCCTTGGTCGTCGTAGTACGCAAGCTACGCCTTTACTTCCAAGCCCACTCAGTGACGGTGCTTACGAACCTCCCTCTCCGACAGTTCATGCAACGGCCTGATGTATCGGGGAGGCTGGTTTTGTGGGCCCTTGAGCTTACTCAATATGATATTACTTTCAAGCCCCACATCGCAATCAAAGGACAAGCACTAGCAGATTTCGTGGCAAAATTTAGTGGGAACCCTGACTCCTCCCATGGGATAGAGCCCGCCGCCCAGACAAACAGTAACATCCCAGTTCCCGGGGAAGAGTGGCCCCCCTCGGCATGCATTTGGACACTATTTGTTGATGGAGCCTTAAACCAGCACGGCTGTGGGGTAGGAATTGTGCTAATCGATTCAGAGGGGGTCGAGACCTCCCACTGCATAAGGTTCGAATTCAGGGCCACTAACAACGAAGTAGAATATGAGGCACTCCTGGCAGGTTTGAACGCCGCTCGAGAATTGGGAGCCCAGTTCCTCGCCATCAAGAGCGATTCACAGCTGATTGTGAAGCAGGTAGCCGGATCGTACCAAGCCAAAGGCGACAATATGTCTACCTACTTAGAGAGAGTACAGCAAGCAACAAAGGCATTCCGAATGATCAAGATTGAACAGATACCTAGGGGGGCTAACCATCGGGCAGATGTCCTCGCCAAGATTGCAATAAGAGGAGGGCAGACCCCCCCGAAGGGAGCCCGGCTGTAACTCTTAAGCCAATCAAGTATTGCCAAAACTGCCGAGGTCCACCATGTAGACCGCCTCCCATGTTGGATGGACCCGATAGTAGATTACCTTCATAGCCAGAAACTGCCTGATGACCCAGCAGAAGCTAAGGCAATAAAGAGGAAATCAACCCGGTACTGCCTTGTGCAGGGACATTTATATCGAAAAGGGAAATCCTTGCCTCTCCTTAGATGTCTACACCCTGACGATGCCAAATGGGCACTGAGGGAGGTTCACTCGAGCGACTATGGTGATCATTCAGGAGGTGATGCCCTGGCACACCGAGTTTTAAGAATGGGATACTTCTGGCCAACCCTTCATGAGGATGCACGCCTCTTTGCCCGCTCATGTACACCATGCCAAAAGGTGGCGAACCTCCTGCATCATCCCCCGAAAAGACTATCTATCCTCTCATCCCCTTATCCCTTCGTGGTATGGGGGGCGGATCTAATCGGGCCATTGCCCGCCAGAGTGAAGCAGGCCAAATACGCTGTTATTGCCATAGACTAATTCACCCATTGGGTGGAAGCAGAACCGCTTACAAACATAACCGAGGCAAACACGATAGCTTTCATTAAAAAGAATGTGGTATGTCGCTTTGGTGTACCTATGGCCATTATCACCGACTTAGGGAAGCAGTTCGACAATTACAGCTTTAGGGACTATTATGAAGATTTGAAGATAGAATGTCGCTTCGCCTCGGTGGCTCACCCCCAAACAAATGGCCTGGTTGAATCAACCAACAAGACAATCAAGAGGCTATTAAAGAAGAAGCTGCAGGAAGAAAAAGTGGCTTGGGTGGAACAGCTCCCTAACATCTTGTGGGCCTACCAGACCATAAAAAGGACCGCGACTGGAGAGACTCCATACTCGCTAGCCTTCTGAGTTGAAGCAGTCATCCCCATTGAGTTGAAGCTCCCTACCTTCCGCACCCAACTCTATAATCCGGAAGACAACGAGGATAAACTCAGAGCTTGCCTAGACCTCTTGGAGGAAAAGCAGACCGGGGTGGCGCTAAGGGTCGCAGCTTATCAACAGAAGATTGCCCGCTGCTTCAACAAAGGTGTTAGGGTCAGGAGCTTCAAGGAGGGCGACCTGGTATTGAGGAAGGTTACACATAATACTCACTGCCGCTCCGATGGAGTCCTCGCTCCGAACTGGAAAGGCCCTTACCTCATCAAGGCGAAGGTGAGTCAAGGAGGATATAAGCTGATGGACCTGGATGGAGACCCAATTGGGCACACATGGAACGATGACCATCTAAAGAGGTTCTACCCTTAAGTCTGTAGGAGAAATTGAGGAGCATGACGACTCTACTGTAGATAGGGCCAGTTCTTTTGTTTCCATTACATGTAAGCGCGACCCGACATGCATTTGAGAGCCGGGGTTCAGCGATGAAATGGAGCGACTTCGATCGCATGTACTAGAGGTGCATCCCACCCTCTTTTTGAATGAATGAAAAGTTGTTCTCCTCAATTTATACCCTCCATTTACACTCGCCTATGAATGCAAGGGACTTGGGCTTAAGTGGCCCTGGTTGCCTACCAAGTCCATAATTTACCGAGTACCTCAGACGAGCTACCGCGATGCCTTGAGCATGGGTATTGTCCCCTCAAGAAGGGACTTGGGCTTAAGTGGCACTGATTGCCTACCAAGTCCAGAATGCACTAGGTACCTCGGACGAGCTACTACGATGCCTTGAGCATGGGTATTATCCCCTCAAGAAGGGACTTGGGCTTAAGTGGCCCTGGTTGTCTACCAAGTCCAGAATTCACCGAGTACATGTATTGTCCCCTCAAGAAGGGACTTGGGCTTAAGTGGCCCTGGTCGCCTACCAGGTCCAGAATTCACAGGGTACCTCAGACGAGCTATCGCGATGCCTTGAGCATGGGTATTGTCCCCTCAAGAAGGGACTTGGGCTTAAGTAGCCCTGGTTGCCTACCAAGTCCAGAATTTACCGGGTACCTCGGACGAGCTACCATGATGCCTTGAGCATGGGTATTGTCCCCTCAAGAAGGGACTTGGGCTTAAGTGGCCCTGGTTGCCTACCAAGTCCAGAATTTACCGGGTACCTCGGACGAGCTACCGCGATGCCTTGAGCATGGGTATTGTCCCCTCAAGAAGGGACTTGGGCTTAAGTGGCCCTGGTTGCCTACTAAGTCCAGAATTCACCGGGTACCTGTATTGTCCCCTCAAGAAGGGACTTGGGCTTAAGTGGCCCTGGTCGCCTACCAAGTCCAGAATTCACCGGGTACCTCGAATAAGCTATCGCGATGCCTTGAGCATGGGTATTGTCCCCTCAAGAAGGGACTTGGGCTTAAGTAGCCCTGGTTGCCTACCAAGTCCAGAATTTACCGGGTACCTCGGACGAGCTACCGCGATGCCTTGAGCATGGGTATTGTCCCCTCAAGAAGGAACTTGGGCTTAAGTGGCCCAAGTTGCCTACCAAGTCCAGAATTTACCGGGTACCTCGGACGAGCTACCGCGATGCCTTGAGCATAGGTATTGTCCCCTCAAGAAGGGACTTGGGCTTAAGTGGCCCTAGTTGCCTACCAAGTCCAGAATTTACCAGGTACCTCAGACTAGCTACCGCGATGCCTTGAGCATGGGTATTGTCCCCTCAAGAAGGGACTTGGGCTTAAGTGGCCCTGGTTGCCTACCAAGCCCGGAACACACTGGGTACAAAGTGTGAGTATTAATTCTGCCCCAGCTGACGTTCAGCCAAGAACCTCCCTCCTAAAGAAGCCCGGATTGGGAGCACAGATTATTAGAAAAGAAAATTCTAAGTCAAAACCTCACCTAGCGTGAAGTGATCAGTCTATTTCTATGCTTATATTTCGCCCATTTTTCCTATGTTTATGCTTGTTTCTTGGGTCCTTTTGGTGGGTTGATGTGTTTGTTAAGCCTTTATAGGTCACTTTCCATTGAGGTATTGATCGGATTTTATTTGGGAGAAGATGGAGTCAAAAGATGAAGAAATAGGCTAAAAGTGTGATTTACCGCGGCCCATGCCGCTCAGCAAGCATATGCACCACCAGCGGTGAGTAGGCGGACCGCAAAGGCTGATTTACCGCGGCCCATGCCGCTCAACATGCAAGCTCCTACCCAGCGAGCCAGAACAGTATGTGGCCGCTTGAATTACTGCTGCCCATGCAAGTGCCTCTCCAGCGGCACAGGCAGCGGTCCTCCGCATTCTTCGTTTCTCAGGACAGGGCAGAAGACCTAATTAAAAAGAAAAATATAAAGAGGCCGACTGGGGGGGGGGGGGGGGGGATATAAAAGACACACAGAAAACACATAAGGATTCATGGATTCTACCAGAAGTTACATCATTTGAAGATTATTGGAATCAAGAAGACGACGGAGACTTCAAGACAAGAGCATCTCACCATTATGGGTTTTCTCTTCTTCTCTTCTATGTTTTTGTTCTCTCCATTGATGTGTAACTAAACCTCTAACTAGGGGATTGATGTAACCGATTTTGGATAACTCTATGTGAACAATTAGTCTATCTTTTGTTAATCAATTGGGTTTCGTTTTGTTTATTGAATTAATTGCTCTATTCTACTTTCTCTGATTATGTTGTGACCGCAAGTGATTTGAGTTTTGTAGTTTAGTTTATCTATGAGATTAGGGTTTAGGTGTGGATGACCGTTCCATTTAAATCTGAATCAAAAGCTTAATAAACAAGAAAATTGATATATGCATGACCGTGCTATGTTAATTTGGCTTAGAGTTTTGTGTAATAGATGAGTTTTGACAATTGCTCATTACATGACCGTGTGTGAGTAATAGGAAGAACCCTAGATCATTATTCTGTATTCGTTGCATGACCGTGTGCGAGTATTCGAAAGGATTTTTGAACCTAATTGAGTTATCTTGAAAACAAGCCCGTAAACTAGATTGAAGTGTTTAACAAGACTGATGGTGAGCATTGAGTGTCTAAGAAAGGTGCATCGATTCCCTAGTATTTCTCTCCATATATTCATTCTTGTGTGTTCTTGATTTGATTTTAATTGATTTTAATCTTTAGTTCAAGTAGTCATAACTTAGGTTAATTCTAGAGTTAAGCATTCTTCCAAAGAAAAGCATTATGCAATTTAGTTTTTTTTCGCATTTAGAGTAACCCTTGCTAGATTAATTGGTATTCGATCGATAGAATCACCGATCCCAGTGAATGAACTTTCTTAGTAAATTGAACACAAATTTTACTGCATCATGAAGCCAACCAGTCTACGCCAGATAATAACTGCACTGTCGCAAGGGATACGAGTTCGACTCATGACAAAGCCAGACATTCCTAATGCATATGGGAAACACACAAAACCATATCAAGTTAAAACGGGAATGAGAAATGGGGATTCTCACTTCATTGATAAAGGTGCAAAGGAACCATGGAAGACTATGGCACCTGATCAAGCTCCTTAAACAAAGCATGCATAGCAAAGGAAAAGAAAGAGGCAACCAAAGAGTGCATAGAGCACTAGTTCATACTTACACACCAAGAGGAGGATTGGGGCTCAGCAGGCCGAACCTCCCCACAAATAAAAACAACAAGAACCAAAGCAAAAAAAAAAATTTTTTTTTTTTTTTAAGGATGCACAAGCATCAGTTTGGGGTTACATACCAAAGGGAGGCCAAGGCACAGAGGGCCTGAACCTCCGCAAATCATTGGGAAAGTAAAAAAAGCAACAAAAATAGCTGAACCAAATGATGATGAAACAGGCATTGATTACTGTTCTTGTATGGGACCGGCAGACTCGACGACAGGTAAGGCGGGCTCGATTGATGGCTGGCTTACTGGAGTCTCCGGGGCTGCGTCTTGCCTTGGGCGCTTTTCTTAGGCTTCTGCAGATAACCTCCTGGATTCCACAGGTGGTGATCCTTGCTGGTCCTCAATTGCATTGGATTCCTTCTTGTCACTCCCGGCTGGATCACTGCTGCTCATTGCGTCCCCGCCTCCTGGGAGCCCCGCTAGCCCTGGCAACGCCTTAGACACTCCATCAGCACCCACCATGATCTCTTCCCTACTCCAGCCACAGATTTTATGAAGGTCGAAATCAGGAGGAGCATGCTGGGCCACATGCAGTTGAGCAAGGAAATAACCTACCCCGAAAGACTTGTCAGCTCCCGCTTCCGCCTCCACAGCCCTTGCGATTGCAGCCATAGCTTGGTTCTCCACCACAGCGAGCTCTCCCTTTAACTCGTTCCGCTCTAGAGCCCGACGAGTGGACCGGGTAACCTCAGCCTCCAGCTCCTTTTGCGCCTGTTCTGTTAGGATTATGCTCAATAGTAAGAGTGTAATATTGTTTTTGACAATCTTTTCATATTAATAAAGTGATTTCTGATTTAAACAAATCTTATAGCATTTATAGATTGAATATTATAATTGTCAAAAGTAAATAATCATAAGGTCAAAATACTATGAGAAAAGAAGAATTGTTCGTACATCTGGATATGTATGAGGTATCTTTAGTTAGTCTTGAATAATGTTCACAACTTAAGTTAAAGGTTGGGCACCTTTATCTTGTTAAAGTTGTAGAATTCTTTTACTAGCATTTGAATGGGATCAAATGTGTTATGATGAGTCTAAAATCATCGGAGGGTCTTCGAGTAAAAGAATCTAGTGCACTGGGTGCATTGAACTGGATCACAATGAAATACTTTATCTAGAACCGTCAATAGATAATAGTCTTTTCATTATTAGGACAATCGGAGAGTCTATCTTAATCCTGAGATAAATGATGGACTTATGGTTGCAAGTGGTATCATTTGAGTTATCAATGAGTACGATTATATAGCATAGTCTATCCTCGATAGTTTGGTGATATTCATTTGTTAATCGATAGAGGACTTCATTTATAGATATGGACATCGTGGCTCCATTTATTAAATGAGAGTAGAATATCATCATATGGATGTTTTGAGGTATTGGATATTGAATCTTAACGTTAAGTTTTCGATAGAGTCTATTGAAACATGGCTTCTGGACAAGTCAAAATATCCAAGTTCAAAATGTGGTCATATGAGTAAATATGGTAACTTGGAGAGCTATAGGCGGTCTATGAGCTCTTGGCGATTACTGATATTCTTCACGAGGATACACCATCTCCTATAAGATTGTCTAGGGTATGAATGAGAATCATTTACTTATTCCATCTTTATTTAAGAGTGCAATTTTAGTTCTTTAGTGGAATGAACTAAAATCAATATATTGAACCTAAGTGAATCATTTGTTGATTGTGATTGGGTTATGTCTATTGGAGCTTAAATTTAGATAGGCCCGCCAAGATCCCCAATCCACATGAACTTGCATGGATCACTTGATATATTCTACCGGACCAATTTATGGGTCCATCTAGAATTGTATTTAATATATTAAGAATATAATTTGCACATTATTTATTTAATGGGCTGATCAATTATATTAATATATTAATGAAAGGCATGTGGACTTATTTCTTTTTGTAAGAATGGGTCTGGTTCACATGTGGGCCTTTTATTAAGGTCCAATGGATTTAATAAAATAGAAAAACAATATATAGATATATCAATATATATGGCACATGGCCGAGATATATATATATGATATTATATTGTTTTATTTTTATTATTTGATTAAATGGAAATTAATTAATTGATTAATTAATTATTTAATTAAAAATCAAAATCTTTTTCTGACTAGAAAATATGTTTCTTAGTAGTATACTATTGTGGTAGTATAAATAAAATAAAAGACTTTATTTGGTAAGTAGATAAATAAGGGATTTATTTATCTAGTCAAATAAGGAAGTCTTTTATATAGTCACAACTACACTAAAGAGTTGGATTAGGGTTTGGAATTCTAAGGAAATCTACCTAGGGTTACAAAAGACAAATCCTACATGGTAAAGGATTTCGGCCGCAATATATGAGATATATATGGCAATTGGCCAGATATATATATATATATATATTGATATTTATATGTGGCATGCAGTATTGGATATATATATATATATATATATATATATATATATATATATATATATATATATATATGTTGACTCATATACATTATAGGTGGCATGCAAATATATGTATGATATACATGTAAGTTATTTAAGTGCAGAATTTGGTTAATAAATATATATATATATAAGGAAAGTGCAGAATTCGGCTCACTTAGATAATATAAGGGAAGAAGAATTCGGTGCACTTTAGGATATATATATATATATATTAATAGGAAATTGAATTCGGGCACTAAATATAGATATGAGGCAAGAGAGTTCGGTTACAACACATTATTTTATGTGAATAGAATTCGGTAACCCTAATAGTTTTCTAGAGATTTATTTTTTCTATTGCTTGAAAAATAAAAGCTATCTCTTAAGATTAAGTGTGATTTCGGCCAGGAGGAAAAGAGAGAAAAGTTTGTTCTTATTTTCGATAGTGCACTAGTAACATTTATATCAAAAGGTTTTGTGCACAATTTCGAATAAGGTTCACGCGAGTTTCGATCTAACGATTGTGAATTCAAAAGTGACCGGAACATTCTTTGTAGCCTCTTGGAATTTATTGTGACTAACAAAAGAAAAAGAAAAAGAAAAAGAAAAAGAAAAAGAAAAAATTTTGTTAATCCATCCTCAGGTACACAGTTCAAAGAGAAGGGAGACCACGCTCCTAGGTGATTCAAGTTCGTGATTGGATTGGAAGATCTTACGGATTACCATCGACGCAATGTCAATCGGATCACGCGACAAAGGTATGATATCTTTAGTATTATATGTTAATTAATTAAAGGGTTAAGGTTCACTTTATGGAAAAATTTTAAAATATACTAAACTCGATTTTAGTCTCGCTTCCGCTGCGTGCAAATGTTTTTTTTCCTACATGTTCAAGGTCCTTCTTCGCCTGGGCGGCCTTCGTATCCAGCTCCTTTTTCTCCCTCACAAGACGGATGATAGTCTTCTCCGCTTCTATCCTGAGCTTATCCGCCTTGACACGGCTCTCCTCCGCAGTACGATGCTCCTCTTGAAGCGAAACGACCTACTCTCCCAGAGCCAAAATATAGCGGAACGCCTACAAAGCAGAAAGAAAAGGAGACCACAATATGTGCAGGCCTGACACTCAGAATGGCCACCCATATCAAGTGATAAAAAACAAGAGAGTGATTAAGGTTACCTCAGCTGCGACAATGGAACCTTTGGAGGAGAGTTCACTAGCAGGAAGTACCGCGAGCTGGGAGGAATCCACCTGGGAGCACGACTCTCTAAAGGCACGAAAGACATTGTCAGAGCCAGAGGATGGGCCTTTCTTAGCTTTAGGGGGGATGGGAGCCACCCTCTCTGAAATCACCACCCCATTTCCTTTGTTTGAAGAGGGATGGGGAGAAAGCACAGAAGACCGAGACGGAGTAGAGGTAAAAGAACCCGTAGGAGCCACTGAAGGAAGTTTAGGTGCTGAAGAGATGGGTAGGCCGCGGCTCTGACCCAAGCGTGCCTCTAGCTCCTCTAGCCTCGAAGAAGGGGAGAACATCTTTAATGACTAGGGGGAGGCCGAGCCTAAAGCGACCCATTTCTCCTTCTTCACCTTCATCAGCATTGCTTGCTTGAGGGGGGGTGCGCGAAGTAGCCTCCCCACTAGTGGGAGAACCTAACCCTATCTAGGCCACGCCTGAATCACTAAGAAGGGCCTCCTCTTATCGAATGCCTGCAAAAGAAACTACCAATGGAGTATCCATTAGAATCTGCACCAGCCTCTCCACAATATCTAAAAAAGTAAAAAGAAAAGATAAGAGAAGGACGAAGAATAAATCACCTGGGACTACGTCTATCGCCAGGAGGGAGCGTTCCACCCTAGCCCGCTCCCAAGGATAGCCCTCCATCCCAGCATGCTGGTAACCCGCCTGTTTGATTGAAGCCAAAAAACTCATGACCGCAGCATCATCCTCCTCCTTCGCCCACTCTAGCTGTAGCCCGAAGGAGGTAGGGACTGTATGTTCTCGACGACCATATCGTACAGAAGCTCCCCAGTTGCCTTTGACCATGATCCATTCCCTCTTCCAGCTGGGATCCTTTCTCCTGGTACCGGGGACCACGAAATTGATCGCGTTCACGCAACGCAGGTAATATTGGCCAATAGGCTGCTGGGTCAGAGGCGACAACTGAAAGATGGAGCAAAGTTCTCTATAACCCGGATCCCCTAAGTTAGGACAGGAGCCAGCGGCTTCCTACCACAGTACAAGAAAGCCCACCAGGTTCCTCCAGAAGCCCGGCACCAGTTGCATAGAAGCCAACCCGAAAGCGCAAAGGGCATGCCTATGTGTGGTATGAAGAGGGAGGCGAACCCCTCCTTCGAATGCAGCCACATGTATGGGAAGGTGACTAGGAGAAGGAGCATAAGCATCATAATCCCCGGTGGGAAGGGAGAGCTCTATATCATTAGGGACGTTGAAGTCGCGCCTTAAGCGAGATAGCACAACCGCGTCACAGACCGATGGAGGAACACACTCAAAAACCTCTGGCAGATCACCTCCCTCCAGTAGTACGCGGTGGCCCCGCTCCCCCATGTCAACCTGCTCTAAATCCCAATCCTCATCGCCAGAAAGAGCCTCTTGACTCGCCCCTTCTCCCTCTTCAGAGACAAGTATCGGGGAAGAAAGAGTGTTAGCAAACCCAGTCCCTATAAGAGAGTGTCACCCCGAGCGGCGAGGTTGGGGGCGTCCCCCGCTCCCACCGACGGCGGAATCACCACCAGCCCTTTGCCTCTTGTGGGAGAGCCCCGACTTCTCGAGCGAGCTCTCCTCATCGCCATAGCCATAGTCCTTCTCCACATTTGAATCCTCAGACGCCATTGTCGGATAGTAGTAGTGAGCAAGGAAGTTGAAGAAATAGTAAAAGAAAAAAAAACTGGCGCAATGTGAAAAAAATGAAGAGACTCCGGTCAACCAACCCTTTTAAATGAGGAGAAGGTGGCAGTTTCAATTTCAAACCGAAAGATCTCAGCCCTCCAATGGATCCAACGGCTAGGGCAGCTGGTGGAAAAGGCGGACGTGACAAGTCCACCACCCCATGAATGCCACGTGGAGCCTTGCGCAGTAAAACGTCCCATCACTCACGCCACACCCCGAGAAACATGCCGAGTCCCTAGAACCCTTATTCCCGCGTTTAATGCAGCAGGCGTTGGTCCCAAAAATGAATTTAAATAGGTTCAAGGGTGGAAAACATAAAAAGCCCAAGCGGGGAAACCTTTCATGAAACCAGGTTATCCCGCCTCCAACGTTCAGCGATACCAAGAACATTCAAGGCGGGAGGGACTTCTGTTAACCAGAAATTTAGGCAATTAATTCAAGGAAGGGCTTTCCCTACTAAAGAACCATACCACCACATTGCCTGCCGCGGTGGCGCTCTTGGTCATCCCAACCCGCTTATTAGGAACAAGGGCCGGGCCCTCTTGGAACCGCGCCTACTCACAAGCAAGCTTAGATTAAGCGTGGCTCGACTCAGAACCGGCCTGCCTCCCATAAGAGTGCTTGTGAAGAAGGGGTACCTGGCCCGGTAAGGAGCCCGCCTCCAAAGCTACTATCTGCCCGAGATCCGGCTCCCATCCATCGCCCGATAAGAAGGACCGCTTCTTCCAGTAGCAGATCCACTCCAATAGCTAGCCTCACCGCGATGATCATGACCTCACCCCTTACGGTACCCTCCTACGACTTGAGCGGTCCTCCTTAGGAGAATCCGTCGGAGCTCACTAGCGCCTTCTGCTCCGTGAGGGCTGATGCCAGCCCTCGCCTCCAACTCTCATGGGATAAAAAAAGAGCCTGAAGCACCTGTAAAGCACTACTGTCGACCCATTAATAAGAATCAGTAAGCATGATGGAGGAAAAACAACAGCTGAAGGTCGAGATCGCCTGCTAGCTACACTACGCTAATAGTAGGATTACGCTCTATCTCAGCCCTAATTGAAGGTCAACTATCTCTTGCATACAAGGGGATGCTAGGTTTCCCGAGGAAAATACTTGCAGGAACGCAGCAAGCATGAAGAAGGAAATAGTGGAAGAAGCCGCCTGACAGTGTGTAGCGGGACAGACGCTGGCACTGTCCCCTACCAGGCCAGAACCTTGATAACGACCTTCCACTGCCACGAAGACCCCTTACGACCAATCAAAATGTAAGGTTCCCATTTGTTAATTGGCTCATTTCGTGGACAAACCACATGTTGGGGGTTCTTTGTAAGGGTAGCCTAGGTATCGGTGTTATTGCTCAAGCCCTTTGAAGACCTCGTCTTGATAAGCACCGAAGGTAAATTTCTATGTGCTTACTTTTCTTTAAAGAGATTAGTTGCACACACACACTTAACATACATTGCATATGTGTGCATTCTCTTCACTTGTAACATTTCACACTTGCACTTATTTGTTATATTTTGTTGTGTGTAATGTGTCTTGTTGTCTTGTAATTCATTTCCCGATAGTTTTCGGAAACGTCTGCGCATGCACTAGGATGTGCTTGGTTTAGCGCAAGGACCGCCTACGGAGATGGCCCTTGGCTTCTCCTTGGTTTTCACCTTTGTTGGTGATCGGCGGCCTGGCCGCCGAATGAAACCGCCGTTTGCTTCCAGTAGTGTATGGAGCAATTCTACGGCTATGATTGACGGTGCCGACCGCCGTTCAAGACCTGATTGATTTTATCTCTCGGCCTAATTCGGCGGTTGAATCGGCGGTCACGAATGAAACCACCGTTTCATACCTGATTGATTTTTTAATCTCAGGTTTGATTCGGCTGTTAGATCGGCGGTCACGAAACCGCCAAATTAAACCGCCATTGGTCCCCTGTTCCTCTCTGGCCAATTCGACGGTTATGATCGGTGGCCTGGCCGCCGATTGAAACAGTTGATCGGTGCGTTTCAGGGGCAAACTTGTCTTTTCACATGCTCTATTTTTCATGCCTATAAATACATCACTTTCTCTTGTTCTGAATGTGACTCTTTAATCATAAAGAACCCTACTTTCAAAAGAGAGATTTTTAAGAGAGAAAGCAATCAAGTTTGCTCATTAAACACTCAAACCAAAATCCATTTGCATCAAAGTTCATCTAGCATTCTCTAGCATATCTAGGATGCTTGATTGCATGGGTCTTTCATCATCACACTTTCTTTGGTATGTTTTTCACTATTATCATACATAATTAGTGTTTAATTTATTATGGCATCTCTTTTATTACTTGATTGATCTTAGATTATATTCTTATATTCAAGATAGAGATTGTTGTGTTGATTTGATTGAGTGTTGTTTTTATGATAGATATCTAGGTTTCTATAATCTATGATTATCTAAGCTAATTGACATGTCATTTAGTTTTTAATATATAGGATTGTTCTAATTGCATATTAATCATCTTATATAAGCATATAGGGTTTCCCTTGCTCTATGTTGCATTCATATATTCATATATTCACTTAGGGTTGTATTCTCTTCATAGAGAAAGTAAGTTTTGTGTGTAGCATCGGGGATTAGGTTGCTTAGATCGCAAGCAAATTGGACTAGGTTCACTCATACCGAGATTAGGTAGGTGTGTGATTACTTCCGGGATTAGGTTGTAATCGTTTTACACATTTAGTGGATTCGAGGTTCAAGTGTGGCTTACTTACTAGCCCGTGGTTTTTCCCGTGAGGGTTTCCACGTAAAAATCAAGTGTTATTTAATTTCTGCATTTTATACTTGATTTATTGCTTTATCTATTTAGGGGGGTAATTCCGTAATTTTGACTAATCACGAAAAATTGGGTAATAAGCTTAAAATCTATTCAGCCCCCCCCCCCCCCCCCCCCCCCCCCCCCCCCCCCTTCTAGATAGTTTTATACACACCGTGCTATAATTTGTTTCACAAAACTCATGGAAACGCCACCTTTTCACCACATCAGCCCTACAGAAACGCTTACATGGACTTAAGGCCTAGGTGGAGCGATTGGAACCCTCCAAGGCGTGTGACAACCACGGTCCTGCCCTAAACCAGTGGCTGGGATCAGTCCCGCCCATTACGCCTTGGGAACTAGGGCCCCCCACCTACCAAAACCTATGCTCCCGCCAAAGAGAAGGACTAGGAACGCAATCCTGATCCTTGATTCCTCGTGATGACCATTATGAAGAGGAAGGGACGGTGGAGATTTAAACAAGGATTCCCGCCTAAACAGAGGACCTCCACTTACCCCCTACTAGAGACACTATAAATACCCCTACATCCCTCAGAGGAGGGGGTTGGCTTTTGAAAACCAAAAACATCCTACTTGGCTACTACCCCGCCTAGTCAAAGCTCCTATGTGTGTTCTACTTGGCTACTACCCCGCCTAGTCGAAGCTCATATGTGTGTTCTACTTGGCTACTACCCCGCCTAGTCAAAGCTCCTATGCGCGCTCTACTACCCCGCCTAGCTGAAGCTCCTAGGTGCAACCCATTGAGTCACTTCCCCGTTTAGGTTGAACCCTTACATGTGGTATCTCCATTTGGCTAGAGAACCCTTTGAAATAGCTAGCTGCAGTATATGAATTGACTTATGTTGTACTCCCTTGTTAAGCAATAAAAGGTCCATTTTTTGACTACATTAAAAGTATACCAGTTGCACCACACATACATACAACCTCAACCTCTGTTCCGCCGTGCAGGACCGGCCCTACTGCATAGTACCAGTCCCTGGCAACCGGACCCAGGGCGTCCCTCGACCACCTGCCTCGGGAATAGGGGGATCCTTCCTACCCATTCCGGACCAGCTACGGTGCACCCGTACGCCACAGTCCAGGTTTCGACGGATTTTCAAGATAACAACACTGTTTCTTCTTCTTTCATATGCTCACGCTCACTTATATTTTAAAGCGTTAATTTTCTCTTCTCTCTCAAGTCTTCCTTCTTCAAGAATCCTCACTTCCTTTGAAAGGAATATTAAATACTCGAGGTGTGTTCTATATATAAAGCTAGAGGGGGGGTGAATAGATTTTATCTGATTATTACCCAATTTTCGCGTGCATGTCAATTTTACGAAAATACCCCTAGCAAGTCAACAATACATACAAGTGTAATAAGATGTGGAAATAATAAATGACACTTGATGTTTACGTGGAAACCCTCAACAGGGAAAAACCACGGGCTGGTAAGTGCGCCACACTCGAACCTCGAAATCCACTATATGAAAAGACGGTTACACCCTCAAGTGATTCTCGGACCCTCACCCTAGATAACCTCAGGCTATGGACACTACCACTCGCCACTCTTGGTTCAATCCCTAGTGATATCCCCTGATACACTACTCTTGGCGTGAGCACCCTCTAATCTACCACGCGGGCCTTTTATAGCGGCTCTAGTCCAATTTGCTTGATCCTCGAAGTCACTACTTGTAATGATGTTTACAGCCTAATCCCGGTCTGTAACCCACCACTACTACCCAGTGGGCCTGTAATAGCAACCCTAGACCAAGACTTCAATCTCTCAAAAGAGATGCACAACCCTATGTGAATATGTATGAATATTCAATGAATGCAATTAGAGCTAGGGTACTCTAAATGCTTACCTAGGATTATAAGATGACAATATAATCAATCCTAGATATCACATATAGCTATATGACATGGCATATAACTTTAGCTAAGTAAAAGATAACCAATCCTAGATACAAAGCTATCATATAAAACCCACAAAAATTCAAAGGATTAACTAGTTGATTAAAAAACAATCTATCAACCTAGTTATCAATACATCACACAAGAATGTTCATGGCATAGCTTTTAGGCAATAATGACCTAATCAAATAAGCTATGAAAAATAATCTCAATCAACAAATGAGATCAATTAGCTAGATGGCATATGAACATTAAAGCCTAGCTAACAAATAATAACCCAATCAACACATAATCTCAATCTTATATGTAGAAATTAATCCAAACACATATAAGTAAAATATGAGATAAAATTGATAAGTAGAAACACTAATTATGTAAGATAAAAGTGTTCAACAAATCATACCATGTGTGTTGAAGAAGACCCATGCATTAGCATATGCTAGATGAACCTAGATGATGCCTAGAAGATGATTTGTGCATGTGGGAATGGGTTTAAAGAATTAAAGATGTGATCTTTAAGCTTTTTCTCTCAAGTCTCTCTAAATATCTCTCTAGGGTTCTTGGGTTGCAAGACTTGTATTCTGAACCAGAGATAAGGATGTATTTATAGAGACCAAAAATAGGGCAGGTGAAAATACAATTTTGCCCTTGAAACGCACCGATCGGCGGTTTCAATCGGCGGCCAGGCCGCCGAATTGAACCGCCGAATGGCTCCTGAGTGGAACAGGGGAACTTCGGCGATTTCGAAACCGCTGATCCCAACCGCCGTTTTGGACCCGAGAGATATATTTCAATCAGGTCTCATTCGGTGGTTTCGAACGGTGGCCAGGCCGCCGAACGTAACCGCCGTTTCACCAAAAATGGTGAAACCAAGGAGAAGCCAAAGGCATCTCCACCGGCGATCATCGCGCAAAACAAAGCATATCAACGTGCACGCGCGGACGTTTCCGAACATCCTTCGGGAAACGAATTACACCACACTAAAAGCTAACATACATGAAGTGCAAGTGTGGGTATTGAATGCATCCTAATGCCTATCATGTCATGGCATTTCATAAAACAAGATGCAATCAATTTAATGCAAGAAGAGACATTGAATAAACAATAAAGCACAATGCACACAGAATATAAACACAACATTCAAGAATAAGAGTTATGCATGTTGTGTGTGTGTGCAACTATATCTCTTCAAGCCAAAGTAAGCACAAGATATACCTTTGGTGCTTGTCCTCTTGAGGTCTTGGAAAGGGTCTTTGATCTTCAACCTTAATGACCTAGACTACCCTTACAACCAAACCCCAACATATGGTTTGACCACGAAATAAGCCAATCAACAAAAGGGAATCCTTACATCCTTCTTTCTTATATTGAAATGGTTTTACCATCGAAACTCCCTGCTTCTGCTCTAGCCCTTCCTACCTCGAACCTCCCTTTAACTTCGTTAAACCCTCAACCTGCCTCCTCAAACCTTCCTGATAGCCTCGACAAACTATTAAATATGGAGCAGGTAGAGTCAGAGGAGAGTTCCCTGACATCCAAAGGAAAGAAACGTGGTCGGGACGAGAGAGACGTTGCTGGTGCCAGTACTCCGCTCAAGCACCGTCGTTCTGATGGGGACTTTGGAAACGGGTCGGGTTTCAACAGCAGACCCGAGGACCTGGTTCAAATAGCTGATGAAGAAGACGACGAGGACATCGATGACGAGGAGGGGGAAGGAAACATTTTGGCTATCGATTTAGCAGGGGTTCAAACTAGTCCTCTGTCTTCTTTCCATGACGGCCGGATTATCCCAAATTCAGTTTGTACAGCTAACACCCTCATTCGATTGAGGAGGGCTTATAAGATCCCGGATTACATCTCTATGTCTCTTCCACATCGGGGCTACGACGTCTATACCCCTTCCGCAGGCCACCTGCTAATTCATGTGGCCGCCTTTGAGTGCGGGGTTTGTCTCCCTCTTCACCCCTTACTTCGTAAATTACTTGTAGCCTTAGAGCTGGCCCCTCTCTAAATTTCTCCTAGGTTTTAGAAGAACCTGATGGGATTCTTGGTACTCTGAAAAAAGCAATGAGAAAAGGATAACTTACAGAGGGAACAAGGTTTTAATGAGATTCGCTACATCTACCAGGTGGCCAACTTGGTACCCCGGGGTCAATTTTATTTGTGGCCCAGAAACAAAATGAAGTTCATTGTACCCGGGGTGAATGTGAAGTACAACCAACCCTGGAAGGAAGAATGGGTCGTGGTTGAAAGAGATTAGGGTCACTCGGTACATATCGGAGGAACTGAGTATCCGGTCCCCACATAATTCTCCT